>BMAW01083343.1:213434-357372 GCA_019974015.1 Nephila pilipes | reverse complement strand
ATATAAATTCTCCATTTTCAAGCATATTTCAACTATCCATTATTCAATGTAAATTTAAATATTACTGGGAATTCATAATAAATTTATTTATCGCGTAAATAAAATAAAATGTTAGTTTTCTCATAGCACATTACTCCGAAAAATCCGCTCTTGGAAATAGGGTAATTTTAAATTCAGGTTACAATTTTATAAACTGCAATCAATTCTTTTTACAATCATGTTTTAAATTGATGGCAGGGAAGAGATTTTACATTCCGTTTCAGACTTAATTTTAAATACAAATTTAGTTATCATTTTCAGTAAAAGTTTTTGCACTGCATTGACTTAAAAATGGAAAAGCAAAAGAGCAAAAAGTAAATTATTAAGAACAAATTATTTTCTTAGTGAAATTATTTTTCAAAGTTTCATTTCTCTTCCTTTAATAAAATTTACAGGAAAGAAATATCGTTTCAGAGAAAAATATGTGCAAAGTAATACTTTGTTATAAAAAAGAATTCTTTGTATAATCAAAACTTGATATATATGCGGTACATTTTGAGTCAGGAGGAAAAAAACGTTTTTATAGCGAAATTGAATTTTTTTTTCAGATGACTTTTTTGGTGTATCATTTTATTTAAAATATTTATTTTGTTTTAAAATATGATATTTAAACTATTCATTTCCCTTTCTTTGAAACTGTGTTTGATAAAAGGTATACTTTATTTCAAAGAATCTATAGAATGAAATCAGATATATTCTTATAACTGCTTAAAACTGACTTTACATTACATATATATATATATGTATATATATATATATAAAATACGTAATAATTATCGAATCGTTATTTTATCACATATTTTTTACTATTTAAAATCATTCCCTTTAAAATGTTTTATAAAAAGTGTAACTAAAACCTAAACTAACTAACTTGTAACTTAAACTAACCCTTGTAACTAACTTGTTGTTCTAACAGCAAGTTTTACTTCCTGTCTATTCGGTATGGAAAAAAAAGAGTTTGTGCAGTTTTAGTTACACATTTTATAAATTTTTTTTTATTGGGAATAATTTTAAATAGTAAAAAGTAAATGATAAAGTAACGATTCCATAATTATTACGTATATTCCTTAAGCTTTTATTATTATAGACTGATAACAGGTCAATTGAAAAGTCCCCGGCCTGACACATATATGGCGCTACTAGAATTAAATCCATGTGTTTTTTAGTTAGCCCTAACCCTCAAAAGATGCGTGTATAAATTTGACAGCTGTCGGATCATTAGTTTGTGAACTATAGCATTTTGAGTGAAGCAACTTTTGTTATTGTGAAAAAAAATGGATAAAAAGGAATTTCGCGTGTTGATAAAATATTGCTTTTTGAAGGGAAGAAATACAGTTGAAGCAAAACATTGGCTTATTGCCGAGTTTCCGGACGCTGCCCCAGGAAAATTAACCATCAAAGATTAGTATGCTAAGTTTAGACGTGGTGAAATGAGCACCGAAGACGGTGAACGCAGTGAACGCCCAAAAGAGGTTGTTACCGACGAAAACATTAAACAAATCCACAAAAGGATTTTGAATGACCGTAAATTGAAATGGAATGAAATAGCAGACATTCTAAAGATATCAACTGAATGTGTACATCATATCATTCACGAATATTTGAGTATGAGAAAGCTCTGTGCAAAGTGGGTGCCGCGCGAGCTCACTTTTGACCAAAAACAACGACGAGTTGATGATTCGCAGCAGTGTTTGAAGATGATCAAGCGTAATAATCCCGAGTTCTTGCGTTGATATGTGACAATGGAAGAAACATGGCTCCATCATTTCACTCCGAAGTCCAATCGACAGTCATCCGAGTGAACTGCACACGATGAACCCGCTCCAAAGCGTGAGAAAACGCAACAGTCGGCTGGCAAGGTTATGGCGTCTGTATTTTGGGATGCGCATGGAATAATTTTCATTGACTACCTTGAAAAAGGAAGGACCATCAACAGCGACTAATACATAGCGTTATTGGACCGTTTGAAGGACGAAATCGCCGAAAAACGGCCGCATTTGAAGAAAAAGAAAGTGCTGCTTCACCAAGACAATGCACCGTGTCACAAGTCAGTGAAAACGATGGCAAAAATCCATGAATTGGGCTTCGAATTGCTTCCTCATCCACCGTATTCTGGCCTCCAGAGACTATTTCCTGTTCTCAGATCTCAAAAGAATGCTCGCTGGGAAGAAATGTTCGTCGAATGAAGAGGTGATCGCCGAAACTGAGGCCTATTTTGAAGCAAAGACAATTCGTACTACAAAAATGGCATCGAAATGTTGGAGGGTCACTATAATCAGTGTATCACCCTTGAAGGGAATTATGTTGAATAAAAAAAAACTAATTTTGCCAAAAAATGGTGTTTTACTATGGTAGGCCGGGGACTTTTCAATTGAGCTGTTAATATTATCTTTATTATGTAAGTAATATAATATGTAAATATCTACTAATCACAAGCATTATAAGTTTTATATTTATATAATAAGTCATTATATATTTCTTACAAATGAGCAATTTTCTATTTAATGAAACATGTCCAATTTCATATTTAATCTGTAATATAAGATCAAAAAAATTCAATATAATATTTAAATAGATTTATTAACAAAAAGTAATAAAAACTATTTGATTCTTTATGACAGTAAAGAAATAATTAAGTGTAGAAAATTGAAATGAAAATTTAAGTAAAAAGTTACAAATTTTGATTCCTTAAGAAAAACTGTATCACTTTTAAAATTGAATACAATAATGTCTCTACTGATAGTTCTGATCAACGACTATCGTTATGTTACTCAGAAGAGAGGGAAAAAAAAATAAAATAAGTTATTTTATTAAACCTGCTTTGTTTTATACATACGTTTTTTTAACAAAGAAAATATTTTAGATAAGAAAGAAGTTTCTTATTCAAAATCGTACTTTTCAATTCTAAGACTTTTCTCTAAAATTCAATACTGTTAGACGGTTTTTATATCTTTCTGAAAATAAAAATATAAAAGCCTTCTGAAAAGTATTAGTTACTATCATTATAATATAAATTCATAAAAAATATTGTAATAAAATATTTTCAAACCCCTTTTTATGTTTTTTAAACTGTATTGTGAAAATAATACACAGTAAGAGTCCATTAGAAAAAATTTAAATGCCGACAAAAATGTATTTCGAAGCCGGAAGTAGAATAAAATAAAGGTAGAAGAAACGAACCTAAAAGAAAAAAAAAGAAATTGATTTCTTTCTGCTTTTATACTAAGAAAACATAGAAAATCCAATGAGTCAATGAAGTGGAATATAGACAGTTTAAGATTTTGAATCACAAAATTCAACTATTTTTTTTTATTCGGAAAATAAAAGAGCTCACAAGAGGGAAGGGAACGAAACAGAATGTGAGAAAATGACCATCAAGAGGTGAATGAATCCGAACCACTCACCAAAGAAGACAGTCTTCCAAATGCCTGTCCATTGCATGATGGGAAAAAGTGGGCTCTGCTCGGAGATATCACGGTCGAAAACTTGTTATGTTTTACTATCTGTCAGATTTCCTTTTATTGCAGGAGAAGAAAAAAAAAAAAAAAAAAAAAAAAAAAAAAAAGGAAGAGGAAGAGAAAGGTCACAGAATGCTGATACTTAAAACATTAAGACACTCTTTCACAAATGAAATACAAACCAATGAAACCATAAAGAGGAAAATATTCGTTTCATTTTAATCTTTAAAAATAGATTTAATTTTGAGCTGTCTTTGTTATGTAAGGGAGAATTTTGATAAGGTTATTTTATTTTAGTGAAAAATATCTCTATCTTGCTAAATAAGAAATCATTTTTACCTTGTTATTTAGAGCACTTCTAGTAAATTTATTAAAATTTAATATTTAAAATAGAAAATTGTCTGAATTTTTCAATAGTAAATGTCATCAAAATTATAAAAGTTGATTTCACAACACATTACTCCAGATTTTTAGATTAATAATAACTTCGTCTTGTGTCTTTGTTCTTTGTTTTGGCTTAAAATTACGAAAAAAGTCGTCTCTGAATATATTTAAGATGGAATTATTTTATTTTTGTTAAAAAAACTAATATTTTTTGTAAAAGAAATATTTTGCTGAAATATGATATAGTTATATGTATTACATTTTACATATTTGTTTAAAAATGTATTCCTTGATTTTAATGCAAAATAAAAATTTTGTATTGATCTACTTTTTTTGAAAATATAAAAATATTATTTCAGATTTCTAATGATTTTAAAATTATTAAATAAAATTAAGTTTCAAACATATTTAAATAACATAGTACATTTGGTTTTCTCTCAAATATGTCCTATCACATTTAGTTTTTTATGAATAAAAGTATACAATTTTTCCCGAGAAGTTTGTATAGAAAAAAATATACATATTCTTATTCTAAAATTGAAATTTTTTTTTTAAAAAAAATTCAAATACCGTTTTACTTCATAAGTAATTGCTGTATCCGAGCTCAAATATTTTTTTATTTTAATTCCATTAACAGCAGTAAATAAATAAAATCCATCATTTTGCGTTTTGCAAAACGAAAGGGGAAATACATCAAAAGCAAATATTTAAAAAAAATTAAAGAAAAAAACAAAATACATCTCATGACGGGGATCAAAAAGTAGGAAAAAGAGTGTTTTAAAAATAAAATTAAATAAAAAAGTATTCTCGACACCGAATGAAACTGGTAGGAAAAGTAGAGTTTGGTATTTTAAATTCTTTCTTAAAAATCCGAAGAAATGTGAAAAGATAATGTGGTTTCAAGATGAAATAGAGATACTGTTGGAAATCAAAGAAAAAGATATCTACAACCCTTTCTTTCATATCTGGAAAAGAAAAGTCAACAAACAGGACTGGAGCGCTCAACAGAGCGTAAAAAAGTGACCATTAGGACAAAAATAAAATGGGACCACTCACAAAAAACGCTTCCCTTCGATATGTCTGTCCATTGCATGACGGGAAAAAGTGGACTCTCATGTAAAACATCATGGTCGAATGGTCTTTATGCTCAAAATCTATCAATTCTCTTTTTATATCGAAGAGAAACTGAGAAATACAAATCAGGAAACGGTTAGAAGAGAATTTTGGTTGTACAGTTTTCTTTAAGAGGGTGAATAAATTTTTTAAATAATGTTAGAAGACGAAAAAAAATAATGATAAGGCTTAACTTTAAAAACGTTTTATAAAAATAAACACTGAAAACATTGAATGTTTAAGAATTATGAGCATTTATCAGTATTGCTATAAATTTGGAAAAAATTATATTTTTCTTATAATTTCAAAACTTTTAAAAATCTTTATTTAAAATTTAAATATGTAAATCGAGTTTACTAATAGAGAATTTCATTGAAGTTCCATTCACTTTGATCAATATTCAAATATTGCTCAGAACATTAAATACGGATTGATAATTTTTTTTGTCATTTAAAAATCGTAGTTCTATGAATGCTAGCATGATTATTAAAATAGGCAGTTTTTATCTCATTACATATTTATTTAATTACTTAATGTCAATGAGAAATGTAAATTCTAAATAAAAATTAATTCATAAATAAACAACAAAAATAAATTTCAAAAAATGAGTGGAAAAAGGAATATAAAAGGGAACAGCAGAAAAATAAGGTTTGAAAACCGAAAGAAATGGAAAGGGAAGAAAAAGGGTTCGATGTGAATATAAAAACAACTTGATAATAAAAAGGAATATATCAAAATTTGATAAAAGAGAACGAATTAAAAGTTAAATTCTTTGCCTCTAGAATAAGAAGTGAGCGTGAGAAATAGAAGATAAAAAAACTTTTAAATGATCACAGGGGAAAAATTATCTATCATAATATCCTTTCAAAATTATATATGGAGGCTCATATTAAATGCAATATAATCCAAATATGGTCATGATATATTATTTTACCTATTTCACTTTAATGAAGAATAAAAGGATTAAAGGGGATGAAAGAGAGATCACAACACAAGTAATACTCGTTATATTTTAAAGCGTTGTAAGAGTACTTACACTGTACACGATTTTTGTTTTTGCTACTGAAATTAAAGTTAACATAAAGTAAAAAAAAAATAATGACAGTGAATCTTATATTTTTTCATTTCTCGAAACAGCAAAAAATATAAAATTATATGAAAAGATGTAAAAATGTTTTTTATAAATTTGAAGTAAAGGTTACAAGTATAAATGAAAAATTGTCTAAACATTTTATTGAGTTGATTTCCACAAAAGCATGTTCTATCTTACCATTAAATGTCCCCTCTTAATTCAATTCGTATATAACTGATTGAATTAACGCCTTAAGAATTGTATCATTTGTAAACGGGTTTGAGTATGCTCATCAATTTTGATTAAGTATTATTAATGAAGTACATTTTTTTGGAATAACATTGAATGTTTCTGGATATTTGTAAGTGAACGGAAAACAGCAGTAAATCTTATTTTATGTGAAATTTTGAATAATATTTTTTATAAACCTAAACTTTAGTTTCATCTCTGCATTAGTTAAAAATATTCTTATAAGTTTAAGAATAGGAAGCTCTTCATATATTTCTTCCTCATAATAATGATTCCTTCCGCAATTAAGTAGAGGAACTTAATCATACCCAAGTCCTCGTGGTTCGAATAAATCTTTTAGATGTGTAGGGAGTGGCATTACATTAGAAAACGGAATTCATTACATTAAAATCCTACTGGGAATGATACTTTCTTATGTTAGTGTTGTGCGTGTGTTACAACAAAATTGATTTATTTAAATATATATTTTATCAATAAACTTAAAATGAAATGTTTGTGTACCTATTTGAAAAGGGATGCTCCACTCAACTTTCTTGAATTAATCATAACTGACTAAAATTAATATAATGGGCCAATGGGAGCTAAATTTGGTGTTAAAGAGTTAATTAATAAAATAGTTAAAATGGTTAGTTAACTTCTAAAACTCAGTTTTTCCATTACGGTTTCCAGTGCTTTTCAGAATTAAGTAGAGAATGATCTAAATAGTTTTATTTCCAAATTTATTCTAGAGAAATTTAGGAAACGTTGACAGAGATTTTTTTACAAGGTAATTTAGAGAAAACGGTCAATCTGCAAAAAGACTTAGCATATGTGATGTAGCAATAAAGTTTTTTTTTTTTCTTAAAAAAATCATCTAATTAACTTAATTTGTAAAGTTTTACAATAAAACTTTTTTATATTCAGTATAAGAAGTTTTCGTGATACTATTAGTTCAAAAAATATAACCGGTTGCTCATACTTTTTTCCGTTTTCAAGCATCGCATTGTAATTAGACCGATAATTAGACATTATATATAAATTTGTAAATGTCCCCTTAAAGATGTAGAATTGGTATAACGGTAACTTCTTTTTCAAATATACTTTAAAAAGCTTTTGGAAATAACTGGATGAAACTTAGAATTTAGCATTTTTAAGACATGAGGATTAGAAATACCTAAGAATTCCGGTACGTTCTAATTCAGTATTTTTGCAGCTGTATTTAATAATTTTTATTTTTATAATAATACACATTTTTTGATTTTTTATTGTTTCATAATTGGAAAATATCTTTAAATCAATTAATGTAAACATCTTCAAAAAGAATAGAATAGAAAATTTTATACCTTGAAATGTATCAGATACTATTTTAACTTTAACAGAGACATTAAAAACGTAGTATCTCCATAAAGCAAAAACTTTTAAGTACAATTTTGTTATATTCTAAGTGTATGCTCTAATATTAAGACGCGAAAATAATTTCGTGTGAAAGAGTAATCCGTAATGAGAAACTAATTATATGTTACAAGTTTATAAAGTATATCAATTAAGCAACACTTTAACACCACTATTTTAATTCATTGTGAGTTAATAACAATTAAATCAATTTTGTCTAACTGTGAGGAGAATTATAGAGGGTTCTAAAGAAGTCCCATTTTTTTGTGAATGTACCCATGGTAAGCACACCATTTATTTTTTTATTACTTTATATTAAAAAAATAAGTAAATTATATATTATTAATATTATTTTCACATCACACGATTACCAATATCTATGTGATATAAAGCATCTGTGTTACCGAAACTCCTCCTTTACAATAATACCTCAGAAAGAAAATGCAAAAAAATCTTATTTAATTTTAAGCATATGACGTTAGAAATTTCACGATTTTCTCTTCACTAACCTCATTGGCATTTTGCTAATTTTAATTGCAAACAATTACAATTTCTTCCCATCCCTAATAAACGTGATTATGTTAATTTGATGAAGGTAAGAAACGTAGGGAATTAAATTAAATATAGAGATATATAAACGGAATAAAATTGTAAGGAAAGAGGAGGGAAATAGAGGATTGCGGCAGGCTAATGGTAATTAAAAAATTCGATTAAAACAAAAGTAATAAATCTTTTAGATATGTGTGTTTTTAGTCAAGCATAAAGATACAAAGCAACCATTTTTTGAGAGAGGTGTTTGAATCTGAAGGAGTAAATTGGTAAGCTAAGACTTTATTAATAACCCACAATTGATGAGTTAAGAGGGATTCCAGAGAGATGACCTTATTTGTGCTTTTGTGATTTATAAATTATTTTGTCTAGCTCACAAGTATCTTCAATTGGGGTCTGTTATTATTGACTATTTAATTAGATGTAAATATAGCGGTAAAATTAAATGATGAACGAAGGATGTCACAAGCATTAAAAGTAACTGAAAATAAGGTGTTTCTCTTCTGTTTCACCTTATCACTAATTCACTAAAATAAAATTGTGTACACAGTGATCAAAACAAATAGTCCGTCCAACGAGTATTTCTTCTATCCAATAATAACTATATTCATCAATATTTAAATACAGTTTCTTTTTTTACTTTTAAGCCATGAATTCTAACTCAAAAAAACCAAAACACCTAAGAAAATCATAAAACGTACATAGAATGAAAAACACAGCGTCAAAAAGAATAAAAAATTTCTAAAGGACTTAAAAAAGCAATGACATCTAAAAACCGAAGAAACACAGAATAAATCTATCGAACTTATCTATTTTTTTTTTCCTGGCGAAATGTCAAAAAATAATACGGCACTAAGATCGAAAATTGAAAGTTGGAAATCTAAAAATAAGAACAGAAAGAGAAAAAAAATCGAGTGTTAAACTTTTTTTTCTTCCAGTCTTTAGAATAAAAACACTCACTAGTAGTATGAGGGGTGTAATGGAAAAGGCAAGAAAAGCAAAAGAGCATGAGAAAGTGACCATTAGAACGTTGGTAGATCTGGACCACTTACAAAAGAAAAGACTCCCTACGTCTGTCCGTTGCATGACGGGAAAAAGTGGTCTTTCTTCTAAGACATCACGGTTGAACGCTTGTTATGCTTCACTATCTGTCAGCTTTGCTTTTATAGAGAAGAGAAAGTGAGAAATATAAAGCAGGAAATGCGTACAGGATAGAGATACTCCCTGAATTTAAAGAGGTTGAAAGATACACTTTTAACTTTTCAGTGGGTGAAATAAAAATGGAATGCAAGATTGTAGAAAAATAACAAAAAAGAATAGGTAAAATTTATCAGTTTCTTGTATTTTATGAGGTGTTCGCAACGTTAGTTTCTTTACAAATAATCTGATATGTCGGATAATTTTTTTGAAATCTTTCTGTCGTATGATTAAAAAATTGTTTCCTATAAATTGGAAAAAGAACTTTGTCAACATTCCTCCTAAAGAATTTTAAGAGTTCATTTTAAATTGAATTAAAAATGGAGAGTTATTTTACACTGCTGAAGTTTCTATTTGGAAAAATGTCAAGTAAACTTTCGCTATTCAAGGATTTAAATGTATTTACTTAGTATGATATTTTTTTCTACGAGAGCGTCTTTTTTTTCCCGAGACTGACTCTGCTGCATAAGAAATACGCATGTGGCAAACGCCAGCGACCGACAGCTGTTTAGCGTGAAACCTTCTCTTTCGAAAGCAGTGCCTCTCGCTTCCGTTATATTTTTGTTATTTTTCCGTTATTTTTTTATTTATTTTTTTGTTTCGCTGGAAAAATATGTGAGCAACGAATTGTGAAATTTCGCATGAAACTTGGAAAAACTGTAACTGAAATTTATAATCTATTGAAAGAAGTGTATGAAAAGGAATGTTTATCGCGTGCACCTGTGTCTGAGCAGCTTATGCATTCTCAAGATGGTCGAGAAAATGTTGAAGATGATTCAAGCCCGGGTCGTCCTTCCATATCAAAAACGGATGACGATATCAAAACAATCGGTAGATTTGGCTGCCAATTAAGTATTCGTATGATTGCAGAGACAGTAAAAGTTGACAAAGAAACCGTACGGTAAATATTTGCCCTAGACAATACGCCAGATAATTTCACACTGTTTGTTAAGAGGTTTCTAGCCTAGTGCAGCATCCCATTGTTAAGCAATCCACCTTCTTCGCTGGATCTTGCGCCATGCGACTTATTTCTGTTTCCTTAGGTAAAATATACGTTAAGAGGAATAAGATATGAGTCCCTTGAAGCTGTAAACAGAATGCGGCATGCATCCTGAAGGATCTGACAGAAGAAAACTTCCAGCAGAGTTTCGAAAAATGGAAGATTCGCATGGAGCGTTGTTGGGATAGAGAAGGGGTGTACATTGAATGGTATAATTAATAAATTTGTATGATAACAAAATAAAATGTTTTACAGCGTCAGTACCTTTATTTAATAGCCATACTTTGTATAATGTCTAGCATTTAATAGAGTCGCTTTCAATTATTTCAACTGATGTTCAATATTTTTTTTTATCAGGTGTTGATTTTTATACATACCATCTTTTTTATATATATATTATCTTATATATATCATTGAGAGATTTTTATATCTCTCTTACCTTAAACAGTCATTAGAGATTTTTTTTTAAAAAAATAAATTTTATTTACAGAATTGAAACTAAATTTCTCTATTTGTTGAATTTTTTAATCATAATTAAGAATATATTGTGGTGTTCCTTTTTTCTTGTATTTTTAATTACCATTATTGTATTATATATTGAAGATTAATAACATACGCCGTTTCGCTTTCAGTTTCCAGTGAAAACTTTCTAACTATACGATGATACATTTTTTTGAAAATACATATTATTCATTTAATCGACCCAAGAGATACTTAAATTTTTTTTTCTATAGACCTATTAATTTCTAAGTGAAAAATTTTGAACTTTCTCAGGAGATCGCACTCCTTTCCTCATACATATGAGAGTGGATGAAAAAGTAACTGTGTTATTAATGGGAAACGGGGTATTCGGTGGGATGGGAATAGAGAATGGAGTCACTAGATGTAGTATTGTCCAGTGATTTCTTTTTATTTTTCAAAGAAATCCTTTAGTATGATATCCTTCGCATCTCAAAAAAGTCGTCGTATGAAAATAATTTAATTTTCTAATTTTTTCCATTCTATAAACCATTAGTAATGAGTTCATCTTCATTTTCGATACAATTCCAAATTATACTGCAGTTTATGCGTGCTCTTAAAATTTGCTGAATCCACTTTTTCACAGTCGTAAATCTGTAGGAAATAATCCCCTGCTAGACGTGCATCGCCAGCAAATTCCTTCAGAATATCATGTGATTACTTCATAATCTGAATAAATCCCTTCATATAAAATCGAAGGAAAAGTAAAATTCTCTTTCTTCTACTGTAATCAAGGACTGCGAAACTACGTCTTAGGTATTCTCTATCTTGCGCTTTGGCCATTTAGACTGACACTACGCAGATGATCTTCTCAAACTGAATATATATATATATATATATATATATATATATATATATATATATATATATATATATATATATACCTCTTTCTTATATACTCTTTACTATATATATATATATATATATATAAATATATATATATATATAAATATATATATATATATATATATATATATATATATATATATATATATATATATATATATATATATATATATATATATATATAGGCTAGGCAAATGAATAGATAGATAGATAGATAGATAGATAGATAGATAGATAGACTAGATAGATAGATAGATAGATAGATAGATAGATAGATATGGAATGAGCCAGGTAGATAGATGGATGGATAGTGGATGGATGAATGGATGGATGGATAGATGAATGAGATGAATGGATGGATGGATGAATGGAATGAATGGAATAGATGAATGAATGGAATAGATAGATAGATGAATAGATAGAGAAATGAATGGAATGGAATAGATAAAATAGATAGTGGAATGGAATAGATAGATACAGGAGGATCAATTTAAAAGAGTACCCGTTTGTTTTTTGTATTATCTACAACTATAATATATGTAGCAAACGTTTCAACATTATTACTTATTTAATATGGCTGTATTTAATGTGAGGGTATCGGTTTTTTTACTTTCTACATATAATTACTTGTTTTTTAAACAAAAATTCGCGTGAACATTATTAGTAACTTTTAATTCGATTCTGCGCAAATGATTGGATTAAATCGTCGGCTTCTTATAACATAGTTATTCTTTCTTTCTTTTTTTTTTTTGAAGGCTCATTTTGTAAGATTATGAAAGGCAACTATAAAAATCGTTTGCATGTTTTAAATCTTTGATTTTAATGAATTCTGAAGTATACCTGGATACTTCACTCGAGGTACAGGACAGTTACTGCTGATTTCAGCAAGACGGAGCCACTCCGCGTACTTCAAACTTAACAATGAAAGTGCTTAAGGAATTCTATGATGAACGTTTAGTTTCAATAGGCCTCTGAACCTCTAGATCACCAGACCTCACTCCATTAGATTTTTTTTTTTGGGGGGGGGGGAAGATGTATCTCAAAAAAGGGTTTCCAGAGAAGTCCAGCAAACATCGATGAATTATAACAAATCATAATTGAAGAAATCTCGTCAATAACACCAACAATATTGTGAATTGGGTCAAAAAACTTGGTTCGACGTATTCATATTTGCATTCAAAATGGTGGAGAACCTTTACAACATTTGCTGTAAGGAATAATAATGCAAAATGTTTTAGTAAAATTATGTTTTTCTGTTTTACCTCATAAATAAAGTTGTAACAGTCCAACAGTTTTAGAAATTATCTCTCACACTTAAGCAAGGTTCTTCAGGGTTAGAGAAGTTGCCACATGCGTCATATATATATATATATATATTCTAATGGAACCGAGTAAGAGAGTCACTCGTTGGCAGGCAGCATGGGCATACAACGTATCATAAAAGTGGAAGATTTACCACTCAGAAAAATAGACACTGATTTACGAATAACAGTGATCTACCATTGGAACATTAAAACTGTATTAATTTTAATTATTCTTTTTGTACAGTTGCTTAAGTTAAACTAAAGTCTTTGTTACTACAGCTTTGTATCAGTAAATGTAAATAAATATGTAATTCACCGCAAATGTTAATCGTAACATTATGAATAATTTACATAAATTCAAAAACTTGAAATTACAATGAAATCTTGGTAGAGTCGTAGGAAAAATAATTAACACTACAAAAGTATGATACAAAAAATAATAATTGGCTTATGAATAATAATATGTTATAATGTACGAATTAATAATAATTAAGAAAGACAATTTCTCAAAAAGACATTCCAGTGTGAAAACTGTTATATGACTGTTATACATTGTGATATGTTATTTTTGCTTATAGATATGTCTGATTATCACTTGAAATATTGCATACATTTATAGCATAAGGGAAAGGTAGATCTGATAAAATATCAGAGAGAGAGAAGGTAAATTACAGTAATGATTTCGATTCTGATTATAACCTAAAATAGTTCTCCCAACCTAAAATAGTTTTGTAAGCTTCCAAGTAATCATTTTAGCAATAAAAACGTTTAATTTATCTCATTATATAATTTAATATAGATAATTTATACACTATATCAAAGGATTAATAGTTGTGAAATTCTGTTGAAACTGGGGAATGCAACCTTTATGAAATTCAACAAAGAATTTAATTTTACGTTATTTAGGATATATTTTAGAGGTATGCAGAATTTAATTAAATTATGTAATAATATTGTTTGGTTAGTTTGGAATAATACTTAAAATAATGTTAAGTTAAAACTCTATAAATATTAAATTATTTTTACTCTAATAAATTAAATTAAAAAGTATAGTGATTTATCGTAATTTTTTTCTAGTTAGATGATATATGACAGAAGCTATTTTTAAGTGAGTAACTTTGAAAGAATGAGTAAATGTATTTGGTATTTTGATGTATATATAAATAGGATATTTCAAATTATTTTATTCATATACAATAGTAATTGTTTTATATATTCATCTATTGTATCGTTGAAATATTTTGACATTTTAAAACTAATTATAAGACCGTTTTATTTCTGAACCTTAGTTTCTTTTTTAACCGACAGACGAAATATTTCTTCCCAATTCCATATCATTTTAATTTGGATTATAATTTTTCGATAAAAAATGAAAATATTCTAAAATAAATACACAAGACTGTAACAAATAAAGTAAAACTAATTATTTCTATTCTGTTCCATGTTTCATGAATAAAGTTTCTAATATATTCTATTCTGCTCCATGAATTCTAATTTACACACTTTTTGAAAACCATCATAACAAATTCGATTCTCAGACAAGAGTTTTGTATCGTCAGACAAAAGTCAGACTGTACTTCGCTTGAAGCAGCAGCCAATTATTAACTGAACCCGTATTTATCTAAGAACGAATAAGAGAACAAGATACAGGCAGAAAACTGCTAAACTCAATATTTCTTTTGAAAAAACAACAAAAACTATCCACCATTTCTATCCGTCTTGACACAGGTAAAAGACTGGGCAAGAATTCAACAAGAACTTCGAAGTAGCTGTCAAGGAAAAACCTATTCGCCAGAACTGTGGAACCCGCATGAAAAATAACAAGTAAAAGAAAAACGATGAAAAAGAACAAACTCTCGATAAAAGCACGTGTGTTTACAGCAGATTACGGGAATCTAAGAGTTTTCTTCTAGAAATGCAGGTGAATATCTGTAAGTATTTGAAAGAGGTGGCTTGTTTCTGTTGCAGAATGATTTGAGGACAAACGTTTTTCAAAAAGTTCTTATTTCTTTTGGCCTTTTTTCACTTTACTATACACAAGACAACATTTGTGCGTCTCTAGAATCTTACACTGTACGAATTCATTTTCCAAAGATATCGCTAAAAATAATTTAATTCCTTTGCATACTTAAGAATTTTTAAGGCGGCATATGGATTAAAGAGCTACAAATAGTTTTGATCTTTAATCTATAAATGAAATATTAATTTCATAGTTATGTGAAAAGAAGAACATTTTACTGTGTGTCTGACCACATATAATGTCTTCTATACTAAATAATTTATGCTATAAGAACAATAGATATTTACAAACCTTTCCTATATGGAAGTAGTATATTATGCTAAATGTTAGTTGAAATTCGTATCAACTTTTTATTTGAAAATAAAAATACAAAAAAATGTTTTGAGGTAATCTCTAGTTTTTATAACTTTATTTCAGATTAGTCGAATATTATCTTTCTTTAGTACAGAATGCTTCATTTCCTCACCTTATTTCCAGAACTCTCAAATGTAGAAACTTCAATTTCTCAGAATATACTGCGACGTTGGGCTATTCACGATATTTTCTTCACTAACCCCCGGGGATGTTTTGATAATTTGAATTGCGTACAACTACAACTACTTGCCAATGAAATGAAACGTGATTACGTAAATTAGTTGAAGATAAGAAGCGTAGTAAATTTAATTCGAGATAGTTGTATAACTTGAGATGAATCATCGTAATTAATCGTTTATATTGAAAGTAGTCGGAAGTGATTTAGGATCAGAATAATATACATTGAATTTGAAATAATCAAGAAATGCTTGTATTGGATATGTTAACTAGGATTAACTATTAAGAGGGATTCAAGAGAGAGATACGTATACCTTTTATATTATTTGATTGTATTAAGGTGTTTTATCCTGCTCTTCTGTATCTTTCAATTCGAGTGTTGAACATATCGACTAAATTTGATTTTATGATGGCTGCAGAGTTAAATGTTGAAGGAAATACGTCACAATAAGAAATAGGATAATAAGTAGAAGAAACATTCAGAGTGTTGTTAACTGTAAAACTATGTCATTAGTAAATGACAACTTCCCTTTAATTAAAAACACATGCTACCATCAACTAAATTGTAGACCTCAGATTAAACATATAAAAAAGTAAATATATTTTATGAAAAATGTTATTTTAAAACTATTTTCAGGAACTATATTAAAGGGTTATATCAGGGAAGTTTACGAATGTGATGAAAGAAGGATTAAAATTTTTATAATTGAAACAAGCCGTTTTTTGTCGTAATTATCTTTACGAAGAAAAATAATCCCACTGAATAGTAATGTAGCATTATGCAATAATTCGAAAAAATTTCTCAACTTTCATAGAAATTTTAGTGGTTTAATTAATTAAGTTAAATTATTTTTGTTAACTTAAAGCAAATGGTAATAACACAAATAAATCAGAATAAATAATTCATAAATAAATTACCTCTTTTTTGAAAACATAACATTACACTATTACCAGATTATTTTTCAAAAAATGAAAAATAAGTAAAAATATTTTTAAATGAATGTTTACTTTGAAAATGGGAAAAAGGAAATAAAAATAATTTTTAAAGTAAAATAAAATATAATTTATAAACTCCTGAAGCATTTAGGTAATACTGAGCTTATTACTGATAAAATAAGTACCTTAGCTACTTACTTATATATGAGATCAAACGAAGTATTAAATCCTCAAGTTTTTATAAATTATAAATTATTTTACATTTAAAATTTATTTCTATACACTTTAGTCTAGCTTTAAGTAAAAGATTGACTTGAATTCCTTATTTAAATTTATTTATCCTTTTAAATATGGAAATTTGACAAAAAAAAAAAAAAAAAAAATAACGTAAGCTATACTTGTGCGCAAAATTTTAACTTAAATGGACGTTGTTTAGTACAAGACCCTCCCTCCTCCTCCAGAGACTATTACTGCTTGAGTATACTACAGTATTGTATAACCATCGGAATTATACATTCAGGTCGATCAAACGATAAGAAGTGAGCTAAAATTCGAGTAGAATTTTTGAATGAAAGACGCACATACTCTCTCTCTCTCTGTATATATATATATATATATATATATATATATATGAAAGATGTCTTAGAATTAAAGAATTAATTTTTTTTTCTGCATTTATTTTAGACGTCATTAAAAATTTTATAGATTTTTTTCTGATGACGAATCATTGGTCAATGTTTCATTTTATATTTTATTTAAAAATACTTAATTTTTTAATTCATTTTTAATTGAATTATATGAATTTCCTGTTTTATATTAGATTTTCAATTGATTGGTTTTACAATATTTTATTTTTTTATTTATTTATAATTTGGCTGCTAGCAGTTTAACTGAAGATGATTGCTGTGTTTACCTTTTTTTTTCTATGTTAGATTTCTTAAATTTGCTATATAGTGGATTCTCTCTTTATTTTTCATAACGTAATTCCCTGAAGTGTGATAGATTAATCTTTAATATCGGTAAAAACACACATTATTCCATTCCAAAGTATGGAAAAGTATTAATTATAATATTTCTCTTATCCTAAATTTTTGCTTTTCTTTTCCTTGGCTTTCTCTTGAAAATTTTCGAGTTCTTTAATAGATTCATTTGAATTTTGATTTTTAAGATTTAAGTTTTTAGATTTTTCAGAATTATTTAATTTTTTTTATGATTTGTATAATATTAATTAGTTTTTAATGATTTTTGATATCTATTAATAGTTTTGAATTTGAATAAATAATTTTTGATGGTTATTATTTGTTATATGTTGTAATTTGTTATTTGTTCTTTTATACATATGAAAATTGAAAGTTCAGTATTATCTTATAACACAATTTACTAGCTACTTAGAATATACGTATTCTTTTGTACAGTATTACATAACAATGTATGATTTTCATTTGTGATATAATGTTCTGAATTATATTATAACAAAATGTAAGAATGAATCTTTGAGCGTTTTTCCTGTGCACGGATCGTTACAGATCCTCCTTGCGGAAATAAATATTTTTTTCTAAAGATGCCTCTATATTACATTTTCTTCGAAAAACTTATGATTTCATTAAATTCACAGACCTTACCATTCAAAATTGCTTCTACTTTCTGACAATATCAGAAATTCTGGAGTAAAATATAAATAAAAAGAAAGATTCAAAGACTGACAATTTCTAGTATTTTCTTTCCATCTTATCTTTCCTGAAACTACGTCTTTTCAGCTTTGTCATCTGTATATGAAATTCCATTTTTGAAATCTGAATATAGAGGACAAAAAAAAGTTCTTTTTTTTGCTTTCATTCTTCAGATTCGTCAATCATTTTCTTTTTTTTTATTTGATTTTTTTTTCTATTTTGTTTACGAGAGGAAATATGATATCGTGACGCTTAGGGTTTATTGAATATTATTTTTACTTGAAAATTTTTTTTATACCGGTCCCTCTAGAATTACCTATTTAATATTTAGGAGATTTCGTTAAAACTTTCCCGTTTATTACTATTTTTTTTACATGTAACTTCGCAATGAATTTCTTGGAAAAACTTTTGCAAGTTATTTCAATTTAGTTCGTCTTAGAAATACTCTTTACAATAAAAACCCATTAAAATACTTCGGAAATTTCCGGTTTCAAAGAGGAGAAAGGTTTCTCGGTTCTTTTGTTGAGTGAAATGCTAAGACAGATTAATACCAGTGAAATACATTCTAATAAAAAAAGCGAATGTGTTGAATTTATTCTCGTTGCGTATTTCATTCGATAGCAGAAACTTTGACTTTATTTTTACAATGTAACACGTACATTTTCGAATGACACTTCTTGTGAAATTTCAATCATAAAAATAATACCATTCCCACAATATCGAAAAAAAAAAAAAAAAACCACCTAACATTTTTAAGAACTTAAAAACTCGTTTAATAAAAGTCACTCTCAAAGGAAAAGTCATAGGTTTTTATAAAAATTTTATAAGCAAAATTGTGTGTGTGTGTGCATTCTACCTTCAGTCTAAAAACCTTATTGTTTTCGCACATATTGAGATTTCTAGAATATTCTAATGAATCATGCAATTTGAAATATACATTCAGATCTAGTGGCTTGTAGGTGATACGTTATTAGTTTGCTGGTGAAACAATTTTGGGTAACACACACAGACATACATCTTTCTTATTATCTATATATATATATATATATATATATATATATATATACATATAACAAAACAAAAAACCCAAACAAAATGTTACCAAACACCGAAATTTCTTAAAATTCCTTTTATATTTAGAACTGTAGCTAATAGTTCGAATACATATATTATTCTTGCCAGTAAAAACATTGCAAATAATTACAGAAAATATTATAGATAATTTGAAGCGTACTGCGATCATTAAAAATAGTACTAAATATAGTTAAATATACTAATAATAAAAAGATTCATGCTACTCACATCCATCAATTTGAGTGTCCTTTTAACTTAATTGATATAGTGAATCAAATTGTAGTTCAAAAAGAGGTTATAAGAAATTTGATGTTAAAAAGGATATTGTAAATGAAAAATTTAACTTGAAAAAAAAAAGAATCTGGTAAGTCTGTGGAAAATTATATATTTATTAAAGGTATGCCACCGGGTGTGCCAACAAGTAATGGCTTTGCCAATATTTATTTACATTTATATGAAGATAATTTTTGATTATAATAATTTTAAGATGTTTAGATATATTTATCATGTTATTTTCTTTCAAATTAATAATAAAAAAGATGCTAAACTTTATTTTTTTATATTTTTGTCCAGAGTACATAAATTTATTGCAAACTAATGTTAACATAAATGAAGCGGAAGATTTATGTATTTTAGAAGATAACAAAATTTCATAAAAAGAGATAATGAAATTTCTAGTAATACATATAATAGAAGGGTTATATATTCTTTTAAGTTATATAAAGTACCCCTACGTGGAATTTCAGTAATCCTGAATATTTTTAGGAACATAATTTGCCATGGTATTTTACGTAATTATAGACTTGTAACTAAAGTACAGGATATTTACTCTGATCTCTCAACTGGCTTAATTGAGCGAAATATGATCACACGTCTACTTGTCGATCTTCGCTTATTAAAGTCCTCTTGAGGTCCGAATGTGATCCTTACGCTTATGAATCTTCCTCTAGGCTCCGGTTTATATAGTAATCACTTCCCGATTTCAGCGTCGCTGCAGAGTGTATGGTTATACGCATTGGTACCAAACTTGGGCCATTTTTATTACGGATATTATTTAACTACTTAGTTTAGTTTCGTGATTGTAGCTCGCTTCTTTCCTAATGCGTTATTTTCAATGTTCCTAAGGATACACTACGTGCGCGTGCACACACACATATTTGTATATATATATATATATGTGTGTGTGTGTGTGTGTTTGTGTGTGTGTGTGTGTGTGTTTGTGTGTGTGCACCATGTATCATACCATTATTAATTGCACAGAAATGTTCATTGAAATAAATTCTTTTTGGAACTCATAGAAAGTTCTCTGACAGAAAGTTCAGATATTACCTATGTCAACTTTTGTTATAACTACATTTTAAAGATTATTTTCTTATGAATAAACACAATCGAAATGCGTGAGTAATAAAGTTTATTTAGTCTGTAGTCTGGCCTTAATTCGAATCACTTTGTTGTTCTCGAATTCTTTGGATGTTGAGTTGAATCAAGCCATATAGAGAACAAGAAATGTTTTTTTTTATTTTATTTGGTAATGATTTTACAGACTCTCAGTTTGAGTGATTAAACAGAAATATTCCTCGGGTTGAGTGAAAGAGATTAATTTAACGCCAATGTGTAAGGCACGAAATCCGCTACCAAATATATTACGGGAAAAAAGATATGTATCTTAAATAATTGTACTATAAGTTAAATCTGCTGTACTCTACAATGGTAGTTGATATTTAATATTGGAGAGTCCTGCAAAATCAAAACAACAATATTTTCTTTCAACTGAATCTAAGAGCATCATTATATATTAAATTAAAAATACAGTTCATATAATCAACTTTGGAAAAGGAGTGAGTAATTATTGTTGGAAATAAAATGAGAAAGACAGAACAAAAGGAAGCTTACGAAATGAAGATATTAAAATATTAGAGAAGCCCAAATAATTTATTAATTTTAACATTAATTGCAAACTTTGTCATATAAAAATGTTTCTTCCTCCTTATCAGAAAAAGAATTACATTTAATAAACCATAGTGGATTTTAATCAAAATATTCCGCTGATAAATTATAAAAATGACGGTTTTTTAGTGAATGTTTTTCACTGAAAATTAATTTTATCAAAACACTTTTAATAATACCTTATAGAATGAAATAAAAGTACCACCCTCTTCCAATTTATGGGTAACAAGACTATTAGTTTATAAAGATTAAGTTTTATAATGCTCAGCAATTTTTTTTTAAAAAAAAAATCATAAGTAACTTATCACACTTTTTTTTCTTTCGGAGCGTACGGGCATGAAAAATTTTAGACAACATGTAGACTGCAACTAACTTCATTAAGTGCATGAAAAAGAAATTAAAACTCCCGCAACTTGACAATTAATGACTAACTTCCTGACAGCTTCTGAGCTGGAAATTAATGACTAACACTCAGACGGTTTTTCTTTCTGTAAGAGAAAATATAAAGCACACCTGACTGCACTTTAGAACACAGTCGTTTCAAATGAGTTTAGACAACAAGCGCCAATTGTATTTCTAAAATAGTTCATCTTGGTCTATGTAGTTTTATAAAAAAAAAAGAGTAACGTGTTTCAGTTGAGTAAATTCATAAACATCTGTAGCGAATTTCTTCAAATAGGGAGGTTTGAAGGTTCGTGTTGATATTCTAAGGAAGGACATGTGTAATAAAAGCGAATGCAAGGTAAATTTAGTTCATTTGGATAGAGATCACGCTATTACATTTAAAAAATGGGTGTTTACAAGAGTGGTTCAAAAAGCGCCTGATTTTGAAGAGAGATGGGCTGATGCATTTGATACTGGTGGAGGTCCTAAGTCCTCCTGTTGACATGGTGTGGAAGTTTAGAGATGTAAGTGCCGGTTCAGGTGTTATACTTTTTACTTGACCGAGACTTAAGCTTACGCCCTTTTGTTTCTCAGAACGTTACTAGGGAAAGTTCGGGCAATTAATGTGTACTGTCAACTGTTAAATGGCTCTAAAACATATTTGATACTGATTCAATGATTAATTCTGGTTTGACAGCCATTAACTACCAAATCAAAATTGCTGTCGTCCCGTCTTTATTTTGTGTCGAGTTGTCACCGTTGAAGAGACCTGGATTCCTCATTATACATCCAAAGGAATAATCAAAACAACGGGTTAATCCCAGTTCCAAAGAAGGCGAAGACAGTTTCCTCGATTGAAAAAATCAAGACGACGCCCATTCCCATTCCTAACACGGATACTTTTTGAACAGCCTTCGTACATGTAAAAATTCTTATAAAAAGCTAAAATATCCTAAGGCTCAAATTTAACAGTCTTTCTTAAATTCATAAGTATAATGTTAATTTTTGGTAGTTTCTACTCTCAATTTTTTTTACCTCTCAAATTTTTTTAATGATTTAAATATTTTTAAGATCTGAAAAGGTACAGATGAATAACTTCAAATAGAAATAAAATAATCCCAAGCTGACAAAAATTGCATTAATTTTTAATTTTAAGGCCGCACTTTATTGCATTGAAATACCAGTAAATATAATAATATAAATATGACATTATAAATAGAAAAAAAATGTAGAACTGAGTTCGCTAATTCAAAATGTCTGGTAGAGGGGAGCTCCAAATAATGATGTTACACATGTTGAATACAACGTTTAATTTACCTAATTTAGTTGTATTCAACGGAAGAAAACATATTTTCTGCACAGTAATGATAGAAATCAAGTAGTGTTCTTATTTTCAACCAAGGAGATTTTTAATCATTTTAGGGAAATTTTCAACATATAGGAGAACTTTTAAAATCTCTTTAGTAATCGATTTAAGTGATCGTATGCGTAGAAGTATAAAATAATATATTATATAAAATAACATATTCAAATTATATATCATACAGAGCAATGCATTCAAATAATATAAATCAAACCAAGGTAAAATAAACTATTCAGAAAAAAAAAAATCACGGCCTTTCAGTACAAAGCTCCAGATAATTCAATACTGTTACGACACATTTCTTCCAGGGTGTGTGGGAGTGAAATAAAGTCCAACTCGGAGTATAACAACAAATGACACTTTATTCACAATCTTCAGGATGACCCAAAGGAAGCAAAGCTCTGACAATAACAGCACAGACAGAAATACAGATCATGTACAGACTAGTGACACAGATATAGAAACAAATACAAAACTTGTGCAGATCAGCATCACAAACACATACAAAACAGCACTTATAATAACTCTCAGCTCACCAGCTTAATAGTTTTCCCAACGGACCGCCTCTGCAGTATTTCTCTGCACTTCCAGAGCAGGTTCCAACAATACCCGGAAGATAAACATTGCTTTTCCGCAAATTTAACTGGCACGTTTTACTTGAAGTTCTGACAGTTTCCAGTCGATTTACCAATGGATCTCCGCAGCAGAGACTCCAAAGATGACTGATTCCCCAAACTGTGGCTCTCGGCATGTTTATATTTTTTTCAGCGAGGTATGATATCACGTAGAAAAATTCACGAAAAAGTTTGTAGCTTTCATCCCGATCGATACTTCTCCTAAGTTCCAGCACTTTCAAGATCCTTTTATGTGTCACCAAAGTCATCGTTTCTCGCCAAGTCGCCAAAATGGTCACCAAACCCATCGCCAAGTCTAAAGGGTCATTACTAAAAATTTTCTTGCTGAGTGATGACATGTCCGTAAATGTTTCTTTTTCTAACATAGCCGCTGCAGGAAAGTGTCATCTAATGTTCGTAATAATATTATTTTAAGCTCAGGGTTAACGCAAATGGTATTATAAAATATTCAAGCACATAAAATTTTCTCTTGCATGAAATATTTTTACCTCATTCTGTATACCGCTTAAAAAATCAAGCAATCGTATTGAAATTTTATTTCCCCCATTTAACACAGACAATTAATGGCTTTTTTAAATGAAAATAGTAAAACGAGTCTCCATTTTTCAAATTGTATAGTTTTTAAAGTGAAATATAAGCGTTCAGTACTGGTCGAAATTCTTTCTCACTTGATAAAATAATAAATAAATAATATCTTGTTCTGAAGTACTAATAATATTGTGTTATTTTTTTAAAAGCTTTTTTAATTTGTAACGTAAAATACGACAGGCAATATAACGCTACATATTTCTCATTTAAAGTAACGTGAGATAATTTACTTAAAAGAAAAGTTTTTTTATTTGTAAAGATAAAATCTAAATTGTGGAAACATTCCAAAAACTTTAAACACAATGCTCATAAAAATGCAATGAGCCAAAATACACAGCTTTAAATACCTTATTAAAGTAATAGGAACTAAACTTAAATGAAAGAATAAAAAAATTATGCTTCTCCAACGCTAAAAAACGCATTAAATGGCAATATAGATGGTGAATGAAATTTCCAGAGTTTAAAAAAATAGAGAGAACAAAATGCTTGTCTCATCAAAGAACAAACATAATCGTGCTAATTAATTCTTAATGCGATCTTTCCACTGATCCAATGTGGGTGAAATAATGAAACGCAAAGGATGAAAGAATCATGATAACAAAACGCTACAATAATAATGATAAAAACGACTTACAAAGGTACAGCGCTGCTAACCTGATAAGCTTGTCAGGAGAGTTTTTCATGATTGATGACGCAACTGGTAAAGCGGACCTCTTTGATGAAACATAGCAGATAACAGTTTCCGTGCTTAATATAAGTTTTCGCAGATTTTATTTTTCGTTACAATATTTTTTCCCCCTAGTCTATCGTATAGCTTAGATTGGATATTAAACAGAATTTTTAATGACATGTTTTTTGAGATTTGATGTAATATGTTTACTTTCAAATTTTACTTGGAACTTTCCAAGTTTTATCTATCCGAAGCAGAATTAGAAGGTATGGGTTGTGATTAAAGTTGCTCCTGCAGTAATTTGTTCTCATATGTGTTGGGCAAGTGAATTTGAATTTTCGGTTCGATATGATTTAAATTTTATCACAAAAATTTGAGTCACCATTAAAATGATATCGAAGAAAAATAAAACTTCGAAATAAGCATCATAAGCAAAGAGATGAAGGAAATTTATTAATACCATGAATTTTTGTATGTTCTATTAAAAGAATGTTTTTAGAACAAAATATCTTATAAGAGTATCTATTGTAATATTCGATTTTTACAAATATTTCTATTGTTGTATTTTATGCGCGTGCTTTAATCAATTAATATCATTAATTACAAAACTGTTTTTTTTTAAAAAAAAATTGCCATAATTCAGTTCCGAAAGTACTAAAATAATGCGTTAGTGAAAATATCTGAAAATGTTATAAATAGACAGCTCGATTTTTGTGTTTAAAACAAAGAGTAAAGTATCTTTGCAAGAAACAAGATGGAATATCTTCTTTAAATCAGATCTCAAATAACGTTACATTATTTAATTTCTGAAATTTAAGAAATAATGTCTATATTCAATTTCTTTAATTGAATATTTAAAAGGGTTTATATTTAAAGGAGAATGCTTAAAATAAATGTTTATTTTGAAAATATTGATTGACATTTTATCTGTATATATTTGATTTCTATTATTAGATAATGAGGGTGTGAACATCATATTAAATAAATTTAATCAGTATACTTTTCTTTAAACCTTCTACGTTGTTATTCAAACAATGAAACTTCTTTAATAAAATATTGAAAGTTATAATACAACCTGATACTTATAGATATGTTAATTACAACTAAATTAATAAAGAATCATACAAATGATGATTTTTTTCTCGATTTTATACCGGTGAGATTTAGAAAATTAATTTACCTAATTTTTGTTATAGAAAGATCTTAATTTAAATTTGCAGAAATTTATTTATGATATGTTTATACCATGTATAAAATACCCTTCACAAATGTTTACAATTTTTTGAGCTTTACTTAATTTCATTGAAAAAATCTTACATATAAAAATTTTACTTACGAGAGTGGTTTAAAAAGAACTTTTATTTGGAGACCGTTTAGGGCAGCCATCTATTAAATGGAGTTGAAACAAATTTGACATTAATTCATATTTTAGTTTTAATTTGGTAGCCATTTTCTGCTACACCACAATGCGATTGCTGCAGTGTCGAGTTGTCACCATCGTGGAGACCTGGATTCATCATTATGCTACAGAAATTATGCAAAAATTAAACGTTTATTTGCTTCCAGTGTTATATTTCCAAAAAAGCGAAAATGGTCTCATCGACTGGAAAAGTTATGACGAAGAGATTTTCAGGTGAGAAAGGCGTCATGATCACGAATAATCAAAACTGAGACTTAGAGAGCTATCTAGTGAGTAAAGCATGTTTAAAATCAAAGTATTAAGTCTAGTATGCTTATTAAAAATAACTTTTGATACTATGAGCACCATCTCTTGGAGTTTCTACGGATTTATTGAATGACCTTCCATAATTGAAATCGTTTATTATGATTAAAATTATTTTTGAAACGAAGTATTTTTCTTTTATCGATATATATGAGTTTTTAAATTGATCTTATACAGAAGAGAAAAAAAATCTGCCTGAATAATTTTTTCTTAGAAATTATGCTGAATGCTTTTCCGATTGTGAAACTTTTTAAATATATTAAAAATATCCAATACACAAGAATGTATGATTTTCTTATCATGCTATAAGGATTAATGCTCTTTAAAATGTCCTTGGTATTCAAGTAATATTTAAATAATAAAGGAACGTTTTGAATTAGAATATGTCAATTTTTGTTTTATTTTTAAGAAATATATGCAATCAGAATAAAATACCATGAAAAAGTGACTCATTCCTATATAAATCCCTAGATAGTTAAAAAATATTAAATTAAAAATTAATTTTTTAAGAAAATTAAAAAATATAATATTCAGTTTTTGTATCTAAATATAAATGATTATTAATAGTTGTTTTCAATCGCAATATTTTTTTCATGAGTTTGGAGAAATATTGCCACTTTTTCGTTCCTTGTAATTTCATTAGTCGATCTACATATAATACGTCAGAAAACATTCTTATTCTTAATAACAGGTTAACGAGAATACGATATTTTTACTTGGAAGATAAACACATAGTTTTACCAATTCTGAAAATAATTCCAAAAATAATGAGTTTTCACACCATATGCTTATTAAAAATGTAGAAAAACTCTAAAGCAGATTATCTCGGCATTGATGTAGTTATTGTCAAAGAACAAGTCATTTAGCCATTTTTAAATATTGTTTATTGGAAAACGTTGAGAATCGGATCCACGTCCTTTTTTCTGAAAGATTTTTAAAGCTCCCTATCTATGTCTTGGCACTATCGGCCATGTTTCAGCTCAGATTTCAAAGAAAGGGATTTCTTAGAAATAAATCTTAAACCCAGAAAGAAGAGGTATAAGTTGGAAATGGCGAGCCTCTTGAAAATCTGATCAGTTGTTTTTTCTCAGAAAACTTCTGCAGTGTTTTCCTTTCCTCTTTCGAATTCAAAGAGTCGACGCTTTCGAAAAAAAGAAAAGTTTATAAAGTAAGAGACATCTCCAATGTCTGGGAAAAACACAATTTTTTAGATCAAGTTGTATTTTCAACAATCTTTTTCGCATCCATTTTTAATTTTTTTTTTCTTGTCTTATTTGATGTCGATGAAATGGGCTTAAATTCTGATACGTTTTATTTAGAAAAACAGTGCCATGTGTTGATACTCTGAAGCCATTATTTTTAGAGTGACATATATTTAATGTGTGTAATGTTTCCTCACAAAATTTGCTATAAGCAGCAATTTCGGGAACATAAAAGGAAAGTTATTTCTAAGACATAGATATATTTTTTTATCAGAAATATCATTTAATTTTAATTGTTTGTACACAAGCCAAACGTTAGAACGTATAAAAATATATATTAAAGGGGGGGAGGATTAGGTTAAATATATTCCTATAATATCTCGTAACTTAATTGTAACTATACAAAACTATTCAGAAAGGGTCAGCAAATAAATTTAACAATGAATATTCTTATTTTCCCAAAACAATAAATGTTAAGTTCATTAAAATATCACAAAATATTTTTTTATTTAAATCATTTCAGAACAAGCCTGTCCAACCCAAATGACTTTGCGGGTTGCTTTTGAAACGCATGTATTTCCATTTTAATTTTGGCTCTTTTAACGCAAATTCAAATTCTCACGTTAAAAACAACTACTACTTTCACTTCTCGAGTAGTAGAAAGCCACTAATCCTCCCGAACCCCATTAGAGAAACCACGAACATTCTTCAGTAAATTAAGGGAAATTTTATTTTATTGAATTACATGTATTTGTACGAAATATAGCATAAAAAACTTTTCTGAAGTTACAACATAATGATGGTGTCAAATTATTGGTGATCAAAAAACACTGAGCAGTCAGTCTTTCCGGAACCTTACGCTTTTCGGTCAAATATATCAGACTTGCTGCACACAGACTTGCTTCGGCTATTTCGCATGACTCACTTGTTACATTTTTTCTCCTCGCTTAATAATGCACACCCGCTCTCTTCAGTAGGTTTGTTGGTTCGGTATAAATTGTGTATCACCCACTAAAGCAAAACGGCTCACGCGCTTATTAAAATGAGATCAATTTTGTAATTGTTTCCGAAAAAGATTACAAAAGAAAATTGTGTTGATAGTTGAATCAATATCCTCAGGTATTTCCATAGAAATGGGATACTATACAAAAAACTAATATATATATATATATATATATATATATATATATATATATATATGGCGGGAATGTTCTTTGATACGTTTGATGTAAAACAAAAGTTAAATTTTCATTCAGATGACCACAAGTGGGTCTCGGGTTGACAAGGCCTACTTTAGAAGGGTAGTGAAAATTTCAAGTCTACAAAATTTTAGGGAAATATGATATGAATGTTTCTGACCCATTCATGACAATTTATAAAATTCATGGTCAAAAGTGCTTGATTTAAGATCAGTTTGATTACGATCTTAATGCGATATAAAACCTTTAGAGAATATGAGTTATGTGTTGAAAATGTTAAAGAAGAGGGGAAGTTATATTCAAAACAATGTGTTTTGGTATGAAATTTCAACATTAAAAACAAATACCATAAAAGAAGCTAAATTATACTGGGTTTTATAAAAGATATTGTAAGGTTCTTTCTTACTTTTATTACGTCATTTAATATGATTTTATTTCATGAACTACTTCGTCCAGTGAATTGATATTCATTTTATGACTAATTATTAGTTACTAAAAATGAATTTCATTTTCTAGCTTATATGGAGGAGATTTCTCTCAGAAGTAATTTGAAGAAGAGTTGAAATGTGATTAAAGATAAGTTGAGTTTGAGTTGAAAATACGGTAAATTAAGTAGCAATTAACTTTATAATACCTAACCCAAATTTAATTTCGAGTCTTAATTTAGATAAAAACTATGGACCTCGTAACTTCTATAAATCACAACTTGCGTTTATTTTTTACGTATCTGTTAAATTGTTTGTATCCTTAAGAAAATGCTTTCATTTCTTTATTTCTTAACTTGCGAGTTAGTGAGCAATTTGTCTGAATAAAAAGAAGTCAGGAGTGTGAAGTTTTCTCCATCACACGGAGGCTGTTTTTCTGCCTCTTGACAGAGGAGATCAGTTGACCTTGAGTGCTGGCTGGTTTCGAACTTTTGACCAATGGGTCCGAAGAAAACTTGTTTAGTCGCTTTTTGCAGTGCTCTCATCGAATGGACCAAAACGGATTCCTCTACCAGGCTAGTCGCTAGTGTATTTTAAGTCATGTCATTGTTGATGAAAGCCGCCGCATATCCCCCCTCCAGTATCACCGCAATGATAAGAAGATTAATATTGAACTATATTTGTAGGCACGGTCACTTTTCCATCCATTTCTGCTGTTGATATGTTTAAATTTTGCTTTGAACAGTTTCCATTTGACGTCATCGACTGTCTCTAGTTCAGATTCTGGATAAATTTTTCTGGGCTTTTATTAACTAGGTCAAAAGAGATTCCCCTTTCAGGTTAGTTATTAAGGAGTTTTAATTTATGTTGTTGTAGTTCAAGAGAGCCTCCTTAGAAGTATGTAGTTTCTAATGTATGTTAGTCTTGTCGTGGGTTTCCAAGGTAGTCGAATTGTAAACGATGAAACTCCTCGTGTGTCAACAATTAATCGCATTAACATCAAATAAGAATAAAATTCAACGCTGTTGAATTCAATTAATTTTTTTTTAAAAAAAAGTAACATTAATTAAATGAAATTATCAGAATTCACATGAAATAAAATTAGAATTTATCTCAAATGAGAAATAAATTAAGAAAGGGAACTTAAAAGGAAGCTTCAATTTGATCACATCAGTTTTAGAAGGAAAAAAAAAAAACTAACAGTAAGTATAAAAATTGTGTGAAAAGAAAGATGAAATCGAAATAAATTATGTGTGAAATTCTCAAATGAATGGGTTCAGAAAAATCAGAATGAAAGGAAAATTCACAAGAATTTGATTGTAGAGAGAGGATTATTTTTTATAAAGAGGACAGGGGTGCTTGTGAGATTTTACGGAACGTTATATTTCGTATAATTTATTAAAGTCATTATTAAAACAGGTTACCCGTAATAAGTTCTGTAATTCCCATATAAACTACGAATAGACACAGCTAAAATCCCTGTTAATAGATCAAAAGGGACTAAATTAGAATGATGTTGGATCAAGTAATTAGTTTAATAAAGATAGTTAATTAAATTTAAAAAAGAATTTTTCATTACGAATGTCATTGTTTGTTTTTCTTATTTTTTTCAAAATTAAATTAAAAAAAAGGTTCTTAGTAACTGATTTAAATGCATTCTATTCGAATAACTTGTTTCACATATATGTGAGAAAAATCATTAGGGGACCATTTGCTAATTTACTTCGTGGAAGCAGCTAATTATTGAAACGATTGACATATTTTAGATCCATAATTCTTAATATCTGTATTTATAGTTTATTAATTAAAACTACCTAACCTCAATGGAAGACAAGCAAAGGAAAGCAGTATATTCTTTATTTATTATCTCTGTAGAATATCTAAGGTCTCGGTCTCTCCAGATTCCCAATCCAAGTTACAATATTAATTTATGATTTAAATAAGAAATTTATCTTACCAGTCAACTTGTTTTTAATTTTGCAACTTTCTACGACAGTAAATGGCCGCTGTACCTAGTGGTTAATGCAGTGGCCTCATTTCACTGGCCACTGCATTTTCGTTCAGTCGTAGGTTCGATCCTTGAGATTACTAAAGACCCGCCGTGTAGCCGGGACTGATGCACGTTAAACCTGTCGAGGCTCAAAGTCCTCCCGTTAATGTGGTGTGGAAGTTAGACGATGGGGGCTCTAGCTCAGGTGTTATTCTTGTCACTTTACCAAGGTTCAAAATTACGAAGTCCGTCACCAATAGCCCTCGTGTTGTTTCTAGTACGATGTTAATAAAACCAAACCATTCGACAGTAACTACATAACTAAACGCTGTTTTAGTCTAACTTTCTTCAATCCACAAGACTTTTAGAAGATTTTCAATCTTAATAACAGTTCTCTAACTATAAGTTTATATCCTCTATTTCCCTCATTTTTCATTAATTGCATATCATTTATGTATCCTCATATTTAAATCACTTCGCATCATTTATATCTTCATCTAGTTTATCTAATCTGTTTCATGTCATTGGCAAATGTGTATTATTTTATACAATTCAAATCAATAAAAGTCCCCAGGGTTAGGGAAGAAAAATTCACGAATAACCCAACTTCACAACGTTAATACCATTTTTTCTTCCTGTATAAAGAATGGGAAAATTAAGGGAGTACTATTTTTCTGACGGTTATACAAGAACTTACTTTGTTACGAAAGAAACTAGGAGTGACGTACACATTTCGTTTACTCTTTCACCTTTATTTTTCTTGAAAATAAACGAAGAAATTTACTTTCCCTCCTTAGGTATTTTTCAGGTGTGATGTCTCTAAAATTCTCTCCAATAATTCGCGCCTCAATCCAAAACTACATCAATCAAACTTGATTACGACTTCTTCGGCATTCTTTAGCAAAACTTTGCGACCCTCAGCCGCTTTGACAAATTGATAGAACCCTGAGGTAATTGCGAATATTTCCAGCAGTAGAAGCAGAACACGTTGGAACGAGTGAAAAAGAAGAAGAAAAAAAAAACAAATTCTTTGAAGAATCGATATTCTTCTGAGGGACAACATTATCACTGTCATCATACACGTGTTATTGATGATATTCAGCGTTCTGCAATTTTTCTTCTTTTCCGCTCTTAAGAAAAATTCTTTTCAAAAGTAACAGATAGTTAAAAGGAAACTTAGAACGAGTTTTAATGCTCTCGCAAATGTGACTTTGAATGGAGTCTTTACGGAAGAAATATGAAAAGTAATGGCTGATTCAAAAGTAAATGCTTAACTCCGAAAAATCGATGATTCTCAATAAGGTACGATAATCTATTCACGTGAAAAGGAAAAATGTAAATTTTCATCAGTTCTCTTTGTCTGAAAAAAAAATGTTTTTTTTTTATCATATTAATAATCAGAATATAAATATTACTAGCTGAATTACTTGGTATTTCCCGGAATCGACTTAAAGAAAATGAAGCGATAAGGATAAAAGGGACAAGAATATTTAAAAATTAGAAATTTCAAAAATGCAGTTTAGGAGCAAAGACTCATGTTGCATCGTTATTTTTAACCACTTTCAAAAAATCAAATTGCGTTAAAAACTAAAAATAAATCTCTCCTCTTTAAGGAGGTAAAGGTTTGAGAGAAATGGATGCATCTCTCTATTGGAAAACTGGTAAAAAAGGGATGGGAAGGAGGGGAGTAGAAATTGTCTCCAAAAGTACAAATAGAAAAAATATTGGTCTGAGAATATGCTTATGACTGTTCCATATATAATCGAAGCAACTTTTAAAACTTGGAGATATACCATTAAATCTGTGAATATGTATTAAAGGGACAAACAAACAAACGTTTTTTGTTTTAAATTCATATATTAGAGAGTAATTTTTTGAAGATGATACTTAAAATATATTAGCATTGTAATAATTTATAAAGGCTTTATGTAGAGAAATATTTTGTTTTGCATTGATTATGAGATTGGGCTTTATTTTTAGCTACTTAAGTACTGTAAGTGAACTCAGAAAAGAAAGGGGAACTAAACATTTCGTTTTATTTACGTAAATAATTTTACAAACTCTCTGCTTAGAAGTTATAACGAAAATAAGTCTCGAACTGAGAAAGTAGAATAACAGTAATATTTTTAAGTTTTCGTAAATTACTTTAAATGTTTCTTTTGATAATATTATTCAAAATAAAAATATCGCATTAATTATTTATAAAGGATATTAAAAAAAACCTGCTATAAAAATTTATAAGGGCATAGTTAGGCAATTTATTTTGCATTGATAATGAGATCAGGAATTATTTGTAATTACTCTATTGACGGTGAACTAACAAAAGAAAACCAAGAACTAAATAGTTCTTTTTGTTGAAATATATAATTTACAAATATCCAGTTTAAAATGTATAACAAGTCTCGATTTGAGATGAATATGAGAAAAATAACAGTAACCATAACAGAAGTGGGAAACAAATAAAAATTGCAACGATTACCTAACGAAGCTGAAGTAGTTAGCAACATTTTCATAACAAGAATTAGTGAAACTCAGGCGACATCAGTATCTCCTTTTAACATCATCAAACATTCCTTTACGACTGTACCTTAAAACGCCTTTATACAACTAAAAAATTACTGTCCTTCCATTCTGAAAGTATTTGTTTAAATAATTTTAGTAAATTTATTTTGCGTCCCTGTAAGGAATAGATTTCATTAACATAATAATTAAACATAATGAGTTAATGAAATCATACATAATTTGTCAATCAAAATAAGAATAAAACTCAGAACGTCATTAACGTCGCACTAGAAGCAACACGAGGGATATTGATGACGGATCTCATAACTTTGTCAAATGACGAGAACGACACCTAAGCTGGGACACCTTCTCCTAAACTCCACTCCACGCCAATGGGAGGACTTTGAGCCTCGACAGATTTAACATGCATCATACCTGGTTACACGGTGGATATTTAGTGTAAAATTAGAAAAAAAAAATGTTAAATATAAATATAGCACAGAGAATCTGTGATAAAAAGAGACTTAAATTTTAGTACGGGCTTAACAGTTCAAATAGTGAATATCCAACGAAAATAACAAGAAATCACTTATTATAAAATATAAAGCTTTATGTTAACTTTTTGAAATTGGTCTCAATGTTCTTAAAAATATTTATATGTCTAAATATATTTTTTGAACTACATGCAGGGTTTAATGGCATGTAAAGTAATCGGGATTTCATATTCTGCTGTAATTTCTCGAAAGTATAATGTTTATAAGCTCAGTTTTTAATTGAAGAAAATATCAGAGAACCAGGTAAGATTTCCCTTGCCCCAGAAAATTAAGAAGTTTCAAAAAATGTCTAGTTTTTCACTCATATTATTTGAAGAAACCTTAATAGAGCAAATATAACACCTGATATGTATTATGTACGCTTTTCGATCAATACGCAGCTTTGTACAATAGAATAAAGTTTCTACGACATTGCTGCAATTTTAAAGGGAAAAAATAATGACAATAGTTTACTTTAATTGATAAGAATTTATAATTTGTCGCAATATAACATTTAGGAAACAAAAAAACAAAAAGAACAAAATAAACAAGCAAATAAAAATGATAATAAAATTTCTGATTTTGTATAAACATAAGTACAATTAATTAATATATTAATAAATGTAGTATAGTTGTCCTATGAATTCACGTGTTTATACAAGCATATAACAGATAAATATTTTTCGTTATTAAAACTTATTTATTCCAGAAACAGTTGTGCGCAAAACACATTAACACATTCCATCGCGGAATTTACAGACTACGTCGAAATGACTTTTATTCTAACAATCATTGCAAACAGAAAAATTTCAAAACTTCTCTATCCCAGAATACAGAATCTGCTTTGTCATCATTATTAACTCAAAACAATGAAAATATATTTTCATCCTTTAGAATTAATCTGAATTTCCTTGTGTATTTTGGACTGTTTCTGTTCTTTAAATCATTTTATAATGACGCTTGTCATGTCATTCAAATTCCTTGATGCTAGTATCTCATTGTAAGAAATGAAAATACCCCAAAATTAGTTTTGTCGTCTATTTCTGCATATTATGATAGCTTCATCTTTATGAAAGGGATGCTAACATTTGCACATTAGCTTTAGATGCTCGTCTATCATATCACAATATTGTTTCTCAAACAATGAATATTTAGAATATTTTCACATGAATTTATTGACATAAGAATTTTTTAACCATCTTCTGTATTTATTATTTTGTTCATATAACTATTCTTACAATAAAAATTATTCTTGCTTTGAATTCTTAAAAATAGTTTTCTTAATATCACAAACCATACATATTTAGATAATAAATTTATACAATCTAATTCTATCTTTTTTTCGTAAATAATTTCAAAACTATCCGAAATACATTATTCTAAATTTTGCAAATTAACTCAACAAAAATACATTTGAATGTCAACCGGAAACGATTAAAGCTAAATGAAAAATAATACATATTAATAGTTTCAACCATTAATAACACGCAATAATCTAATTTCTAAAAAGGAATCATTTAAACCTGTCATCTAAATATTATGGTAATACTTCTCATAATTTACTTAATTGTCGTCTGCATTTTAAAACCCTTATATTAATAATAAATTAATTATTATTAGCGTATTAAAAATAGATTTTTCATTTAAACGCATAGAAAATAATTTAAAAGTAAATAAAAGTAATGAGTAATTATATTGTAAGAATGATTAGTATAACTATGATTAGCGTAATTATATGATTAGTATAACTACAAATAGCGTGACTGTAAAAATAGTGTACCTATATATACGGATATTTGTTATTAAATTGTGAAGGTATTTATGCGACACTAAATGTTTTTTTATTATACTTTTATCATCCATAGTTTCAGAACTAATTGATTTAGTCAACCGAATTGAATAGCAGAATAAGTATACTTGTATTATGAAATGAGTATTAAAATAAAAATATATAAACACTTCCTAATTAATTCCATAATCATAGTATTTCTCCCGTTTCCTTGAAAAGAGTAATCAGCTATTTTACTGCATAAAATATTGTATTTAAAAATATTTATGCAGGAATATTAGATTTCCCGCAACGTTGAATTTTTTTTTTGTATTAATACTTATACAATTATGCTTAAAAGTTCTAACTGAGCATATAAGAGATCTCAAAATTTGTGATAAAGAAATAATTTTCAAGTATCTAAAATATCGCTATTCGTATAACAGAGCCATTCTAAATTTTAATGCTTTTTTATGATGATTGCTTGATTGTTTAATGACGTAACAATTAAAATCAACTCTAGGGATATTAAAAACGCGACTCGTTATTTTAAGCCTCGGTCAAGTGACGTATACGACACCTGAGCCCACATCTCCCTCTCGGAAATTGCACACAAAGTCAACGGGAAGACTGGATTTAGACCACATTTAATATTCATCAGCCCCTCTAAGCGGCGGATTTTTAGGATCAGGAAGCGAGCGAAGAAAAGAACGCCAGACGGGGGTTCGCGACCGTGACCACTAGGGTACAGCGACTACTTTTTTCATTATAAGGAAGAATACTTATAAAATATTCTGAATTTCAAACCTTACAAATTATAAGAAAATTTCAAATTATCCTACATTTAACAGTTAAGGAGAATTTTTTTTAGAATAGTCGAGATTTAAAAAAAAAACAGAAAGAGAATCATGAAATATTTGTTTCTAAAACATTTTTTCTGTCAATAATTTTATTTATCGTAAACCAAAAAAAAGTCTTTCATGAACTCGTATACATTGATCATGTTCTTACATTCAGCACATAAAACATGCAACTTCGAATAGATAAATTGTTAAAATGAAAAGAATTCGAAGGATAGATTAATATCAAAAAGAAAATTCGTTTTTTTTTCTCTTGCTCAAGTTGTTGGAATTCAGCATCCAGAAAAAAAATGTCAGATTCACTTTATCAAATTACGCTCATTGTTCCAAATCCCTTCTCTAAAGATGGAATTCAAAAAGAATTGAGCTTGGCATTTTGAAGTTGAAAAGATTACAAGAAAAACGTAGTTCTCCGGTGTGATTAAATTATACATTGAACTGGCCATTTTATACGCATTTATATCCAGGATGAAGATATAGCAGGAATGGCATTTCCGGAGTATTCGAATTTAATTATAAAAGCAAAAGGCGCGTAGTAAGCAGGTTTGACGAAATGTTATTAAATAATATAAGAATGATTTAATTTCATCGTCAGTTTTATTTCTACAGGCATAAAATGAATAAAATTTAAGCTCTCCTGCATTACCATAATATTTGGAATGCGTAGTTTTAGAATGTCAGAGATATCATTTGCGATTCGCAATTCATTTTGATTTCAAAATAGAACTGAAATTCAATTGGGATTTGGTGGCGATGAATTTCAATTTTATGAACTTTAGAATGTTAAGCAAATTAATATTATTTGATGTTAATGATATTGAATGGTAATTTCATTTTACTGCTTTCAAATCGTTCTCAAATATAGAATAGAAGAAAATGTTCGAAAATTCCTTCGATGTTTAAGATTATTTTTATGGAGCGTATAATAAATAATTTATATCAAGTAATTCACATCAGTTCAAAAATTTCGTTGTTGTAATAATTTAAATTTGAAATTTGTATGTGATCCAATGGAAGCGATAGAAAATTCTTTTTCCAAAAATATTTTTACACATATTTAACTAATGTAGATTTAACAAAATATAGTCCAGACAAATTATGTTCATTTAAATCGAGTAGTTTTAAAGTTTGTGTCAATCATTCAAAGACGAATTAACAATAAAATAGCTACTCTATATATTTAGATAAATTCAATAGACTCTCTAATTGAAAGAGAAAATTCCTCAGTTTTATATAAACAAAATTATTCAAAAGAATTAAATTAAAGCATATGCTAGTTTCTGCTAAATAATTCGCTAATCTAAAAAGTTTTCTGTATCTAGTAATCGCATTGTAATCTTGTGACATAATTTCTTCAAAATTTAACTTAACAGCCATCTAAAAGTCTATTAAATAGTCAATATTTTCAAATCTCCAACTAAAGATAGGAGAGCGAAGCACATCGCACTATATATTCTATTAAAAATGTGCAAGATCATTCTTTCTCGAATCTCTTTTAACTCAGTTAATCCTAGTTTATAATCAAATAATAAAGTCTTAGCTTACCAAATCAATTATTCCAACTCAAACATTTCTCGATGATAGCTGATTATTCTGATCAGGGGTCTCTTTCAACTACTGTCAATATAAATGATTAATTATTATGATTCACTCCAATGTACAATATCTATGAGCTAGTCGTTATCTTCTATCATTCTTCTCCTTCCTTTCAATATTTATCTTTTATCAGTTTCAATTTCAACTTTTCCTATTCCTCTTATATATATATATATGTCACTATATCTAATTTAATTCACTGCACTTCTTATCTTCATCTTATTTACCTAATCACGTTTCATTTGGGTTGGAAAGGTATTGATAATTTTATACAATTCAAATTGTCAAAAGGTATCCGAGGTTAGTGAAGAGAAAATCGAGAATCGTCCAACGTCATAAGCTATATCAGAAAAACATAGGTGTTGATGATAACTAACTTTATAAAGTAAGGCATTATTAAAAAAATGTTTGCATCAAATAATGTTATTTTAAATTAAATGCAGTTCCCTTCAACTCTTTGCATATTTGCTTAAACATACTTCGGATAACGAAAGAGGGTTCATCGAAAGAAGCTAGATTGCTTATAACAGAAATAAATCACAAAAATTAAAATTAAATTAAACAAAAGTAAGAACAAGTCTCTCAAAAGTACAAGATTTGTTGTGGATATTTGTAACAGTATGTGTCTGATGAGCATTAGAAAATCTTAATCTTCTGTGACAAGTTCCATTTTTTAATTGTGTCTCTTCATGACCAGCTTAGACATGCCTGGAAATGTCAAAAGCTACATATGGATCCTGTTCTTATAATCGCGCACATTGAAATGGGTACAATTAAGCCCTGCCATTTTATTATTGGTAACACGTATTACTTTTGTGTCCTCCCGAACTTATTTTTCAGTAAAACAATGTCTATACGAACCAAACATAGCTCAATATGAATTATTGTTCTACAAATATACAGAATGCTTTCTTGGCAAGCTGGAACACCTTATCTCTCATCTGTACAGCATTTCGAGCTTGGATGGTAAGGATTCTGCCACAAACTTATAACGTAGTCTATTTACCGATATTTGCAGTTCATTTACTACTCATTACGCTTCACCATCTCATAAAGCCTTTCATTTACTCAATTCGGTCACCATTCCATAGCGCCTGAAACCACCCTATGACGTTGTCAGTTTACCAACATTTACAGACAATTCAATAAGAAATCCCACAATACATCGTCAGAAACTTCATCAGCTTGCATTCAGATGAGAGGAGAACTGACGCCTTACTGAATATCTCGTTTTGTGATGATCGAGCTTTGGAATAAATTCTACAATTTTTCTGAAATGATAATTGATTTTATTTTTAAACATCCACGCTCCATTTACCCAATTTGGTCACTATTACCCTTTTTTTTTTTACTAATCCTTCATGGTGCGTAGTTTTTGTTATGCCTTAAAATGCAGAAACGTAAAAATTATGCTTAAGAAAAATCAGTGAATTTTATCTTAATAGATAATTTATTTAAATTATAAAGAAAGTAACGTAACAGATCTATTTTTTCTAAATGCAAAAAAAAAAAAAAAAAAAAAAAGAAATACAGAAAAAAAATATTCATTTTAAAATAATTATTCATACTGTTAGGATGAAGGAATAGAACATTGACTGAACTCTATTGTTTTCCCTTTTTTATACAATAAGTACCTCCTATTATCCTTTCTTTTTTTTTTCCCAAACGTATCCATTTACGGATCCAATTGCTTAAAATGAATTTAAATAGATCTTTTTACAGAATAACGCGAATAAAATAAAACTATTTACCCTCGACACCCGAATTCTCCTTACTATTTCATTTTTAGTTTCACAATCCCCCCAAACGTTTCTCTCTTCCCAAAACTTTTTTGTAAGAAAAATAATTTCATGAGTAATTCTCTGAAAATTGCTTGTTGAACTTCTTCTTGTTTTAGAAACCTTTTCCTTATTGCCACTCTTTTCTATTTCCACCAAATTCTTTTGTTTCTTTAATTCCAAATTACAAGAGATGAGACAGAGAGTCAAAAAGAGCCGCAGGGTTTGGAACATAAAACTTTCCAACATTCCAATCTAAACATTCATTCCGAACTCAGAAATGAGAGACTGAATCTCTCTTTTAACATTCTACTTTAGAAATAGAGTGTACTATTAGTTGTTAAAGGTTACAATAACCCGGTCTTGCTATTCACATACGAAATGAAAGACTTCTTTTCGGAGTTTGTTGAATTTGTTGTTCTGTCACAGAAACAATTGAATCAGAATAGGGTTGGAAAAGTAGGGCGAAACAGAAGGGGAAATATTCAAAATATTGTTGTGTTTATACTTGAAAATTTTGTATGAGTTTGAGCAGAGTTTTAAGTATGTCAAATACTTTAAAAGTACTAAAAGAGCAAAATATTAAATAAATTTAAGGCACTATATTTGACGAGCTAGTACTTTATCAAATGCAAAGCATTTGATAAAGTACTAGCTCGTGTATTTGAATATAACTACAAAATGTAAGTAATTTGAAACTAAAATGCCTGAAGTGAGTGTGAAATTAGTTGCTTAGGACGCTATATATGAACCAATAATACAGCAGTAATAGTTCTTTTCATTAAATTTTTATGTTCTGAAATATGTCTTAGTTTTATTATGACAAAGAACTGACGGAACATGGTATTAACTAAAATTGATTGATTGATTTCATTAACGTCGCACTAAAAGCAATACGAGAGCTATTATAGACAGATCTCGTATTTCTGAGCCTTATTCAGGTGACGAGGACGACTCTAAGCTGGCACCCCCTTCTCCTAAATTCCCCACCACACCAACTGGAGTATAATGAGTCTCGACAGATTTAACGTGCATTAGCCTCGGCTACGCGTTGGGTGTTTAGTAGCATCAAGGCTCGAACCTACGACTTCGACAAAAAACACCGGGTTGTTATTCACTGAAGGAAATGACAAATCTTGTTTAAACTCGTGAACAAGCAAGAATATCAAACAATTAAAATTAGTTTAAAATAATTTTGGTGATAATGATTTCAAACTTATTTTGATAACTTTAAGAGATCATAAATTATATCATCAACGTTTCAATTAAAGTTAGTGATTATAATTCCTAAAGGATATTAATTTATTTTAATATCAATTAAATAAACATATTAATGGGGCTGGAATCGTTGATTATACTTAATTAAATTTAAATTCCTTTTATGGAAAATATTGTAACCATTAATTTACAAAAACTCCAAATGATTATTAAATGTTCTTAATGATTAATTCAAGGATTAAATTTAGGGTGAAACAAATAATTTCTTAATTAAGATTCTTTTGACAAATTTCTAAAGATGAGTTTATAAAAACATTCAGTGGAATACAAGAAACTCTTCAATATCATAACAAATAAAGTCTTTGAATATTACAAACCTCAAAGGTCTGTCTCGAAAAGATAACTATCTAAAAGCTATTAATTAAACGCTTTATGATTATGCCATATTAATTAGATTTTGTAGTTATTTCATGCAGAAATATTTTCAAAATTACCATTTCTATTGTTGTATCTCTTGAACTGTATTTATAATTAACACATTCACAGGAAAAGAATGCTGCAAGTGTTTTTGAGAAAATATCTTATACTAAAACTATTTAATTTATTCCCAACATGCGAAGACTAGGCATCTCGTTGAATAATTTTAATCTCAAAAAATTTAGACATAGATCAAATTGATTAGAAATCATCATATTTAATAGAACTATCCAAGCTATTTACATGTATACGTAGAATTCAATTCTCTAATCCCTTATCAGCTCATATTTTTCTTATTTCACATTAAAAGTTAATAAATCTTTTATTACAAGCCAGTTGTGACACTTAACGACCGTTACTTTTTCTCCAAAAACACTGTTATTCTTGTCGACTCTAGTTCAGCCATAGAGACAATTGCACTCCAGCACCTCTCAGAATCGTGAGTAAAGTAAAATGATTTATACTGGAAATAATTATGAACAAGAAAATTGTAAAATTCCAATGGATACCATCACATATGGACATAGATGGTAACGAAACAGCGAACCTATTGGCAAAGAGAGGCACAAAATCACATATGGAAGAGATTGCTATTCCATTGGATTCCCTTAAAAGATGCATTCGTGAGATAACCATGTTAAACTACAACATGGATTAGTCTAATAAATCCATAGATAAACCTTGGGAAAATATTGCAAATGACTGGAAATAATTCAGTCATAGACAACATAAAGAGGTGGTGGCTAATTTTTGATTAAAAACTAAACATGACTGCCTAGTAGAACATCTAAAGAAAATAGGTGTATTGACCAATAGTTTATATCCTATTTTCAAAACAGAGTCTATGAATAGAAAACATTTACTCGTTTTCCCGTACCTTGACCCCATATAAAAACTTCGAGGTGATATTTGCCTACTGTACTGGAGTGCAAGGGATCGTATGTCCTGAACACTTGAATGCTCTCCCTCTATGACTTTTTAATAATGATTTCATAGATGCTCTGATCTTTTAAATTTTGTCTTTTAAATGATGATATTTTTGGTCTGTACTACATGTGTGTATTTGCAACTCATTTTTGATGTTTGTACGAGTGGCTAGATGCTTATGGATTGAGATCCTTTTGAGCCATATGTAACAACAACAACTTTTTCTCCAAAAGTGAAAGTAGGAGCTAGTAAATCCTCAATAGAGAAAGTTTCGTGTAAGAGATCTTTAGAATTATTTATAGAAATCAAAATTTTTCCCATAAAAAGAATCACGAAAAATAATTCCTCGTAACAATTTTAACGTTAAATGCATCAAACTGTTTATTTTTCCGATACAACATTAGAAACAAGAACAGATAAAATAAAAATTTAGGAAGAAAAGCGTTCCTTTATAATTACTACTAAAATAACTCTTAAGGCCAATTCGAAATTTTCACTAGGGATGTACTTTCGAAGTAAAGAGATCCCGAATCCTGGGAAGAAAAAAGAACAGTGAAAAGAAGAAAGAGAGAGGAAAAAAAGCAAAACTGGAAAGAGTACCGTCGCGGATAACATTCTATATTTTTCTTTGTTCTTTTTGTACCCTTAAAACTAACTTTTTTCTCGAATATATTTCAAGTTTCTTCCTTCCAAACGAGTAGAAGTAGGGAAAAAAATACCTCTTTAGTAATGACTAGTATCAAGAGAATTGAGATAAGAACTTGAAGTCGAATAGAAAAGGAAGAGGGAAAAAATAGCACTTTTTTCCCTTCCATTCCAGTTGCTTTGGTAAGAGGGTAAGGGGGAAAAAAACTTGAGTCAGAAAATTTCTGCGATATAAATTTTGGTTTCGAAGTCAATTGGAATGAAAGAAATCGTCTGAAGAATGACATCGAATCACGGGGCGAGTGTTCCAACAATCCTCCGAGCACTAAAAAAAAATGTTACACCGGAATGCGGATGACATTTTTATGTAACGCTTTTCGACAGACGATTATTTTAGGTAAGGAATTCGAACAGGGAGTATCGGAGGAACGATATATGGTAAGAACAACTACTTTTTGATCTGAATGATGCACCTAAGTGGACAAAAAGTATTTCTACACTTCTAAGAAACGCGAACAAGAAATATCCTTGGATCGATATATGATTAGGAATTGCAATTTGATCTAATTGATGTAACTAGGCACATGAAAATATTTTTCTAATTCTAGCAAAAAGGTATTTCACTAGTATGTAATAATTCTGTAATGAATTATAATATCGAAAAGAAATGAAGTACATATACAAGTGGGCAATTATAGCAGTTGTAACGATTCACCACTAACGATTGCTTTAACTAAATGAAGTAGAATAAAACAGAAAACATGAGAACATCGTAAAATAGAATATTGAAACTCGTATCATTGTAAAACAGAATAAAGTTACCAAATGATTAACTAAATAACTTAGGAATGATAAAACTTTTTTTTACGCAGTCACATAAACATATGCACTTTTTAATGTTTACATATGTTCCAGACATTTTTCATTTGCACATTGTATAGATGTTTTCGTCAATATTCCGTTGTTTACGCAGGAAAACAAAATAAAACTTGGTTTAAAAAGAAGCTTACTTCGAATGGGAAAATAAAAATGAAAAAAAAAAAAAAAAAAAAACTTATATATTACCTTTAAGCTACTAATCGTCCTCATTTGTCTTAAAGAACATTTAAGGAGAAAAGCAAATCTTTCACCTCATAGTTTCGAATGAATGCTTAGAATAAGAAAGGAACGATCGAATGCCTCACTGTTCCAAAACCCCGAGGTTCTTTTTTAGCTGTCTCATCCCTGGTAATTTGGAATTAACGAAACAAAAGAATTTGGTAGAAACAGATAACAGTAATAAGGAAAAAGATTTAAAATAATGAAAGAGAGGGAAACTGAGTCAGAGAGGCATTGCAACAAAGTAATTTTTAGACAAATACACAGGAAATCATTTCTCATATAAAAGGTAGTGACAGAAAGAAACTTTTAAAGTGTGAAAAAAATTAGAAAAATAGGAATAATTAGCTGAAAGCAGTTGTGCATTGCAGAAAATAGTTTTCCTTTATTAAAGATGATAAAAATAAGTTCAGATGATTTGTTTCAATGTAACTTAAATTAGGAATTGTAGTGTTTTTACTTATTTATAAATTATTTTAGCGGACATTTATATTTTATTAATATTTTATTTCCAATAGACCACCATAATATATTTATTTAGTAAAAGGATATTGATTGTATTAAGAAATAGTTAAGTGAGTTTTGTGCAACGTCTACTTCGAAATAGTATACCAATGAGTACATTGTATTTGTGTCATGTGATAGGAATAAGTTCAGAGTTATCAAAAAAATGCAAAAGCTGAAAGAAAGCTTAAGGTGAAGTTAAAATTTCAAAAGTGAACGGTGTCTTACGATAAGTCTTTTATTCATCACTGCTTTTGCTACTAATTTCAAGAAAGAAAAATTGCTGCAAAAGCATATTAATCCATCTGTTCCATTATCGGGGTGGAAATCGTTTCGAAAGAAAGGCCCGTGTGAATTTTTGTTTCAGCGTTTATAGATGGCAATTTGGATGTTAGCGATCGAAAACGTAGCGATTCTCCTCTGAAGGCTAGACGTGAAGATTTTCCAGCACTGTTAGAAGAAGATACATATCAAACTCAAAAATGAGCTTGCTGAACAATTAGGAGCATCACAAGAAACGATTTCTAATCATTTGCATGAAATGATAAAGATTCAGAAGGCTGGGAGATGATTGAACCATGATTGAACGAGAGGAACAAGGATGAGCGTGTCTTGAACGGCATGGATACGCTAAGCGGGCAACACAGAAACTCTTTTTCGCAGAAAATCATGACGAAAAAGGAAAAATAGAAAGGTCAGGACAATCCAAAACACAAAAATCATTGGGTGAATTCCAGCGAAGCAACAATACCGACTCCAAAACGAGCCATTTGTTGCAGAAAAGTTCTTCGATGCAATCTGGTGGGCTATAAAGAGTGTTCTCTATTACAAACTTTTGAAGCCTGGTGTAAGGGTAACTGTCGAACGCTACAAGCAACATTTGTTGTGACTCAAGCAAAAAATCGGTTGAAATGGTTCATTTACTGCTAACGGTTTTTGCACCGTTTGAAATTGCTAAAAGGCTTCATGTTGCAAATACAGTTCGGGACATGCGGTAACACTTAGCTGGGAGGTTTTGAAACACCCGGCGTATACCCCAGACAAAGCCCCCTCAGACTATTATTTGTTTCGGTGAATGCACAATACCTTGTCTTTTGTAGACTTCAGGTTAGTGGACGACGGGTGACGACTTCGTCGCGTCATAACACATATCTTTCTACTCTGTTGGCATCCGGCAACTGCCCGATCAATGTCAGAAGGTGTTAAATAATGATATAATATATTTTGATGAATAAATTTAATACTTAATGCTCTCAATTACATATTCATTTCTTTAATAACGCTGTAAAACTTATTACTACACCTAATATAAATGTAATTATTTAACTTACATTATAGAGAGAGAAAATGCAAACAACGAAGTAATTAATTTTTTTGGGGGGTACAAAATCGACCGTAATATTTCCATATTTTCCTTATTTACTATTTCCTGAAAAGCATTCCAAACCTAAATTAAATTACTACATCTGTTGACATTACTCCAGGTGTTGTTTCTAAGTACGACGTCAATTAGCAATCAATTGATCAATCCATACATAAATATTGAACAGAATAAAAAAAATTGCGTGATAAAATATAATATCGCATGTTGTTACTTTAACTTCCATATGAGGGCTTGACTAATTCGTTAAATTTAACTAGCAGCAGTACCAATTATTCCGCAGGACAATGTTTAGAGGGTAAGCTGATAATGTATTAAAGTTACAATTAAGAGGGAACAATAGGGTTATTAGCGTAATTTTGAGTCTCGGCAAAGTAACGAGGATAACACTTGAATTACTCTTGAATCATGCACACTCTCCCAACGTGAGGATTTTGAATGCTGATAAATCTGAAGTGCCTCAGCTTTGGTAAACGACAAATCTTCAGCGGCATCAGAGACAAATATTTAGCGACTCGAACCCGTGACTTAACTGAAACAACGCAAGCCAAGACCTCTTGACCATGACCACTCGACAATCACGACTGCAATTTCTTAATGGAATTTGGACTCGATTCTCTCATTCGACTTGTACATTGTGAACCAAGAAACTCATAAGCTTACTGACCTGGAATTCATGGCACTTATAAAAACAAGATTTATAAAAAAGCAATAATTTAGAACTTTATTTAACATTGACATTGGACTAATCGAGATTTTATCTTCACCTACGTCGGAGACTTTTTAGTAATTTGAATTGCATAAAATTACGATTTCATACCAACACAAACGGAACGTGATTAGGTAAATTAGACGAAGATAGAAGTGAAGTGAAATGAATTAAAGATAATGATTTTTAAATGAAATATAATTGAAGGAGAAGGAAAGGAAATATAGTGGATAACAACTTGCAGATAGATATTTGTAATTTAGATTGCAATGTCGTAATAAGCTACTTAGATTGAAACAAATTCTAGTTGAAGTGCTAAGATAAGAATTGGATGTAAGCGAGAAGTATTTGAATCAAATGGAGCGACTTGGTAAGCTCATATTTCATTATTAAGCCATAATTTAAAATTGATAAGTTGCGTGGGATTAGAGAAAGAGAGACCATATACATCCTTCGTTTATAAATAAAGTATTTTATCTCATTCATTTGTTCATCAATTGGAAACTCGTATTTATTAATTGTTTAATTAGAAAGTACAGTGGCTGCAGAATTAAGTACTGAAGAGAGGGCGTTACAAATTGAGAAACGTTTTTCATTATATTGCGCATGTTTTATCTGTTATACATGAAAAGGTGCCTATTTCAGTTTTTTTTGTAAATATCGTATAATTACAATAATGTTGTGAAGAATGTACATAATTATTTATCATTATTTAGTTTGGTAATTCGCTACGTGGACTTTAAACTATACTTTCATAACCGAACTATTGTAAGATATGCTGATTAATAACGTATAAAAACTTTATTGGAAAAGTGCTATATAAAAGTATCGGAAATGCTGGAAAATACATGCTTATCTAATGGAATGAAATATTTTTGCCATGAAAGAATTTTTCGAAATACAGCTTTCAAAGAGTACTAGTATTTGAAGACAGATGGCTCCAATCAGATAAATTGTTGTTACCATTGCGTCCTGCCATCTGTTAAACGAAACCCAAACAAATTTGACATTGATTTATAATTAGTTTAGATTTACTAGCCATTTGCAGCATAATAAAAATTTGATTATTGCCACATCGAATTGTCGAAGCTATTTCGTGTCGAATTCTCACCGTCCATGAAACTTGGATTTATCGTTACACACCGAAAACGAAGTAATAATCAAAACAATGATTTTCGTCAGGCGGATCTATTTCTGTGAACGTGAGGATGATCTCATCAGCCGAAAAAGCTACTGCAAAGTATTTTTGAAGTACGAAAGGTGTAATGATGACGAATGCATATAACTGAGACTTAGACAGCTCTCTAGTGAGTCATGATGCTTACTAAAAACAAATCGTTTTCAATCCCCCGAGAGCAAACTCTTGAATTTTCAAAAGACTTATTGAACGAACCTTATTGGAAGCTTAACATAGGATATTTACAAACCACATAAATTACCACCTGATAAAAATTAATTCTTTGTGTTAATCAATTTTTTTATAATTACGCATAAAACAATTTACGAGTTTTATTTTAATAGAAAAATGCACTTTTGCCATCCACTTTAAATTGTCATTCGATGCGCTGTTAATCTAAAAACAAAAGATACCAAAAAGCCGGTATGAAAAATGTTAATGTAATTTTGAAGTCCCAAATAATACGTCTAGCATTGGCTCCCCGAAATCGAAATACCTCCCGAAAAGGCCTCCCATAATAACTTAATTATGTGCCAACAAGAATTTAAAATCTCGGGTTGTTTTGATATTATCAATTTAGATAAGAAGGGAGCTGGAAAATTAATTTTCTAATTGAATCAAGTTTCTTTCCCCGAAAAAGCAATTTAAATCTCCTTCGAAGTATATTCGAAAATAGCGAAACAACAAGGACCGTTATATTATTGTTTTTTTTTCCTTCTTATTTTTAAAGAGAAAGATTTCTCAATCTGATTTCGCATTTTGTGAGTGGATTCATTAAAAGAAATTGCACAATTTCCATTGTTCTTTTTTTGCTACTCTATCTCTTCTTTCCTCTTTTATTTCAAATTACGTTAAAATTTCAAATAGCGCAGCTTATTTATCAAACAAAGCATAAGGACCTTTTCTAAAAACCTATCGACGAACCTTGATTATTTTTATGAAAGGAATAGATTCAAGGATTTTTTTTTCGGGTTTTGTTTTTCAAACCACTTTCTCTTACCAAGTTAAGAAATTTTTCATTTATTTTGCGTTGACTGATAAAAGGCAGCGTAGAAAATGACCGAGAGATAAAAATAAAATTTAAAAAACCGAGCCTTTTCTCTTCTAAATAAGGAAATAGTTGTGATTAATCTTGTCAGCCACTAAGTGCGGAAAGCCCATTACATTATCCTATTGAAAAATCGAAATAATTATTTATCATCTGGTATTTAATTGATTTAAGTTTTTACTGACTATTTTCAATTCCCAATAGTCAGGCAGGTAAGACATATTTGTGATAAATGACGATCCGGCACGCTATAGTCTAATTTGTCTAAAATTTTTCAAAATTGGACTTTTAAAGTAAGAAAAATGCTTGCGATTTCATAATTTATCTTGGTTATGCAAAATTATTTTTCTTTTTTGAAACAGGAACTTAGGAATTTATATTTTTTTGAAATTTTTAAAATACGTTTTGTGTATGTCTGGGTATTTGAAGTATCCACGTCTTGTTTATCCCTTAGATGTTATTTGAATGTACCCTAAAATAACTAAAACATCGAAAACAATTATATAATTTTAGCTGTATGTCGTTTCTAAATATATGTGAAACTTTTATAGCTCTAGCTTTATATTATTTAGCACGGTGTTTAACATTTTTTTAACTATGTGCCAAACGATTTCATTCACCTTCAAAACTTTAAACTACTTTTTCCTCACCTATTTATTTTTCGTGATGAGCATGCATTTAAAATTTAACGAATGAAATAAAATGTAATTAATATAATTTAAAATGCATTCAGTATGGCCGAGTTTTTTTTCGTAATCAATGGAAATTTTTGAAATTTTTTCTGGTTATTTTGTATGAATAGCGTTTGTGTGATATTTTTATGTATAGAATAAGTATTTATATGTAGCTATTATTTTAGAAATCCACAGAATTAGATATAACTTCCTTTACTGCTTTTTGTTGTGTTTGATAAAAAAAAGAATTAGTAAATCTCTAAATAACACTAGTACAATCAAACCGACACACAGAATTGTGATAAATTCTCACAATTGTATGCAAGTGTTTCCTTCAAGAAATAGAAAACTTTTGAGAAATAAAGAAAGAGAATTGATTACAATATGTAGAAGAAGTAGAAGTTTTCACGTATTGAAATATTTTCAAACAAAACTTAAAATTTTAAATAATTGTTTGTCTTAAAATGAAATATTTTTCTGAAATAGTTATTTTATGCGTGTTCAAATATAATAAATATAATGTTTTAAAAAATAAAATTGCAATTAAAAAAATTGCTAACGAGGTAACATGTTTCCATAACATCGACCTAAAGTGAGATAGATATTAACGTCATATATATTTATTAACGTCATACTAATATTAAACGTTAATATTGACGTTAATATAAATATTTATTAACGTCATACTGAGAAGTAACACGACGGCTATTGGCGACGGAACGCGAACCTCTGTCAAGTGACGAAGACGACACCTGAGCTGGTACCGACCTCTCCAAACTTCCACATAACAGCAATGGAGAACTTAGGGCCTAAACCAGATTTAACGAGCATTAGCCTCATTACACGATCGGTCTTTAGTGGTATCAGGGTTTGAGCTCACTACTCGATAAAAACAACTGCTGTGAATCACTTGGCTACATCGGCCATCCTAGAGTGAGGTCAAAACTCTTGAAGACGGAACTCGTTATTTTATCCCACAGACCAGTAAAGAAGATAACATGGAGCAAGAGCTTTATTCATCAAGCTTCCACATTTTATTTTTAGTTTGATGATAATTCTCAACAATTCACACGATGGAGTTGGGCGAAACCAGGACTCGAATTCCCGATTTACTTCAGGACTTTCTACAGCCATAGTCGTTGGTTAACACGATCCTTAAGAGATTGTAATCGCTTTCAATTATTACAAATGCGTTTCATCATGTAAATGTTTTAGGAATGACTTGGCGAAAAGAAAATATAATAATGTGGCAATTTGTGGATATGAATAAAACGATAGAGCGCAAAAGCGTTGCGTAATTATAGACATGATGAAAGCCCTTCTTTCCAAAAAAAAATAAATAAATAAAGTGTTTCTAAATAGCAAACAATAAATTTGAACTTTTCAAATTGTGTGCATCCCTGGTGGTACGAGGAGGGTTTTCAAGTGTATGAACTGTTTATGTTCCAAATTGAATAGTCCATAATTAACAATAAAGATAAAACTATGTGTTTAATTGGTGATAAATTCTTCTTTGGAGATTTTAGAATGATCACAAAATCTAGATAGTAAGTTAGAAACTCTGAAATAAAAAAAAGGTTCAAACTTCAATTAAAAAAAAAAGATTCAAACTTCAACTTTTAAAAAAATTGTTCAAAAGCTCGTCATAATTGTTTTCATCTCACTTCTTTACGCAGAAATTTCAAGCATGCTAAATCTGGAAAAAAATGTACGTAACTTCAATTCGAAATGACCAAGAACAATCCTCCTCACGATCTATAGAAAAACTTCTTTAAATAATTATTTCTTTCTCCTATTAAATTCATTTTTATTTTTAATTAACTTAAAATTTTTTCCCTTAAATTAACTTTACAATTTGATATCTACATAGACTTACACGACTCTTGCTCCCCCCATTTTCCTGCCTATACAATAGCACCCATTAGGGGTAGCCAATAGGAACATTCTCCTCCACATCCTACCAACCAATGAGAAAAGCCTCATTCATCAACATCTATTCCTACCAAAAACGCGGAAAATATTGCGAAGTATTTTCTCTTTCCGACCATTTCTATACTATTCCTACTAGTGAGTATATTCTATTCCTCTAACATTCAAAATACAGCACGCATTACGCTGAGGCACATTTGAAATCAATATTTTTCGAACGCAACCACTTTAGTCACCGTACTACGGTCACGCGTTCATGAACGACGATTTTTCCGTCGAGATATGGGTTCGAGTCTTAGTACCACGAAAAGCCTTTAGTGTAAGTAGGATGATGCATGTTAAATCTTTTAGTTCTCAATGTACTCATGTTGGGATGGCGTGGAAGTAAGAGAGTGAGTGCCAGCTCAGTATAGGTACTTCAGAAAAGTAACTGAAATGAATGTGACAATTTTTGACCACTAAGCCAACGGGCATTTTCCAAAAGTCCTGACACTGTTACTGCCCCCCAACATGCGCTGCAAAGTGTCTACATGTTGTCTTGACCTTTGAGGTTGCGAGATCTTTGACCCATCGAGCCCATATTTGACATTATTGGCCGATAAATGTGGTGTCCTCCACAATCAGCATGAATCGTTGCTGATTTCTCTGACCAAGTTCAATTCACAAAAATATATACGGCACCTGTACGATACAATGCATGTATATTTGCATGCTTGAATTTAAAATCAGGTCGACTGCTGCAGTTGTTAAAGTTATTGCCGTTAAGGTGTAATTTTCGTCATTTGGTCGAGCTTCGAAACTCCCTCTTCTGCCTCAGAAAGTCATTTTAGTGTGAAGCTAACTCAGGTCACTCACCTAAAACTTTATTAGTGCTAATAGTGCTAAACCCTTTACTCATCCCATTTCACATGGTATATATTTTTACCGTTCTTTTATTTTCAAAAGGCATGGACTAACAGTGCGCTTGTCGCCGAATGTTCACAATCGTCTTCTCGGGTTCAACGTTCCTTCAGTCAAGTTATGGTTTCGTGTATTGATGCCACTAAACACCCGTTGAGTTACAAATTTTTTTCAATAAATTTCTCCTAGTTAAATGTCTTCACGTTGGCGTAGTATAGGAGCTTGGAAAATGCAGTGCTTGCTGAAATGTCGTCCTTGAAATTAGATCAGGGCAATATTATGAGCTCCAACTCCAATAACTGTTGTATTACATTTAAGTTTGACATTAATAGCTAATAAAACAATTTATAAAAGCATATACAAACAATTCAAATCAATAGGCAGTCGTATTGTTTTGTTAGGCATGTCTTCCTTTCCTTTACAGAGTGCAACTAAAAGCTCTTCTCAATAAACTTCCTGTAAGAAAACCGCCAAATGTAGGATTGCAGAATCTGTAGTTGTCAGTCTAAATTATTTTATTTTCCCTTTTTGATGAAATAAATTCATTTGTTGAAGAGGAAAATCTGTGATATTTTCCATTGTGGTCGATTTATACAAGAAATTCCTATTGTCAAGGTGATATATTAAGCAGAGAAACGGTTTATATATGTTTCGCTTTCAAGTAACAATTGAATTTCATGAAATCAATAAAAAGTCACTATTGAGAGAAAGATTTTCGTTCAGTGACATAAGTAAAAATTCAGTTACAATGAATATTTTTTCATCACACACAACATGCTACCGACATTCTTAAGAGAAAATCCTTTTTACTGCCAAGAGAAGGCAGAGAGAAAAAATGAAACGAAATGGAATTTATGACCAGAAAAGTAAAAATGAGTGAATGAGAGAATTCAACCGAAAAGTTTGAATAGAATACTCCTCTTATTTTTTAACATCCCATGAAGTTTTTTTACTTATTTAAACATGTTTTAAAAGAATTATCAAAAAGTAGCGTCTATACCATTACATTCCCAGACGTAGAAAAAAGAAAATGTACTAGACTACCAGATACGTGGATGTTCCCAGAAATAGTATAAATATAGATTTTTCGCCAGCCTGGTCACAATCTAAAAGGATTTTATATTTCGTGGCAGTTAATTCGACGCAAATTCACTTTCTAACATGTTTATATCAAACTTTCTAAAGCTAGCAAAAATATATAAGGAAATTGAGTTTGGGAAGGAATTCTTGAATTTAAACCGTCTTGTTGTAACCACTTTGTATATAATATAGTAATAACAATAAATATTCATTGTAAACATATGTGTTTCTTAATAATTTCTTAAAGAAACTATATTACGTTTGAGACATCTCCTAAATTCAGTTTCAATGTTTTGTTTTTAAAAAAACAATGCAAAAGAGAAAATGTTCATCAGAAAAAAAAGGTTTCTTAAATTAGAAGTAACACATTAAGAATTATTTTTCAGTATTAGGAACAATTCTGCCGCTATTAATTTAATCAAATATTTTGACTTAAATTCTAAAAGTGATAACTATTTCTAAGTCTAATAAGTTCTATTGGTGTTATTACTTTTCTTAAATTTACAATAACTTGCCTTAGAAAATACTAGTTAAAACTAAATTTTAATTTAAATGAAATTACTTTATTTTCACTTTTGTTCAAAAATTTTCTTACTACTTATTAACAAATATAACTCCCCTCTTATTCCTTTGATAAGGTATAAAAATGGATCAAAAAGTTTAAATTCTAGAGAGAGAAATGTTATGAACGTAACAAAATGAATGAAGTAAGCAATTAAGCCGAGAATAAAACAATCCAGTGTATATGGTGATACATACATATATATATATGTATATATTTCTCTCTCTCTCTCTCTCTCTGTGTATATATATATATATATATATATAATTTTGAAAAACTGCATTTATGTTTTTCTTGTCATATATATTATATATAAGGGCCATGTTTAATTATTTATATAACACGAATTATAGAAACAAGAAGCTAGAAAAGGCAAAATCCAAACGATAGATAAAGAAGAAGATTTTGTGTATAATATCTTGTTTCTTAAATAATGAAAGGAATACACAAACTAGTTACAATATATTTTGAAAATGAACAACTCTATATTATATTAAAGCTGTACGGAAAGACTTACATTTTCACAATCTTTCAGAATGAATCTCATAAAAGAAATCCCGTATTTAAGAAACTGAGCATTTTCTTCCTTTAACCAGTTCAATATATATCTCTCATTCATTCAAATTTCTTTTTTCTTTTCCGAACAACTCAAATAAACAAACTTTATAAACATGGGCAACACAGGATTCCTTTCCCTCAGGGAAAAAAAAAACATTACAAGAACACAGACTGTTGGTGTGTTTAACGAAATCGGGAGAACAAGAATTCTAAAAGTAATGTGAGCGCATTTGAAAAGAACATTTAAAACTATCTTTTGCGTTGGAAAGTTTTCAAAGACTCAGTAATTTCAGATGATGGAAGATAGGTAAGGAAAACAATTTGCATTGCTTTCTTTCCATGTGTTTGCGATTCCCTGCGATTGAAAAAGGCATAGTTTAAATTCATTTTGTAAGAAATGGTTGGGAGTGATGTATAAATGAATTATGAAGGAAGGCAGAATTACGTTCTGACTTTGTATTTTCATGAGCCTTTCTCATGAATAGCTTATGCCCAGTGCTCCATATTTTTCAAATTAGGGCACATTCCTACATTACATAAAAAATATTTTTGAATCATACAGATTAATTATTTTTAGTTGATCAACATTTTAGTCTCTTCTATATAATAGCTGAATGCATAAAGAGCTTTATAATGTAAGAAATTCATAAAAATAACGTATGAAATAGAGAATGAAATTGAACATTTTAATTGTATTTAATTGTATGATATGTACTAATTATATAATATGCATTCTAAAACCTTAGAGTAAGTATCAGACATAAATAATTCACATAATGAAATTAAACATTATAATTATGATAAACGAAATTTATGTAGCTATAACTTTCAACTGATAATTGTTTGCAGATGTGGGTAAAATTTACTAGTGGGAATTATCAATAGCAACTTCAAATGTTTGTTAGTTAACTTTGATCATATAAATTTCATTTTGGAAAGATAAAAAGAAATTTTTTTTCTCATAGATATTAATATTTTGCATAAATTATACATATGTCTTATTACTGGATTTAATTAAGAAACATTGATGTCTCCTTGATCTTTAAATATTCTGCATTCACTGTATATATTTCGTTTCTTTTCCATATTTTTACAAACCTATACAAAAGGCACATTTATTCAATGCTAATTAATACTATTATTCGACACACTATATTTCTCTGTTGAGATCGCACTAATCGTTACGAGATTGACGTTCGAACCTGTCCAACTCTCGATTGGCTCCTGTATTTATCTCACGTGTCTTGGTTCGTAGAAAATATTTGAACACACTCAAAAGTACTGGAATCTTCCAGGTAAGCGAACATATAGCTGAATTATTCCAAAGCATGCTCCAGTTCTGCTACTTGCCACAAGATGATTCTGTGTACTTTCACAGACCAAGCATAATTGACTTTTTTAGTTATTCCGCCACTCCCCACAAGATAGCGCAGCACTACTGTATTTTTGTCATACGCTAGACTTAATTCCTCTACTCCCTTAAAACGGGATTGTAATACATCGCATGGTCTCAACAATACGTAAAGCACAGAATGCAAACTGGCCATCGCTGCCGCAATGATATGTCCATAATACTTGTCCGTAAGAACCAACCATAATTGCGAACGGAGCAAAAAGCACCCCCGCACCATAACACATGGATCAATAAGTCCCGAGACTAACATTGCGATTTTTTGCGATTTCCTCCTTCAAACGCACCAGCAAGTCAATATAATAATCACTGTTGATCGATTTACCTTTTTCGAGGTAGTCAATGAAAATCACGCCATGCGTATCCCAAAAAACTGACGTCATGACTTTGCCAGCTGACTGCTGCGTTTTCGGACGGCTTTCGCCAGCTGTGCGCCACTCAGATGACTGCCGCTTCGACTCTGGAGTGTAGTGATGTATCCATGTTTCGTCCACGGTCACGTAACGACGCAAGAAATCTTTTTTGTTGCGAGTAAATAGCGATAAACAGCTTTCTGAATCATCGACTCGTTGCTGTTTTTGTTCCATCGAAAGCAATCGCGGCACCCACTTGGAAAAAACCTTTTTCATGCTCAATTTTTTATGAAGGATAGTAAATACACTTCCATATGATATCTGTGTCATCTCAGCAATCTCACGGAGCTTCACTTTACGATCTTTCATTATAATTTTTGTCACTTCACTCACATTTTCCGGTGTAACGGCTTCCACAGGTCTACCCGAGCGTTCCGCGTCATTTGTGTCGGTACGACCACGTTTAAACTCGGCAAACCACCGACAAATCGTTGCTTTTGATGGACAAGAGTCCGGGTAAAATTTTTCAATCCATTGTTTCGCTTGCACGGTGTTTTTACCCATTAAAAAACAATGTTTTATCAGAACACGAAACTCGGTTTTTTCCATTTTTTAAACAAACTACAAAACAACTTTACTTCAACCTCGATAACTCAGCTGTTTCTGGTCCGATCGACTTAAAATTTTGACACGTTTCAAGCAAAGGTTTGTACTCTAGAAAGACCTGGTTACTGGTTTACTACGAGCGCGATCTCTGGGTTAGTCTCGGAACTTGTTGATCCATGTGTTAGGTACCTTACTCTCCGGCTGGATTCGAAATGAAAATTTGTGATTAATTCAAATTAAAATATGATGGTATGATGAACTAGCTCAATCTTCGTCCCTTGGGACTTTGAGAAGGAGTTAGGATGGCCTTCACGTCAGAAAAATTTGGAGATCCCTGATCTAGAGTAATATTAATTAAAATTAATTTTTGCATTATCTGGAACATACTAACAAAATTAACAAGTAATTGAAAAATTTGTATTTCAATATAATAGGTAATTATCATTTTTACATCTCAATTAATTTGACAGAATTAAAAATTTATGCATAGTTATAAAACAAATCTTTGATTTTCTTGTAATGTACCTCAAATATTATGATTTAATATACTTTAATAATATAAATCTCATGACATTTTCAACATATTCCTAACATAGATTTAATCCTGTATAAGTATTTATTAGCACCACGAATTATTACCTTTGATGAATAATAATTTTTTTTTAAAATTCCCCTATAGCATTCATGTTACACAATTCCCTAGAAACTAAATGAGATGAAAAAACATCGACTGTATTTAACCTTTTTTTTTTTTTTTTTTTGTAAAGAATCCCAACAGGCATTAGGAAAAAAGTCCCGAATCTGAGATTTCTCAAGCAGAATTCGCTGTGTAAGAGTTTCAAATAAGAGTCTAACGGCCAGTGGAAAAACTGTTCGACTACTTCGAATTTAACAATTCCTTCTTAAAAGACAATTTCGCGCTTCGATTTCTACATACTGAATTCTGAACTTTCCCTTTCGGAGTGGAATGATATATTTTCCATTTCTTCTCATGGATCATGTATTTGTACCATGAAAAAATATCATTGAATTTCAATAATGGCTTAAATATTATAAGCAAGGCTTAGAGCAAAATTTTGAAGCCATGGAATATTTTTAATATGAATCATCTCTCAGCAAAATTTTGGTTGTTACTTTTGTATGTTAATGATTTTCGCATTAAATTGATTTCAGTATATCAACAATATGTTGGAAAATTTTTCTTCATATTAGCGGTAAATTCTTTAGTAATTTCTTTTGATCATTAGATAATGTTTCATGATTTTATATTAATTTCTGATAAATAAAATTATTCATTGAATAATAACTCCTAAAACAGTTTTTAGCTATAATCCTAAAACAACTATAAGTTTAGCTATAATCCTAAAACAGTTTTAAATAAACAACTTATATTTTCATGAATTTTTAATTTGTGTAGCTTTAGGCTGTACATTTTTATTATCCAAGGTAATTATTGATAAAAGAAACCCTTTTTATACTAGGTGTTTGGGATTTCAGATAAAGTGGAATGATCGAGAATTAGAAGATAACAGTGCTTCAAATACATCATAATATTATAGCTTTGAAGTTGTGTTTGACATTTTAACTAGGATATGAACTCATGCATTATAAAGCCATAGCTTAGAATTAGAATATATTTTCGTTATTTAAAGCATACAGGTGGTTCCATAGAAATAACATATATAAGTATAATAAAAACAAATTTCTTAAATTTGAAGTATGATTAAATTTTTATCTACCTGTTCTATTTCTTCCAGAAAGCCTATTTTCACTTCGCAAAGTAATTTAAGCAAAATATGCTATGGTGGGAAGTGAACTTCAACTTCTAGTTTTTTATTAAATGCTCAGATGGGGTAGAAGATATTAATTTTGCTCTTTTTTATACAATCATTGACTACGATTTAATATGAAATGTGTTCAGTTTCTACTAAGGCCGATTTTGAAAGTCGAAAATTAATTTACATCTTAGTTGTATTCACTCTTCTCAATTCTGTAAAGTTAATTATTATTCTGTTAAACTCAAGTCAAATCTGATATTGTATTAACCCTTAAGTAGAGATTTATTACGCACATACACACACAAAAAAACACACACACACAAAAACACACACACATATATATATGTGTGTGTGTGTGTATGCGTGAGTGTGTGTGTCCGCCTACGCTGTTCATGATTTGTTCCATAAAATTTCTCATAAGTAATGAGTAAATTAAATAACCAGAATGCTACATATTTAAAACCATTTTTATTCTTGGTTAAGAATAATCAAAAAAAAAAAAAAATTCATATACTGAATATGGAACAGAAACTTCCTGGCGTCCTAACCCATAGATTTTCAGAAAAGTCTACTTATATGAATACCCCCTTCCCCCCCAAAAAAAAAGTAGGTTAAAGCCCGGAATAAATGTGCAGGATCGAATTCCAATCTCAGCTAACTGACGATCGTTTAATCTTTGGGCACTAATGTCGTGTACACAAATTGTTCTCCCAACTTCAAACTGATCTCAGCATTTAAACACATCCAATCTCAACATCTGATCCCTTTTCTTATTCACTACACTTCAATGTAGTTTACATTAGCCACAGTTTATTCTCAAGTAATGGTTTGCGAATCAAATAACGTCATATGGATGTCTAAAAGATCAGTTGGAAGAATGTATGCGCGATAATCCGATATAAATTATTTATGTATAAATATTTAATTTTTAGTTGTTGTGACTTCTCAAGATCCAGAATATATTAGGGTAATCAAAACAAAAATCTGAATACCATAAATATAATTTCACTATTTAAGGCTAAATTTTTAAACAACTGTATTTATTAAACCACTAGAATATCTGCAGTTTTAAAGTTTACGATTTATCATCGACTTTAAAATAAATAATTGTCGATATACAGCACATTTTTTTTCTATTTGATCTCGAAAACAAATCCAGAAAATACTTAACAAAAACTTTAACATCCGACAAGTAATTAGATGAAAGTTTAATAAGAGTCAACTGAACTCCCTTCCTTGAATCAAAGTTCAATATCTTATTCATACGTTGCAGGAGTTACTTTAACATGGAAAAAGAAAGTTCTGCAGAAACGTAGGCGGTGCGTTTAGCCAAATAGAAAGATAAATCGTAAGGAAATGTGAAAAATACTTTTAAAAAACTGTTTTTACGTTCGAGAGAGAAAGGGAACAAACTTAGATCTATGCCAGATGAAAAGAGCAACTTTAGCAAGAGACTTCATATCCGAGTTATTGAGTAAAATTGATTTTGTAACTAAATATCAACATTACCTACAATATATTATATTTTAAAGTAAATTTTATAAGAAATGTTTTAAACTTTTCTTCTTTGAAAGGGAATCAGTGGAACAAAAAGTCATGGATAGAAGATATGAAAGTCATGTTACTCGTACTATTTTTAACTTAATTTACCTTAACAGCTTTATAATCTCAGGAAAATTTGAAAATGGAGCACTAATTATAAATTCTAATTATGATCTATTAGAATGAATGAAATAGCACAACAAATATTAGGTAAATTTCTTTGAATTCAAAGAATCATTAAAATAATCTACATTAATAAGAAATCAAATGAAATAAAGATGCCATTCCTTTAGCCATGTGTAACCAAATATTGTATCAATCCAGAGCATTGGCATAGCAACTGGAATCGATTTGCATTCGTTACGCTTAATCATGATAAAAATTTGGACTTACCTGAAACGGAGGAGCAAATCATAATATTTTTTAAGAAAAATATCTTTTAATTTATTAATGTCACTCGAGAGAAAAATCATAAAATAAAGTTAGATTTTAGAGACGCATTCGATAATAGTGTAATCTTTCTATCTGTGTGTTGCTGCAATCGAACTATACTTAACAGATGATGAACGGATTACAGAGCGTTACACAGCTCAAAGTCAGAAATAAGCATTAGTATGTTGATCGAGATTTGATTTGATTTCATTGTTTTTATAACCCGTTCACTACCTGTGTATCACATTTGATACGCTCGCGGTGGCTCTCCTGTGCCCAGCGTATCACAATAGATGCGATCCGGAATGCCTTCTGCAGACCAGCGTATCAATAGTGATACGCTTAAAGAGAACGTTTTATTTGATTTTTTTATTATTACTAGATGGTATTACATTACCGCGAAATCTATATAGATAGGTTATTTGGAATGATGACCTTGGTTATATGGGCTTGGATTTCACTTCTGGGTATCAGGAGGAGGGGTTATTGTTAAAAGCACATATTTCGGCGTGGTTCTTTAAATGTAATGGCATGATTTAAGGCGTGCACTTGCTTTCAGTTTACTTTTTTCTTTATTCTTGCTTCTTAGAAGTTCGAAGGATAATTTATGGTCCTTAATGGGGGTTAGGACTTTAAGTAGCAGATGCTCTCAGCTGTTCATTTCATTCAGTCGGTTTTTATTTGTAGCGACAGTCATGACGAAAAGAAAGTATTTGTCTGATACAGATATTTGCTAAATAATGAACGAATCTGACACTAATGTTAGCGGAAATATTCCAAATCTGTACATAGACATTAAAGTAAAAAAAAAAGGACTAAGATGTGCCCTTTGCTCAAAATCTTGCGAGAAGTGTCAGAATATGTGTGTAAGACATATGACGTTGGACTATGTATAGATTTTTTTTTATAAATTTATCATACTGTGAAATAAGAGTTATCTTTTATATCTATATATTCCATGTAATGGTACATCATTACACCATGAAATTTATGTAACATATGTAAATATATTTTGTATTTTCTTAAGAGTATGATTTTTTATGTAATTTTATGTATAAAACATTCAATTTTCGATTAAATCCTTTTTTTTTCTTCTTTTGTATATATTAAGTTTAATGCATTTTAAATAAGATATGTAAATACCAAAATATTTTAATGAATAGCTGATTTTAGAGGAATTTTTTTCACGAATTAGGCTTAGTATCTAAAATCGTCTGGGCACAGAGTGACACTCCGCTGTAAGAAGCCGCGGGCCCAGAGAAGCACTTCTTTTTTCTCCCTCTGGTAGCGAAAGGGTTTACATAGAAGGTAGATGCAACACGAGGACGATCGACAATTGACGTCATAAATATGAGGTCCATGTCTGATAGGTCTCTGTCAAGTGTCGATTATGACACCTGAGCTGGCACTTCGCTCTCTAAACTTCCACACCACGCCCAGCGCGTCAACTTGTGACCTCGATAAGATATAATGTGATTTAGCTCCACTACACGGCGGATCTTAGTACTAGTGGGGCTCGAACATCCGACGACAATAACGGCTACCGCTAGTCCGTGAAAGTTACTATTACGCAATCGTGGCCACTGCTGAACTAGAAAGATGTACTCACGCACTAAAATATTAAGTTCCCACGGAGAAGCGCAAATGGCGAAATAAAAATCGAGGAACAACACGCTATCATTTAGAATCCTACCTTGCTGAATTTATGTGTAAAAAGAGAAAAAACAATCTCTCAACCAAATTTTGTTGCCCACTCCGTACACCAACAAAGGAATGAAAACAGTAACTCAATTAATTTAGCATATTTTTTTCCCTTTAATTCATATATTTTTTTAGTTTATTGAAAAATTAATTCCAAGAAAATAAGAGCTCCTTCTTATTAATTTTGATTTGTGAAAATTAGTTATTATTTTTCGAAATTGCACCGTCACCCAAACAAAATACAAAAATCTGATGCGGAAGAAATTTGAGCATGGCTGTCGAAAAAGTACTGATAATAAAAAATATATATGATTGAGATTGCTAATTAATTTCCCACTGAGAAGAAATGCGAAGGCTGTTGGCGACGAACCCAGTAATTTTGAGCCTCGGTCAAGTGACGAGGATGACACCTGAGCTGGTACCTCTCTCTCCAAATTTCCCCATCGCAAAATGAGAGGACTTTGAGCCTCAGCAGATTTAACGTAGATCAACCCTGATTATATGACAGGGAGGGGCCCTTAATGGTATCATAGTTAAAACCCACTACGAAAACCGTCAGCCGTGAGTCCGCGACCATGACCACTAAGCTACCACATAGACACAAATAAAAAAGTATATAAACACATTCAAATTAATAAATATAGAAATTTTCACGTGGAATAAAGTTTTGTGAAAAAAAAAGCTCTCAACCTTCACGGGGAGTTACAATGCCCTAGGATATAATATTATTTATGCATAACAAGATATTATCTTTCTTAATAAAAAATCTTTCAAAACTTATGAATTCTTATTCCCTATAAATTCTACTCCATAAGTATAATAACACTTTTTAAAAGCATGCTTATACCTATGAAGAGGTATTTTCACGCCCGTAGACTATTTCAAGTACTAAAATTTTTTTCCCACCCCCTTAACCTTTGCTTGACATTGTGTCTCTGAGGAAATAAATAAAAATGAAAAAAAAAAAAAAAACTCAGATGTCTTTGAAAGTTTTTTTTTTTTTCTTTTCCTGTAGAATCCCTTCGGACACTAGAAAAAAAAAAAGAGTTTACGAATGGGAGATCTTTCGGACAGGATTCATCGCGTAAGACTTCAAATAAGGTTCTAAAGGCCACCAGAAGTTTTCTCGACTGCTGGAAATTTAACTATTCCATTTCAAGGGACAATTTTGCGTTTTGATTTCTGCTCAGTGAATTTCCTACTTTCTTATGCAGTATGAGAAGAAGTATTTTCAATCTTTTCTTACGGCTCGCAAATTTCCAATGAATAATCAGAATAAATATTACCAATCACTTATTGATTGATAGAATACTAAAGCTACCCTGAGAAATTACATGAGGGTTATTGGTGATGGAACACGCAATTTTAATCAAGTTATGTGAGGACGATATCTCAGACAACACCTCACTCTCCTTTCTTCCACATCAACACAACGTAAGGACTTTGAGGATCGATAGATTTAACGTGCATCACTCCCGTTCCATGACGGGCATTTAGAGGCATCATGACTGAGGCTACAGAAGCCTTAAACTCACAACAATACAACTCGGCCTCCTGGTGGTTATAAATTTAACAATAACAGTGAGGTAAAAAAGGACATATGATTAACATCAAAAGGTGTTTCCTGAGGTGTTTATTGAATAAAAAAGTGTGGGTTTCTTACCCGTGCTTCTCATGGATATCCTATATTATATTTTAACTTTACTATTTTAAGTTATTATTGTTATAGTTAGTATAGTTAAGTTTTTATTATTATAGTTAGTATAGTTAAGGTATCCGACTACGTTAAATCTCGAATTGCGAAGAAAATACCGAATTTTTGTTTCTATTTATCCATTAAAATATTTGAAATCTTCTCTTTCTAATGCTGCCTTCCATTTGTAGCTACGGTACATAGAAATCAAGTTATAAGTATTTTAATATCAGAGATTTCCTTCGTTTTCTGAACAAGTTTTAACTTTAAATCTATTTTCTGAAGAATATAATTTTCAGTATGTTTACAACTTTTGAAAGGTATAACTCGAATGGTTTTTTTATATATTGATGGAATCTGATAGAAATGTTTTCATATTATTCTTAAGATTCTGAACTAGGAATTTTGTAATGTAGGGTATATAAGTGGACTTATTCACATTTTGATGTACAACAGTTGAGGAATTAAAAAAAAAATGCGTGTTGTTACTTCGACTCTTAATAACTCTGAAAATAATGTGAATTGTTAAGAAATCCAGGCTCTGTACAGGTGTCATATCAATATATATGCTGAATAACAATGTGATAGAAAGATTTTTCATGAAAGGGGAATATTTTGAAAATGTGCTATTTTTTCTTATTTTATGCTAAAAAATTGCATTTTAAAATTTTTTCATTGTATTAAAACTTTTGAAATGGTTTTTTATGTACTTTCTAATTCAAATGATACTAAATATATATAAAAAAATTATTTATACGTTTTTTCAAAATCATGTTTCCAAACGTAGTCAGATACCTAAGTTTTTATTACTATTGTTATTATAGTTAAGTTTTTATTAATGTAGTTTAAGTTACTATTTTACGTCTTTTGAATTTTTAACGACATCAACATATATGTGTGAGAATTACTTCAGATTATATATCAAATTATTTATTATAACATGCTCGATACCATTTATGATAAGTCGTTTTTAAAAGTCTTTTACTTTTATTTTTGAGAATTTTTGCGGCTAAAATAATTATTTCTGAAGTTACTGAAACATCGAAGTACATTTTTGTTATTTATTATTCATATATATATACTCTCCCTTCTCTGTATTGTCTTGAGCAGTAATAAAATAAATGATGATCGGTGTTATAACTTATTTAAAAACAAGTTGGCGAATTTCAGACCCATACAACTGAGAAAATACAGCTGATGTTATAACAGATTGCAACACGTGGAATCTATCTTTATATCAAATTTTCTATACATAAAATCAATATGAAAACGGGACGAATTATCAGATATAAATTAGCATCGGAAATTATGCATAATGATTGAAAATGAGTCATCCTTTATAAGTTTTACTGAATTAAGCATAAAAAAGTTGTCTGATTAGTCAAAGTTAAAAAATTCATTCGAACAGATCGATAGTTCCAGAGCTATTCGAGAAAATCTGTTCGGGGGTCATACTCTATATTACTAACGAGCAAAAGATCTATAACGCTTTCTTCGTTTCTTAATACCGTGTGATGATTATATCAATAAATAAGTATTATACACTTGCATATGGCCACTTAAAATTTGGAGACATCTAATCGTAAATTTAAAATTGAATATGTTCTGAATTAAAGGAAGTTAATGGAAGGAATTTTTGAGTTAGGACATGAGGAATCCACTTAGGTAAAAATTTTGTTGCACTGTAATATTAACTTTTCCGTAACAGTATTTAATGAATCATTTTTTCATAATAATGTTCATAATGTGGCCGCGCTAGCCTAGTGGTTATGGTAGCTGACTCGCCATTGACGCTTTTCGTCGAGTCGTGGTTTTGATCCTAGATGTCCTTAAAGATTCGCCGTGAATCTGGGATGAAACACTTTAAGTCTGTCGAGGCTCAAGGACCTCTCGTTGGTGTGGTGTGGAAGTAGGGAGAGGGGTGTCAGGTCAGGTATCGTCCTCGTCACTAGACCGAGGATTAAAAACACGAGGTCTGTCGCCAATAGCCCTAGTGTTGCTTTTATTGCGACGTTAATAAAACCAACAAACCATAATAATATTTTTATTTGATTTTTTAATATTCTTAGAACTAGAAAATTACGTGTATTGTCTATTGTTTTGCGTAAAAAGGTTAAATTATCCTCATATGCCTTATAAGCACACGTTTTGCTTTTTTAAACCACCATAATTTAGAAGCTTTCAAACGTTATTTTAAGAAATCGGAAATTTAAGCTAATTTATAGATTGTGAGATGTGCTACAAAAATCGGATTCCATGGTGGAGAAATTTTTCTTATAAAATAATGGATTGTGTAAATTAAATTTTAATTAATTTATACATTAATATCAGAATTTAAATACATGAACTACCACACTACGATTCTAACTTTCACACCCCGGCAAAGTGAGGATTTGAGTCCCAACAGCTTTTAATTGTATCAACCTTGCTGCGTGGCAGGGCTTCAGTGACATCAGGGTTCGAACAAATAACTCCACGAAAAAATACCGGCTATAAACTCGCTATCATAATCATTCTGAATTATCTAAATTATTTCGAATTTTGTACAAATAAAGTGAAAGCAAGTTGAACTACCTATTAGTTTGGTAAAAATACGAATAAACCGAATTTTCTTCTTCAAATAGGTAAAAGATCAAATTTAATAAAAATAAAATACTAAAAAGCTATTATTTAAGCAAAATTGTATTCATTGGAAATTTATATAAAATGAATCAGCCACTGAGCATTCGATACCTTTCATCAATATCACATACCATTTTCATTGGAAAAAATATTATTTATTCCCTATAACCTTTACGTGACACTATATCCCTTAGGAACTGGAAAGAAAAAAAGTTCCTTGAATATCTGTGAAACTTCTTTCACAAAGCGGAGTCCCAAAAGACTTCAAGAAAAAAAAAATTTACGAATCCGGGATTTCTCCGGCGAAACTCACCGGATAAGAACTTCAAATAAAGAATAATTCTGACGGCCAGCAGAAAAATACCCTTTGACTGCAACGAATTCAACAATTCTGTCTCAAAAGACAATTTTGTGTCTCGATTTGTACGTACTAGTTTACATGCATAGTTTTCGACATTTTCTATTACGACAATTTTCAGAGGAAAAAAAACATTTAGTTGATTGGTTGCCGAGAGTCTTGTCTAAGAGATTTATTGAATGTGAAATACCCTAGTGGATTACAAGAGCTTGATCTCATATTTTCAAGATTTTCTCATGATGTTTGTCTCGACTTGAGTATACTCTCGGCTTTCCCAGTAGTGAGGGGTTGAAATAGGTTTTCCCGTTATCACGGGATACTTTTTTCAAAAGGATTTATTTCAAAAAAGTATCATTAATTATAAAGAGAAGATTATATATACCCTCAAGTGAAGGGATTATGTGAGATAGATATTAAATTCTAGATGCAACAAACTCAGTATCTAATATTATATATTTGAGTATATGCAGCAGATCACTCAAAAAAATTTATAACCTTTACATTGTTTTAAAATTTTTCTAATGGTGGAATCAGAACGTAACTCCACACACACGTGTAGAAATAATTCGAGATAAAAACCAACGTTTTTATAAGGTGGTAAAGTTTATTAAAAATTATTAAACTATTTGTTAAAACTTATCGCAAATGTCTAAATATTGCATTGTTAGGCGAGTAAGAACGGTTCCCAAAGTTTCAGAGCTCTAGCTTGATGGGAAGTTGGTTAAATTAATAATTGACAATTTGATGTCTCACTGATACACACACAGACTGACATACACCAAGTGAAATACATTAAAAAAATTGTAAAAACGTTGTAAAAAGGCCTTAAAATTTATTTATAAGCCATTGTTTTATATAAAACGGGCAGACAAAGCATTTAAATCCTATAACTCAAAGATTTGTGCTTAGCTTACGTTTCAATGGAAGCTTTTAAGGATTATAAATGTAGCTATTCTAGGGGGTATCATGAGGCTTTAATTATTACTAATAAATAAACGAGGTATCTAGATACAATTTATTCTGCATATTAATTAATTTTTATGAACACAATGTTGTACATTATAGCTGGTAATGTTGATTTGTTTGGTTTCAGAAAGCCGTACATTGAAGTAACCGGGAGTGTGAAGAAAATAGAGTCTAATTTTTTGAGTTTGAGAATAATGGTCATCGAAAGATCAATACATTCCGGGAGAAATTTATAACTCTGGACTCTTAAATTTAGAAAATGAAAAACTAGGTTTCTATTTCAATTATGTTTAGTAATTATTAAAAGCTTACGTTATCCCTCCACGGAATAATAAGTAAAACTTTTACTATACTTCGAATGACTTCAATTTACGGTTCCCTGAAAACAAACAAATCAGCAATAATAGCTATAATTTATAGAATTATGCACATTGATTAATTAATTAACAATTAATATACACATTAGTTAAAAAAGACAATAAATTTTACTTTGATATCTTATTTGTTTCTTAGCAATAAGTAAGACTTCACCATATTCCTTCGTCTATGCTGTAACTTAACATATATAAGAAAGCCCTTTATCAAATACTGCGTTCCAGAAATAGTGATTTCATATGCAGTGATAGTGTACTATGAATATGAAAGAGATTCTTAGTTCTATAAAACTGAAATCTTCATAACTTACAGTGTCCGCGGTAGCCTAGTGGTTATGGTAGCAGACACGTGGCCAGCGGTTTTCGTCGAGTCTTAATTTCGAGCCTGATGCCACTAAAACCCCGGCGTATATCTGGGGCTGATGAGCGATAAATTTCTCGAGGCTTAATATCCTCTCGTCAACCTGGTGTGGATGTTAGGAGAGGGAATTCCAGCTCAGGTATTGTCCTCGTCACTTGACCGATATACAAAATTACGAGCTCCGCCGCCAATAGCCCTCGTGTTACTTCTAGTACTACGTTAATAAAACCAACCATTACTTCCAATAGTGCAAGTTTTTGCCGATATCCAAAGGCTATTATCAGACGAGTATGATAAGGATTTTAATGGTTTTTAAGATGAATAAAACATCTTTTTTATACATTTTAAAATATAAATATATACCTTGGATGAGAAAATCTTTTTTCGGGAAGTTAAATCAAATAATCTAGGGATTCCATAAGCATGTTGAAATATGCAAGGCTTGCCTAGCTTTAAATATCCTTGTATTAATGCAAAATGTATGTTAATAAATTTATATTAACATACATTTTGCTATTCCGATGCAGTCATTTGGATATGTTTTAACGGCTACTGTACTGTTCACATTTTAACTATCTCGCGTAATTTTGGATACATCTTTAATCATTATTAATGCATAATTACTACATATATAGATTGACAATATTTGTAATGAGTTAAGTTTCTTGAGAACTTTTTGAGCGATAGAAAAGAAATAAAAATTCTTATATATTCTGATTAAAATTCATGTAATTCCTCTGATATTCTGTTGTTAAGGATGCAGCTTCTTTCTTTCGGCGGTAAAGTAAACAGTTACTAAACTATATATTCAAAACTAACAATATCTTTTGTTAAGAAACACTACATTTAGCGTCGGAATTCAACAATACTATTTGCCTTTTTTTAATAGATAATTTAACTCAGAAACTGGGCATTTATTCGTGAATGATACCAATTCCCTTTCTCTTCAAGTATAATTCCTGTAAATAAACAACTAAACTTTATACGTCTCACAGGTTTCCGTTTTCCCAGAAAGAAAAGAACCAAGAACAGGAATCGCGGTGTATTCAACAAAACGAAAAGAAAACATTTAAAACTGCCTTTACGTTGAATGCTTTTTAAAGAGAAGAATTGCGGACAACGATAGAGGGAAAAGGGGAATCATTCGTTGCTGCTTTCCGTGTTGGCTGTACCTTGCGTGAGAAGATATGTTCTCCACTGTATTTCTGAGAAATACTTGGTTGAAGTAGAGAAAATCGTGAAGAATATGTATCTAGAGAAATTCCTTAGCAGACAGTTATTCTGAAATTGTTGCTACGTGGGTAGGATTTTCTCAGATAAGTGATTAATGCTGCATATTTTGCCTCTGTTTATTTGTTCATTTATTATGATACGTAAACACACAAGGGTAATTTTTCTTCCGAAATAACTTGTTCGACAAAACTCTGACGTCTGAAACTTTTTATAATTATTGTAATCCAAGAGTTCTTAGGGACTCCAACTCGTCAAATTAAGAATTAGAATAGTTCAGATGAAATATTTTAATGATTTCAAGTGAACTCGACTTGAGAAATAAAACAAAAGTAAGCTTTAACTTGCAGAAAAATGGAATAGTTAAACAACTTAACAGGAAAGAGTAAGTAATGAAAGGCTCAGTTAAGAAATTCGATAAACCAGATATTAACCAAATAATTCGTCATATAGTTAAGGTAAATCCATCTTAATCTACAGTAATGTTTGGTGGCTAAACTTCTGCAAGACGTAGTGTAATACATAACATTAATCTCTCCTCTCAAATTTGTCTGATAGTACATCTTTATGCATTTAATCAGAAAATGTCGTTCGCTTTAATCATCTTTATGTTTGCATAAATAATCTTTGAAAAATGAACTTGAATTCCCGGAAAAGTATGACTGTTGGAAAAGAATAAAGTCATTCTTGGAAAGTGAAGTAATTGAAAATAAGATCAAACCTAACAGTATTTTTTTACAAATTGCTTAGTTGCTTATATGTTATTTCCCTACATTCTTACTGCATTTTCTTTAAGCGCTTATCATATCAAAGCAATAGGTTGAATTCGTATACTTATATCGCTTCTTATAGTATCCATTTTTCCTCTCCAATATTTATGTACCACACGCATACGATTCCCATTTCTCTAATGTTACACACATGGCTTCTCGAATCCTGCTGTTCTCTTACTCTAGGATACTGCGTTTCTAGAATCGGCTTCAGACTTCTTCTGAATTCATCAAAGATCATAAACTGTGCTCTTACATACATCATGAGCATTAAACCTACCTTTAAAGAACTTCCATGAATCTACTTTATAACATTTAATAAATATTCAACGTGTTCCTTCGAATGGAAATATTGTGTTTAAGAATTTTACAGAGATTTATTAATTATTAACGTCACACAAGCAACACGGGAGGTATCGACAAGAAACCTCATAATTTTTAATCTCCGTCAAATAACGAGTATGTCTCCCTATCTACACTTCTGCACCAAGACAAAGTGAAGACTGGAAGCCTCAATAAAATTAAAGGGCTTAAATTCCACTTCGTGGTGGAAAACCAGTGGTATCTGGCTCCAATCCGTGACAAAACCAGCTTCAAACTCCAGACAATGACAACTTACCTACCGTGGGTAAAAATTATATCGAATGCTCTCACACATCATTGCACCGAAAAAAACCTTGTGACTAAAGGAAATACCTTCCCATCATTATTTAAATGAGATCCATGAGATCCCAAATCCTGTTGAAGAGACATCAGTAAAACACTAAAACTATTTGTTATATTTTTTTCACAGATTGTGCACAAGATCGCCCTCTCTCAAATCAATTTCGATATGCCTGAATCTTAGCTCAGAATTAAGCAATAAAGTTCTAGCATAACGATTAATTTCTTTCGAATGAGGCACTTTTTGAATACAAAGAGTTCGACTCATATTATCGCTTACTCTAGTCACTTCTTAAGGATTTTAATCACATGCGATTATCTACAGCAATACGCATCAATTTCTAACTTACTAACATCTGTGAAGTTGGGCTATTCGTGATTTCTCGTTATTATCTGACCATCATTTTGATATTCTCATCCTTACACTTCTTATCTTCATCCAATTTCCTTAATCATGTTTCATTTGATTGGAATGACGTTAACATTTTAAATAAGAAAATTAGTGAGTAATCCCATACATTCGTTAAGAGAAGATTCGCAAATGGTCCAACGTTACAGAACTCGAACTTCATAATTGGCGGGAATCTGTATTAGTGCTGCGATTGCGTAAGCGAAGTCTTGAGATTCAAACTAAATGCAGCAATTACAAAATACAATGACAAGAAAATGAAAGGATAGAAGTCAAATCTAGTAATTTATCCTTATTCACTAGGGAATTATATCTCCAGCTACAAGTGTGATGGATATTTCCACACAATCTGATCTCAGTCAAAACCAGTATTGGCACCTTATCAACCAGAAAATGGTCTCTTTACTCAATATCCGATCTCAATTATCAGTAAAAAATTTGACTAAGCATAATCAGAAGGTATTTTTATAGTTAATCCCAATGAAAACATCTCTGAGTTATTTCCTTTTTATTAAGTGCATGGCCGATGTATTGTATATGCCGTCTTTCGCAATTGCCTTCATTTCACTTATGATAATGACCCCGTTTAAATCACTATTATCACTTACTTCGTAGAAGTGAATGACACCTATGCCATCAATTTTAATTTAAAAAAGTAAAGCGTGAAATGCTATAATCAAATTTGATATATGAATCAAAATTATTTCTTTTGTATCTCAGATATCTTTTCATCTAATGTTTAAAGTATAAACTTGTGAGAATGTGTGTATTATGTACTTTTTTGCATGTGTCATCGTTCCTGATTGCGTAGACTGGTAATAATTTAACTTTCGAATTGAAAATTTTCTTTCAACACTCTACCTAATAATAGACTAAACACTTAATATAAGGAATAAAGTGCTATGTTTTATGTATAGATTCATTTTTACTTTAATTTATATACAATTGGAAATAAGTAAAGGTCTGAAAATATAGTCAAAGTATTCAAAATGTCAAGACACTTGCGAGGAGGCCATCATAGTTTTGTCCCATAAATTTCAATTAATTATTTTTAATTTGGCTTCTAACGTATTTTAAAGGTCAAATGATTTTGATTTGGCAGTGCATTGCCTTTTCTTTGAAATGCCTTAACTTTTTTTTTTAATAAAACCTTATTACCATTCAATACAAAATATTTCCTGAATGCTATAATTGCTGAAGCCTTGAACATGTTCCAAGCTAAGCCTTTTCTTTTGCGTCTCTATGGTGGCTGCGGTAGCCTTATGATAATTGTCAAGACACGCAGACGAAAATTATTTTATTCGAGTAGTCGATTTTGGAGTACTAATACCATTTAAGACCCACTACATAACGGGGCTGACGTACTTTAAACCTGGTCTCATTAACGTGATTGGAGGTTTGGAGAGGGATGTGCCAGCTCAAGTATAGTCCTCGTTACTTGACCAAGACTCAAAATTATGAAGTCCTTCACTAATACTTCTCGTGCTGCTTCTCAGTGTGAATTTTAAAAAACAACCACATCACTCCAATTCCATGTAGAATTATATTTGAAAAATGTAAAATATTGCTAAATATTTCACACTTCCTCAACTCCTGTAGGAATATTATACAATATTGGAGTGAACAATCATAAAGAAATCATTGTTATGTAGCATAAAAATCAGGCGTTCTATTTTTATTCCAAAGCAGAATTCTAGTTTCGATGGGAGCAAAAAAATATTGATTATTTTATTCGTGTATTCTGTATACTTCGATTTGGATGTGTTTGGGGAGGATACTATTTTAAATACTTATCATTTCTTCTATTCCTGTTGGAATATTATTGAACATTGGAGAGGAAAACAAGCATAAAAATATCATTCCTCTGTAACATAAAATTCCGTTCCATTTTTATTCCAAAAAAAAATGGAATTCTAACTATGATGATGGCAGAAAGATATTGTTTATTCTATATTCTTCGATCTGTATTGATCTGGGATACAATTTAAATACTTAACATTTTCCAAATTCCTGTTGGAATGTTTTGCTACACCGTAGATTAAAAATATAAACGTATCAATCTTATGTAACATAAAAATCATCTGTATTTTTACCCGAAAACGAAATTTTAATTAGCGCTATGATAAATTATTGATTATTTTATGCTTTTCCATCTGAATTTGTTTAGAATACTACTTGACTAAAAAATATGCCATTTTCAATAAACGTCACTCAAATATTATGAGATCTTATACCATATCATTTCAACCCCCATGGCAATAATAGCACTTTCCATAAATATAGTTAGCTCTGAAAAGATACTCGCTTCTACCTAAGGCCGTTTTCACTGTAAACTTTTTTTTTATCCCCTATAACCTACACGCGATGTTGCATATCCTTGGAACTAACTGAAAAAAGGATACTTCGATATCTCAAAAAGTTCTTTTCAAGCAAAGCTCCGGCAGACATCAGGGGGAAAAAGTCTACGAATCTGGGATTTCTCGGGCGGAATTCGACGGATAAGAACTTCAAATAAGGGTCTAGCGGCCAGCAGAAAAAACATTTTTCGGTTCTGCTTTGAATTTTAACAATTCCGTCTCAATAGACAATTTCGCGTTTTGATTTCTGCATAGTAAATTTTCGACTTTCTAAGCCCATTATTAGGAAAATATTTTATTCCCTCCGGTATGGTACGTGGGCTTTCTTCTAAAGGAACTATATTTGTTCAATGCGTTTAGAAAACAATGTATGCATTGAACATTAGGATATTTTTTGGGTTTAAAATAATTGATTCTGAAGTTTGAAAATAAATCTCGAATGATAGCGTAAAAAACAACCGTCTTGAAATGTTTGACTTGACTTGACTTGACTTGCCAAAAGCAGACCGAGTTCACTCAACAAGGATTTGGAGGTATCAAACTAGACGTGTGCTAAATAGTTACTTTCAAATAATAGATTCCTATCAATCCTTACAAGTTCCTATCTGGTAATAAGTTCCAATATTCTTTTACTTTTGGATTACATGTTTCAATATGTAATTACTTTCAGAATGAGTGTTCATATATCCTACAACCATTTTAAGGCATGCGCCTACCATTGAAGTACTTTTTTCAAATAATAATAATAATAAAATAAAAAAAAAGAAATTTTTTGTGGAACACTTATGTCTTTGTTACAATGGTCTATAAAACTGTAATTTCAAAAGTCTTATAAATGAACTTTTTTTTTTCAAATGTTGGCTATATTTGGTTAAAATTTAGTAAAAATTGACATTTATGCTAAAGTTCATATAACAAATTGTAATTAATATATTTCGCCTTTTGTTTCACCAATATATTTAATAAGCATATATCTGTGTTGTGAGGTAGAAAAATGTAGTTACCTCTTAAATTTAGTGAGTTATACCAAAACTTATCAACACAACATGATTTCATTGAAAAATAAACAATTTTAAATAAAAATAGCTTTAAAATAAATAGTTATATACTTAAAAGCTATATGTTTGAAGTTCACAACCTACTTAGAGATGTATAGAACATTGTGCTAAAATCTCATTTGAATACATGAAATAATTTTTAAAAAATGAGATTTTTCGTAATAAAAAAAAATTAAAACCGTAGTTTCCGAGGAAATGAAAATAAAAATTTTAATGTTTCTTAAAAATATATATATATTTACATTAATGCATTAACTAACTACTCTGGAAACAAATGCAAACCATTGTTGAAATCCTAAACATGTGGGCTTTAATAAAAAGTAATAAAGAAACTTTCGAAAATTTTCAGGAAAGCAGTGATATTTTTTGGTTGGGACATACCTTAATATACTACATCATTGTAACATTTTTGAATTATTTTCTATAATATTAATTTTGGTTTCTATTCCGATACCTCTAATGATACTGGAGCATTAAGTAAAATCATCAGTAAAAATCATATCCTAGTAGATCTGGATTATATTTCACTAACTCAATACTTTTATGATATGAAAAAGGTTACAAATTTAAATTACTCAAATTGCATCAAAGGAGTTATAAGAAGTGACAAAAATTATATATATAATAGGGTTTTGTATAGAATATACAATTTCTGGAATAGATTCCAAACACGTAATAATACTATCACTTTTTTTATTACATGAAATAAATCCCACACCTACATCAAGCCTGTTTCCTGAGAGCTTCAAACCTTATTGAAACCTAAAATCGGTGTTCACGGGAATAAGTTTACATAAGGAATATAAAGTTTATGCAATGTAGTAATACATTAGGAATTTTAAAAAATTTAGCCTTTAAATATTTTTGAATAAACACACAAAGGAATTAAATCCGAATCACTGCACCAAGAACATGCAGTTCTTTACTAGGTGCTCTAGGATATGGAACAAAATTAATAAACACTTAATAAACAAAAATAGTCTCTTTAAATTATTTTAAAGAACAACATATTTACAAGAACATAACTACATAACAGTATTTACTTACAGAGAAATGTGAAAGTTTATTAACTTCGCACTGAGAAGCAATACAAGGGCTACTGGCGAGGGACCTCGTTAATGGCGACGATATAATGGATAATTTATAAAAACACGATCTTTAAGGTAACCATAGAAGGAAAAAAAAAATCTGCCTCAGTAAGGTCAGATATCATAAGGACTGACTCCAAGCTTTCAAGAATGACGTTCAGTAAATTTTCAATTCTCAGCGATGATTTTCTCAGCGCGATTAAGATTTACCTTGTCGAGCGATGTATTCTATTTCAAGACCTAATTGCGATTATTTATTAACGTCTCACTGAGAAACAACACGATGGCTATTGGTGATGGACCTCGTAATTTTGAACCTCGGTCAAGTGATGAGAATGACATTGAGCTAGTATATCTCTCTCCAAACTTTAGGACCACGCCAACGGGAGAATCTGAGATCTCGATCCCATTTAACGTGAATCAGTTCCATTACCCGGTGGTTTTTTTTGTGGCATCAGGGCTAGAACCCACTTCGGGAAAAAAAAAAGCCAGCCGTGAGTCCTCGACCATCCCCACCAGGCTACAGCGGCAGAATATTATATAGCGAATGACGCTGTTAAATTCAGTTGCATTAATTTCCAAACAGCGCTTTCTGTTTGATGATAAACAATGCATAATAGACGTGACACCCCACTATTTATCACATCTATTGTATTCGAATTATCCAATGGGGTCGAAGGCTTGCTATCAACTATCAATATAATTGTCAACATAAAAATGCCAGTAGAATGAAATTAATAGTTTTTTTAAAATCCAATCAACGAAATGACGAAAAAATTCTCTGTCTGTCCATCCGGCACGTGAATATACCGCTACGTGTCCCACACCATAAAACAAAATCACGCAGCAGAAGCTTTAGCCTATCAAAAGCGCTAAATGAAATAAACGGGTCGTGCTCGAGCAGATACGTTCTAAAGCAATTATTACTCTAATAGATACGTGGGCGCCTGAATATTGAACGTGGAGACAGGCGCGCCCACCGTTATAGCCAATTACTGTCAGATGGATTAATTTAGTGAGCTATGAAATGTCGGCTAAATTACGCAGAATTAGCGCGACTCGCTGGAAAGGATTTTACACTTGGAAAGATTTTAAATGGAGGGGAACTTCCAAGGAGTTTTACGGGGTTGTTTCTAATTGGGGGAAGGTCCGAGTTGGATTTTAATGTCTTCTAGGTACACTGGGTCGGGAAATTGATGCCGCATGTAAGGACCCGTAATGTCTTGCGGATGCATTTAAAACCCAGATGCTTTTCACGAGGTGTTGAGAATTTGGCGAATATGGTTATTGGGACGATTAACAATAAGGGGAGAGGGGGGGATTGAGGAATTGGTAGTTATTTAATGGTGTTGTCTGGAAAGGAGATGGGTCATTTTAAGGAATGTTCCAACTTGAAGATTCGAATAGTGTGAATTTTTTTTTTTTTTTTTTTTTGCTAATGAGAAAGAGATGGGGTTTTGATATGTTTTTAACATTATAGAGATAAAAATAGTTAATTTAAAGTTAATGAATTAAGAAAGAAACTTCAAGAAAAGAACTATTAAAGTATGAGGTAACAGTTCCATTATCTTATATTTTAATACATTTACCTCATATTTCCATATTTATCTTACATCAAAAATACTTTCAATTTTATTAATGCTATTTATTTGTAAATTGCAGAATTTTAAGAGATTAATAAAAAAAGTTAACGTAATTTATGTATTAAGCGTTCGAAATGCTAATTTTATTCTTTTGTTCTGAATGAATTGAAGAGAATAATTATTAGTTTCGTGTCAATAAATTTAAAGTAATTTTTTATTTTGATAGACATATATGCATAATATTAAATGATTAATATTAATATCTTAATATTAAAATGGTTTGTAACTTTATTATAACTATGCATTTTTATGTTGCAGAGAATATAAGATAATTAAACATATTTTGATTACGCGCTAATAATGTTTAGAAATTTAATCTAAATATTGATATTAATTTAATCTGGCTTAAGATCTTCAGAATAAGTAATTGAGACGAAAACAAAGAGGCAACGAACGACATGTATTAAAACTTTATGCAATACTTTTTTTACTCTTTGTTTCTGTAGGATTTAAAGAAAACATTCATCTGTTTCAAGTCAGAAAATTTTAAGAATGACAGAAGGTATTAGAAAAAGATATAGAATTAGTTTTTTCTTTAAACTTCATTTAAAATAATTACTTTATAAAATATTTTAGGCTTTGTGTTCACAATCTGTCTATTTGAGCTAAATTTGATTCGACAGAAATATTAAGCACTGACGAGTTCAACTCACTTTCAAGCGGACTTAAATTTAAAATTTCTTTATGAATACAAACGAAAGAAGAATGACTCGAGTATTGATTTATTATTTGCTTCACTATTTTATTATATAATATATTTTATAAAAATCTTAACAATAATATACGCAACTGCTCCTGAGACCTGAGAGTCAATTTGACAAAATTTGTCTAAACAAAACAAAACTCACTTATGTAGAAATTAAATAGTTTACTTTTATTAATATACTAAGCAAAATTTCCTGCATATTTTAACTAAATGAAACATCCCGAAAAAAAAAATCAAGAAAAGTGATGTAACTTAATCTTTAAATTATTTCTCTTTTTATAGAACAGCTGTTTTAGCGAACACTGTTATTCAATTTTAATGTTCACAGATATAAACACCAATTATATTTAATTCGATACTCTTCACACGTTAATAAATTAAACAATTATTAATTAACTCATCCTTCTCAGACTTTAAAATGTTATCAGATAAATTTTCATCACCAAAATTGACCCCGCCCCTAAAAAAGGAAATTACCGCCAATTTCCCAGATTAAAAACACAGAATATAAAACTGCATTATACCCAGCAACATATTAGCCCTCGGTTAGAGCAACGCATAAATTAAGTCACATTTCGAGGGAACAATAAGGGCTTAACGACACCACAAAATATTTTCCAGGAAATTTTAACCGCTAGTTTATCGACAGCAACAAAGGAGCATCGTTATTTTAATTGTTCAAATTAAATAATTAATGATGGGTAATTTCCGGAAAATACCCGTGAAGTCTTATTTTTCTCTTTGGGTGTACATTTTATACTTTATTGTTATTATTATTATTTCGTTTTTTCGGTTTCACGTAACTAATTTACCCTCATTATTTTAATAGGATGTAAAAATATTCTCGGGTAAGGGAAAACAAATTTATATGTTTAACGTTTAACTAAAGCTTTGTAATAAAGAGCCCCCTTTTTTTTTGTGATTGCAACTGTTGGTGTTTTTTTACACCTGTTGCAAATTTAAGAAGGTAACCGTCTCAAAAATAATATATGCGGTATTTAAAAGAAGTTTGGAAAGGGGAAAAAAATACACGTGCCTTGCTACATTATTTTTAACTGATTTTAGCAAGTTTTCATGTTCTTCTTTTCCTTCTTTTTTTTTTTTTTTTGAGTGGAAAGATGTAGGGGGAGGGGTAAAGTACAGTTAATATACTACTCCATCTTTTTCAGAAAGAGAACAAACGCATGTTATTAGTATCTTCTATGTCATACAAATTAATGTTTTAATTTATTTCATTGTATAAGTAAAATTTTTGTTAAAATACATCAAAAAACATGTTTCATTGCAATTTTTGCGTGCAGAAATTTGATGCTGTATGAAATACTGAAGCGGCTTTCCCTCGTTGCTCATTTGAATTATAATTAAGTTTCTTAGAAGTATTTAAGAAAGGCAATTTTTTTTTTTACATTTCAGTTTTGTTAATATTTATTTTTACTATTTTGTTTTATACTTGCTAGTACATTTTCTACATCAATAAATATTCCAACCTTATATAATATTGAATTTAAGGTATCAAACAACTGTAGTGATCTCAAAGAGGTTTGATATGACTTATAATTTTTAAAAACTATTGTAATGTAACTGTTCAATTTTAATACAAGATGTATAAATCTTGTATTAAAACTGATTTTTTAAAAATTTGGTATCAATTTAAATCTTTTTAAAATTGTCGGGGGAACATTACGTAAATTTAAATTAAATATTTTTCATAAATATCATTTAATGTACAAACTTGTTGCAAGAAAATCAGTTTCCTTTGTACTGAACATTAACTGTACAAAATTTGACAACTTATTAATTATTTAAAAAGTATTTTGTTGATGACTAAACCAAAAAAATTTGGACTCTATGGAACAGAGTTTAAAGTACGTTGTCTGAGATAGTTATAAAAATTTGTAACAGATAAAATAACAATGAATTATAGATACTGTGACGTTGGGTTATTCGCGATTTTCTTTTCACTAAACTTGTGGACATTAATTGAGATTAATTGCCCGAAACAAACAGTTTCTTCCCAACCAAAATGAAACGTGATTATTCTAATTTGAATCAGGTAGAAATAAAGTGAAGTGATTTAGATAGGAGAGTATTTAAGCAAAGGAAAATTTTGAGGATAGAGGTCAAGTGGCTCTAGCACTGAGTATGTGCCTTACAGGCGGTAGACGATATCAAGAGTTGCTACGAGCGATAGTTATCGTAGTGGAGTCAAGAAAGTCAACCTCATCTGGAGAGATTTTGGTAATACACTATTAATTCCGTGTTAATTGAATGGGTGAATCTATCTAGGGTGTTATCCGGGAGAGCACGTATCCCCTCAGACATTATACTGCAAGGTTATCAAATAAATAATTACGTGAGATTTGTCTAGTGTCTCTTTTTGTAGTTTATTGATTTTTATTGTTAGTTATGGTTAATTGGATTATGCCACAAGAGTCGAGTAGGAGTACAGTTCCACAATACGAAAAAGCAACAGGAATCGTTATCTTAAAAATAAGGCAAACATTAGATTTTTTCAAATTGAAAGAAAGTGATAGTTATTGTTTAAATAAAATGTTATAAAATCATAGAAGCTTTTTTTTAAAATCCTAAAAGCAATAACCATTTCCTACTTAAAATATGATACAAGATCAATTATTTAATTACGAAATCCACGGATTCCTGTATTCATTGCTATAGCAAATTAGCATTCTATTTTCTCTTAATGAACACGATAATACTAATTTCAAATTAATTACATGGCAAATACAAATGCAATGGTTAAAATATTAGAAAAAGATTTTATTTACTCGTATAAAATATGATTACAGGTAAATTAATCCTTGTTTACCAAATTCCTTGAGAGTATTATAATGATATTCCGTTTTCATTCCATTAAGATTGTTTGTATGAAAAATTTACAAAATTGTTGCATTGGATTAATAGCCATTTGTATAAAAACAGAGAATTATAGCAAAGGGAATTATTTAAATCTAAAGTGGAGATAAAATGATTTGAGTAAAACTTGCTACATCTGAATTATTTAGTTCTGACCAATACGGCTTGAACAAAATCCTGCTACAAGAAAGTTTTCTGTCTTCTCTTTCGGAAAACATTTACAATCCTTTTGTAAAAATGAGAAGAATTCACAAATAATTTCTTTAAAACGGAAATAAACCACAAAAAATATTTGTACAAATTATATTACAGAAGATAAATTATTTAACCGTGACAAGAGATCAGAACATTATTCTATTTTCAGCATTATCAACATACTCGTGTACAACAGCTTGTAAAACATTCCAAATTCCCCAATGGTTGAACATTTCTAAACGGTGAAAAATGTAAGAACACTCAAAATCCTGATATTTTTCCTTTTTAACGCATTATTGAACAAACTTTAAAAGTGAAACGTTACATTTTTCGTTAACTTATATGTAGTGTAAGTTATTTTCCATGTTTAAGAAAAGTTATTCACTTTAGAGATAAATGGTATGCAGTTTCTAGAACACTTATCGCTATTCGAACCATGTTTCTGCTTACAGTTGGGGAATAAATACTTCGGGGAATAGGAAAGCGTTCGTTAAAATATTTAAAAGTAATATTGTTGCTAGCAGTGTTCATTAAATGTTTTAATTACTGTTTATTAGATTAACTAACATGCTTAGTTTTCTTTGAAACAATACGCGAAATGGAATACACAAGTAATCGGATTATTTTACTTATTGAATGGCTAATATATCCGCAGATGATAATGAAATTTGAGTTAAATAATCGCTTAACATTTGGAATACTATACGAAAATTCATTTAAGCAGCTTAGCTGAAGTATTCTTATTACGAGAATTATCGATAATATCTAATTCTTGATGATAAACAAAATAAATGGAATTCTACGTAATACGCAAAGGAAAAAAAATGAAATAATAATTAATAATGCTATAATTTACATGTATTTAGCTGTGTATTATATATCGTTAAGTTGTCATTTAAAAGTTGCCCAGTGAAATGAAATGATAACCTGAATTTATTAAAATTAATTAACTAAGAGTGACTTAATTGGTATTATTACAATATGACTCAGTTAACACGCAGTGGTCGGGGTTCATGGTTACTAAACCGCTGGTTAAATGAACCACGAGTTACAGTATTAACATAAATTGAGCGATAATATACTAGATGTGGCTATTAAATAACAAGACGAACGCTGCTACAGAACAAGTATGTATGCGCCAAACGTCAGCGACAGACGTCTCTTTAGTGTGAGGCCTTCTCTTTCGAATGTTGTACCTCTCGGTTCAGTAAACAAATCCGTATTCTTATTGCCATCGTTCGTATTAAAGTTATTGTATTATTTCGTCATAAAAATGATAAGTGAGCAAAGAATTTTTGTGAATCTTCACATGAAACTTGAAAAAACTGCTACTGAAACTTATAATTTATTGAAAGAAGTGTATGGTAATGAATGTTTATCGTGTGCGCTTGGTTTTGAGTTATTTAAGCGTTTTCAAAATGTCCGAGAAGACGTTGAAGATGACTCACTCACAGGTCGCTCTTCCACGACAAAAAGGGACGACAACATCGATAAAATTAGTAATCTAGTTCGACCTTCCCGTTGCTTAAGTATTTGTACAATTGCTGAAAATGTATTAATTGAAAGAGAATCCCACAGTCTATCTAGTGTTTTCTAGCCAATTATAGCATCCAGTGTTAGACCATCCGCCTTATTCATCGAATCTTGAGTCATGCAACTTTTATCTTTTTCTAAGATGAAATCAGCATTAAAAGGAACAAAATTTGAGTCTGTTGAAGCTTTGAAAGAGAATGCGGTATGCGTCCTGAAGGAACTGACAGAAGATTTCCAGCACTGTTTCGAACAATGGAAGATTCATGAAGGAACATGGTGTGTTGTAGCTACAGAGGAGGGATGTATATTGAAAATGATAATAAACAAATATGTATGACATCAAAATGAAAGGTTTTACAGCGTTAATCTCGTTATTTCATAGCCACACCTCGTAGGTTCCAAAACTGATATTAATTTTCAGTGTAACGAACATTTGTGTTAAATAACAAAGTAACTGGTTATTTTGAGAAAATAAACTTATGGTCATGTATGTTGTTCTTAATCAATATGAAAGTTATCGATGAATTGACGAAGTTAATGTTCATTTTTAACAACCCATGAAGTATAAATAGACTCAGATAGGCTAAGTTCTGGAGCAATTTCTTCTCGTCTTGCCCTTTTCGAGTTATTTTAGAAACGTCGCGCTTCTCATCGGTCGTATAGGCCATTTAGTTTATGTTTATTATTTTTTTTTTGACATTATATTTAATTATTACGGGGACCACCTGAAATGAAAAGCCTTTGCAATTCTTAGAATTTTACAAATACCAAATGGCTGAGCGTGCAGTTAATCTCAGTGTCAATAATATTTTGAAATTCATCTATTTAAAAAAAAATCCAAACTGGGAAATTTTACACTCCGAGAAATCTGGAGTTTCGTATATATAAAATAGGAAGAAATGAAGAGTTATTTATGTCTTCTCTTAACAGGAAGTCGTGATGTCTCCTGAATAAAATATTGATCTAAATTTCATAAAAAGAGAAATAGGGAATTCCGCCACAATGCCTGAGAAGGATATCACAAACAAATGCTCATCGAAGAAGTCATTGTAAAACAGTGTGTAATGCAGACTCACGTGTTACTGAAACGAGTCCGACTATATTCCTACTTCTTATTTTAAGAAATCCAAACATTTTTCTTAACGTAATGGGCAGAAAGATTATATATTTTACTCTCACTCAAATGTGAAATAGGAAAAAAGTTTTCGAAATTTCATCAAAACCTGATTATACTTTTTTGACAATAATCAAAAGTTACAGCACCAAGAATTATTAAATATTTGTACATTCTGAGTTTTTTTCACTAAATTTCGTTAAGAAGCCTAACAAACATCAAATCTATTAAATTCATGCAGAATTTCAGTGGTTTCTACTGTCAGTCATTATTATATTTATCATTTTATTAATTGGTAATGGAATACGTTACCTAACAATTTTATTTCCCTACTATATAATTAGAAACTAAACTTGTGAAACAGTAAATATGACAAAGAGTTTTCGTTTTCAGAGCATTCATTTTACGTTCCCTGGAAAAAAGTCATTAAAATTACTTTCGACCAGCTACACTAATTAGTTAACGTTCAATACCCACAAATAAAATGGAGTATTTAAATATGAAAACATAAGTTACTCAAACTAAGAAAAACGATTTGAAAATATTAAACGCAACCAATTAATTTTATTACTTCATTTCACTAATAAAAATAATTAAAAGTTATTTACGCGTTTTTGCTTATAATTGTTGCATCAAAATATTAATTTCCATTCTCTTCTATATCGTTCTTTCTTTAGAGTAAGAAGATAACTTGCATGTAAGTATTGAAACTTGAAGCAATTTGCTTACAATACATGCGTTTTTTACTCAACGAAGTCAATTCACTTACCCAATAGAAAGCCATCTTTACTCCACTGTACGTCTCCGGCAAGGGAGCCCACTTGGCAAAATAAATCGACGGTGCTGCCCTCAACTGCTGTTAAATCTTTGGGTGTTTGCAAGAAGTATTGTTGAGTTGGGAGCTTCGTAGCTGGAAAAGAAACAACGAGTTTAATAAGCTATATAAATCGAAATACATTGTTTCCATAAAAGATCTAACATAATAAGTTAACACCGAGACTCTATTGCATTTCTCCTTCAGCTAACTCTTGGGGGAATTTAATATGATATTGTTTGAATTGAAACATCGTTCACCCAATGAAATGTGATTTATGTAGATGAGAATAATAACTATTGAAGTGTGTAGAGTTTCTCTTTCATTAGTAAATTCTACTGACATTTTAAAGTCTAATTAAATAATCAATAAGTTCACGAATACAATTGAAGAGACGTTAAAGATGAAAAGGAACAACACAGTTCATTAATTATTTCATAGATATGTAAGGTCTCTCTCTCTCTCTCTCTCTCTCGAATCCCTTTTAACCCACTTTAATCTCAGCTTTTAATTAAACACTAAAGTCTTAGCTTGCCAACTCACTCGCACCGATTGAGACATTTCTTGAATGTAGCATATTCCGCTTATTCTAACCAAGGGTCCCTTAAAACCAGTTTAACTATAATAGAATAATTCCTTCCAGTTTACAAACACCTATCTACCTGTAAGTTATCATCTGTCTCTCCTTTTCCTTTTACTTCCGATTTCACATATATATCATTTTTCCTCTAATTCAATTCATTGCACTTCATTAATTTACCTAATCATGTTTCATTTGGTTGGAAAGGAGTTATTATTTTATGCAATTCAAGTTATAAAAGGTCCTTAATGTTTATGATGAGAAACACTCGAAGAGCCCCACATTACAAGCACAGCAAATACAATTGAGGATACGCATACATAGTAGCGAAGAGTTTAATTAAATGGTTGGCAGTGGAGATAGAAATAGGATGTTATCCGTGTGCCACCTGCACTGAACAAGGCGTTTCAGAAGGGAATATAGAAACGTTCTGCAAAGTGTCAAAGTTTCAAACCATAATCTAAGGCTTTACTAAGGACTCGAACCCAAATGCTGCAATACAACTAAGTAGTTAATTTTTATACAAAGAGTTAAATTCAGATGGGAGTGAAAAAAATTTACGTGCTTGATTAAGAGTTTATCTGGAGTTTTGATTTTCTTTAATATCTTAATAAACTCAAATTGAATTACTGACTGATTAGAATTCTTTAATTACTGCGTGATTAATGAATCTCTAAATAATTAATAATGGCAGAGGAAGGAAGTAACACCGGTGACTGACAAATTATGTACTAGCCAAACTTTTAATGTTGTCTTTGGATAATGAATTACTGTTAATCTGTTTCTAGTTCATGAGTAAGGAATTTGAGATAAGGAAATCACCAAGCATGGGCACATTAACAGATTTATACTTCATAGAACAAATACTTTCAATTCGTCTTCACTTTTTCAACTTTCAATAAATTTCTCTATTTTTTAAAATAGGTATATTTAAAAAAAATTACACCAAACTTAGACATATACACCAAGCCATTGTAAGTCAATAGTAATTAATAAGCAAAACATTGGAAGTCGTAGCATATTTTTTCTAATGATGTTTGCTATTTCATATATATTTGAAAAAGAAATTACGAGTATAAGCTTTCTCAATTAATTTAGTTGCCATTGGCCAGGGTGGATGTTGACGGGGGAGATATAATTAAAGCTCATAAAATTAACGAAAGAATAGTATCCAAAACGTTTACATAAAAATATATCATTTTGATATGTACTTATAAGAAACTCCTTGAAAAGACGGCTAAATATTTTTAAACAAGGCAACGTAATTAATATATAAATAATGCGCTTGAATAGCAATCTCTTTAGTTTACAGAAAGCAAACAAATTTTTAAGAATGAAAAGAATGTCTATAATTGTTTCAGATGCAAAACAAATGACCAATACAGGAGTCTCGCTTAGAGGTTTTGTTCTTTCATTTTGAATGGATGATGTTTTATTTTATTAACTATTATTCTTAAAGAGAACATCGATTAATTATCGAAGCTGTTTACACAATTGTGCAAATTGTTGTTTATCTTATAACGTTCGAGATCTATTACCACTGAAATCCTATCAAATAGTGAGGCTAATGCAAGTTAAATCTGACGAGTTTTGATTCCTCTTATTGGGATGATCAAGAAGTTTTTTGGGGGGGGACTGACACGTACCGATGTTTCGTCATCACTTGACAGAGGTTCAAAATCACAAGGTCCGCTGCCAATTGTAAATAAATCTACCTATTTATTTATCCTAGAACATTATGATGGTTATATCAACTTCTAACCCATTTCTTGGGGACGAAAACAATATTGCGCCAAAAAAAACCTCATAGATGCACTGAATTGGCAACCTTTGTGAAAATGCAATAGTACCAGATATCATTTTTCCCGTTTTAAAATGTCGAGGCTCAAGTCCGTTTACGCGTGGCGTGGAAATTTGAAAATGGACGAGTGGGGGTCAACTTAGGTCTCTACTTCGTCACTACACCGGGATTCAAAATTATGAAGCCTGTCATCTCTAGTTCTCGTTTTGCTTCTAAGAGCGACGTTAATGATCAATCAATCAATCCAGTTCTGGCACGATTTGACGCTATATTGTTTTCTGCTGCTATGAAGTAGACTAAAATATGATTCTATTTATCTCGAGCTTAGCATTTTATTTAAAACAAAAAGAGTGTCGTGAATTCATTTAGATAAAAAATTAAATATATTATTTTTTCGTAGTTATTGTGTGAGTTTGACACTTCAAAATGATATTTAGAATTATAAAAAAAGCAAGCTCAAGCTCCAAAATTAGCGAAATTAATTTTGTAAGAAACGACTATTCCTTTAAAGATGACATAACAATAATGTCTATAATTAATGGAGATCATTTTACCAGTATCTATTGTGTAATAAGATACTAGTAAAATAATCTCCCTCACAATCACAAATTTATTCTTTACTTATCAAAACTGTAATTCGCCTAAATATTCACCCAGTTCGTCGATGTCTTTTAGTCTTACGAATTCTATTAAGAATAGCGTTTATTAAGACTCTGTATAACAAAACACTAAGATAACCTGAAGAATTCTCTCACTCTTCTGAATCAATTCATATGTTGAAATATTCATATCACAAGAGAGCTTTTAGCGTAAGATATTTCTTCCGAAATAATCTGTTACGTTTCTAGTTTTAGTTATTTATTCAGAAATATAAGGATTGATTTTTGGCTAATGGCTATTTCGTGACTCTTTCGATACGTAGCCCTAAAATGAGTAAATATATGATAATATTAGCACTAGATAGCATCAAAGTACTCCTAATAGCATGAAATATAAATATTCAATATCATGAAATAAAAGCAACGTATAATGAATTTGCGGGTTATTCTTTACTAACTTGTTTCTGATTATATATACATATTGCTATAATCTGCTATTTATATTTCATGCAAAACTTACAGCAAAATTTGAAGATGTCAAATGATGACAATCCTTTTGATTCACAATCTGCGTCTTACAGATAAATGAAAATTTTTAGAATCGAATAATAAATTATATTATGATATTATGATTGTTTATTAATATCATATTTTTATAATTATGTATTACTATTACATATTGTAACTATTGATCATAATTATTGTGTATTACCATTATATATTATAATTATTATGTATAACATATGGTTATTTATCATAATTATTATGTATAACGCGTATTATTACTCCCTCATTGTCTCTATAATAACTATATGTATTATAATTACTTTGTATTATTATTATAATTATTTATTATATTACATTAAAATACTATGAATGACAATGGAAAACTCCAGTCACTCATAATGAAATAATATGATCATTAAAGTAGGTTGCATAAAATTTGTGAAAGAATCTCAAAATTTTCACTTTAATTTACCTCTTTCGTTTGAATATGTAAAGTATTTTGAAATACAAGTATATATTATCCTTAAACAATGTTTTAGTTAACTATGAATAACGCATGCTTAAATTGGTTAATTTAACTTTACTTCCCTCCGTGGTGTAGTCATATAATTAAAAAAATTTCCAATGAAAACTTAAACAATGAATTTATTCACATCCAAATTTGATAGTTTAACTAGCTTTCGCTCTGCATTAATAACATATGTATACAAATTTTAAGCGAAAGCCTTTAAAGTATAAAGTTAGTTCTCAATAATTAAAGTACTACCTGCAAATTAAATTTAATATTTTTATACTTTATGAAAATAATTATATTCATAATATATTCCTTTAAATTTACACAACATATTATTGTTTTCTTACACTTACATATACGTTCTCTTTCCTAAGTTTGGGTAGAGTCGATTAAGTTATGTTACGAGATTGAAGACGTGTTTATCAGCAACAAGGTATGTGGGCCTCTTGCGTATGTACATCATTGTTTCTAGACCCCCGAGGCACAGAATATCGTCTGAAGTATTCCGTTCTCATTACAGACGGGCAGTTAAGTAAACCGCTCGGTGTGTCGCTCAGCAACAGAAGGGATTTCGAAAAATAGGCAGGCTTACTTTATGCGATATCAAAGAGAAGAAATAGTTTAACATGAAGAATTGATGAGATTTGTTAGCGTTAACGAAGATTTTGAAAACATTATTGTTATAACGCTTAATTTAACAGACATAATAATACAAAATAGGTAGTTATGCATTGCGTTGAAATACCGTTGTTAATTTGAAGAAACGTTACCACTTAATTTCGTAACATGTGTTTCTGCTGTAAGTAGTATTAAGGCTGACTTCGTATATTATTAAACAATTAAATTTGAAAATGGAACTTTTTTTTTCCAATAACAAGACGCTCAAACATTGTTTTTATTTTCTGATTTAGCTACATTATAGAGAGCAGCGTATTTTACAATATTACATTTTATTTATAAATCAATCCCTATTATTTGGGATGATATGTGTTCAGAATCTCTTTCCCAGCACTGTAATGTTAAATGGGTTTTGAACTTTATATATTCAAGGGGGAAATGACACATTTTTGAAATATTTCTAAAATTCAAGAATAGCTACGTTATAAAACGATTTACGATTTACAATGTAACAAACTTTCATGAAAATTGGAACAACTTTTTGTCTGGAAATGTGATATGATGAGTTTTGACATGGTGGTTATTTGAAATAAAGCGAAGACAACCTTAAGAAGAAATGTATATTACACAAGTTGAGGGAGGGGTGTCAGTTAGGGAGAACCCCCTTAAATATCAACAAAAAATTGATTTTAAGTTTCTGATGTTTTTGAAATATCAGTTTAAGATCTTTGCAACAATGTAACAGGTTTGTTAATATTAAAATTAATAATTCGAAATAAAAACCAACGTTTTTAAAAACAACGTTTTTATATGGTGGCAAAGTTTATTAAAAAAATTATTAAAATATTAGTTAAAACTGGTCGCAAATATCTAAATATTGCATTGTTAGGCAAATAAGAACGGTTCCCGAAATTTCAGAGCTCTAGCTTGATGGGAAGTTGGTTAAATTAACAATAGACAATTTGATGACATACTGATACACATACATACAGACACACATCAAGTGAAATACATAACAACGTTAAAACTAACTAAAATTAATTAATCCGGTAAATTAAATGGTTGGAATACAGTTTAGTCAAACCACTCTTGGAGACAGGAATTATTTGGCGGTATTTTGCCAAATGTTGCTAAATTGGTCCACGAAGCGGACTTAACATTCAGCCAAATAAATAAATAAATAAATTTCGCCAAGTTTGGCAATTATTCAAATTGCACCAAGTGATTAGGCTAAACTGCATTATTTAAAAAAATATGAGTTAAAACTTGTTGCAAACGTCTAAATATTGCATTGTTAGGCGAGTACGAACGATTCCCAAAATTTCAAAGCTCTAGCTTGATGGGAAGTTGGTTAAATTAACGATCGAAAATTTGATGACACACACACACACCAAGTGAAATTCAGAAAAACGTTGTAAAAACACCTTCATATGGAGTTTTGAATAATAAGAGTAAGACACCCACAGACGAGTCAAAACATTGGGTTTTTTTATACTTGGGATAAAACTGCACAATATGTAACTATTTTAAATTTTTATTAATAAAGAGTTTCTGTGCAACAGTAATTTTGTCTACAAAGTTTGCTCAAATTTTTTTATATCCCTCACATGTCAATGATTTAACATGCGGACTTAGTTCACTCTTAGCTGAACTTTTTGATTGTGAGTCTAAGAAATTTTGTATGCATTTTAGGTTGAACTTTAATCAGTGTTAAAAGAATTTTTTTGTTTAATATTATTAAAATTTTAACATGACTTGATCTTGAAACAATTTCAATAAATAAATAAATACGCAATAGTAACCTCTTTTAAAGATAGAAGGACTACTGGTAGTAATAACAGCTGTGCATTAATTCACCTTAAAAATAGATTCTAACACATGTGTTGTCATGAAACGGTGTCACCAGCAAGGGAGAAAGTTATGAAATTCACCTATTATCTCTTGCAAAAAAAAATATATGATTCTCAGTCCATACGAAAATAGGTTTATTTTAAAATTCATTTGAAATCATCAATTTAATTTCGCTTGTTATCATTATTGAATCCAAATCTTGTTTTGTTGATTTTTTGCTCTGTTTTATTAGTTGCTCGTTTTTTACCTAACTAAATTTTAGAATATTCAGCACTTATAATACGATACAGTTTGAAATGTCATAATTTGCAGCTCTTTTCGAGATTTTAGACATATGATTCGGAAGAGATTACATTTACGTAACGATAATTTTTTTATAATACATGATACACTACCTAAGACATAATTATTAAAGAAAATTAGATGATGAATTAGAATGGCTGTATCTTGTTCCCACATTTGCTGGTAAATTAAATTGCTTCTCTTACAAATACCACTCGATAGTACTATTTAGGTCCATTATCAATTTACCATATTATCTGAGGATAGGATTTCATTCCAAGTAAATATTAGTAATCTACTTAATGATTCGTGTTACGTGCGAATAAAGGTTAAGGACTGTATTATACATGCAAGGGGGAGGTTTAAAATAACACCCGTTTTAATCATAGAAAAAAGGGGTAATTCACTGTAGCAGGTGGGCCGGTTAATAAGTCCTTAGAAATTCCAAGATATGGTGCGTATTGGAAAAAATTTGTTCTGTTTTTAGTAGGCATAATGACTGACTAGACAGCTATCTAAGTCTCAGTTACTCGTACTTATGATAATGACCACTTTTGCACCCCAACAATTCTTCGTCATAACTTTTCCGGACGATAGACCATCTACGCCACTTTTGGAAAAGGTTCACCAGAAACAACCATTTCTTTGATTGTCACTTTGTTTGCTATGTATAACGAGGAATCCAGGCCTCATCGTCAATGAGAAATCAACGAGAAATGACGTAAGTAACTCGATGTGGCAGCAATCAAATTTTGATTGGCAGTACATCCGTACCAAATCAAAACTAATGAATCAATGTCAAATTTGTTGCGACTCCGTTTAATAGATGTCAGCACCCAATGGTAACAACAATTTACCTTATTGATGCCCTCTGCTTCATATTTAAGTACTTTTTGAAGCCTACTCGTATTGTCTATAGATCGTTTTTCCTTCTTCTAAGAAGTTCATGAGTATGATGCTTTTCCCATCTCAAAAAATTGTCAACATAACTTTTCTTATTTATCGGAAGTAACCCATTGTTGTGACTGTTATTGGGGTTTCGTTGTAAATTGATGAATGCAAGTCTTATCGACGATGACAATTCGTTCCGGTACTAATAAACTTTGATTTTTCTAATAGCTGCCAATCAATGTAAAATTTATTTCGACGCCTTTTAACAGATGGTGGCACACAGTAGTGGCATCAATTTTTCTTCGCAACGCCACCTGTCTCGGAACACAAGTACTTTTTGAGCCATTAACGTAGAAAGTATAATAAAAAAACCTAACAACGAAGTTTCATTAGTATAAGTTGTAAAATGTTGTTAGCAATGTGCAGAGATGAAATCTATCCAATATTGAGTAGCCCATTTTCTTAACAAAATGTCCTTTGATTTATATGCAAATTTTCACTTTTATTTTCCTCCTTCTGCTTATATTTTAATTTTAAGAGTTTTGCAATTTGTACATTTTACAGAAGAAATGTAAATAATTTTTCGATTTAAATAAGTAACGCGTGAATGCTACTTTAAATCTGTCGTTATAAGCCTTTATTCATTTAAAAGCATCTCTTATTGATGGAATTCAAAACTGAAATGTTACTGATCAAATTACAAGAAAATATTTCATGACTGTTTTTTCACGAATTTATTTTCATATAACTCTCTTTTCTAAGTAAAATAGTTTTTCCGTGTCAGATAAATGTATTTACAGGGAAGCCATCCTTACGTTTTAGCATCACTTTTCTTAAAGAAAGGGGAATAACATTCCCTTTCTTGTGATAAAATATATCTAGAAAAAGACAATGCATTTGGATCCCATCCAAAGGTTCCCGAAACAATGCCTGTGTGATTGAAGAGAAAGAGAATTTCACATAATTCTTGTATTTGTGCCTTATATTCATTCTTTATTCGGAGCACAAAAATATAAAGAATTACTGGTACATAATAACTTTTTTTGTTATTCAACATATAAAAATTTCGAATAATTAGTTTTCTTTTAAAAATAGTCTAACTAAAAACAAAAAAAATATATTATGCTAATTGGAAAAACAAGGTATCATAGAGCCACATGTACATCTATTCTTAAGCCTCAATTTTATCTTATTCTTATTCTTTCTTTTAGCATAATCTCGGTTACATCAATAATTTTATCACCATTCTTTATTTACTGAAAATATTTACGTCATCCCTTATGACAATTTCATATTTTTTTTTATCGAAAACGAGCTGTTTCAAAATGAAGAAAGTGTTGTAAAAGTAATTATGTTATTTGGAGGATTTTCTTGAAATATTATTTTTATAAATTTCATGCGTGTTGTTTTTCCTTGTAAAATGCCGGCAAATTACTGTCTGTAAGACTGTCTTAAAAACATCAATTTTTCAATCAGTTGGGAAGTTAAATTTAAAGTCTAATTTCATAAGTTGTATCACATACACACAGAGAGACATACATATATGTGTGTGTGTGTAATCATACACACACACGCACACACACACATATATATATATGTGTGTGTGTGTGTGTAATGATTTAACTTTAATTCATATTAGTTTCTCATAATTATAATTTAATTTCCTAATTTTTCCCATTCTCTCATTCAAAAGTAAAGCTTTCATTCTTAATTCCTGATATCATTCCTTTTTAACTTTAATTTATGCAATCACGAGTTCTTAAAAATTCGCTGACAATGCTGTTCCCAGACCTGTAGGGATTATCTTTACCAGACTTTAGGTCTGCACTTAAATTCGCTCAAAATCTCTCCATTCATACCACATGTTCTATGACTTTTATAGTGAAATTTCGCTGCTATATAACCAAAAACACAGAGAAAAACTCTCTCTTGCATGTGCACTCTTGCTCTTCTAATCTGTATCAAACGGTGGAGTTTTCACTTCTGCCGTGTGGAAAGGGTCTCTCTCCCTCCTGTGCAATAAAATAATAACTTGAAAATGAAATTGGCTTTGACTGTTTTTATAAATGTAACTAAATAAGTACTATTTAAGAGAAAAATTTAGCATTATGTATGTATATATATGTATGTATATATATATATATGTATGTATATATATATATATATATATATATATATATATACTTAGTTTGTAGTTTGCTGTGAATAAAAGTCATTCCTGAATTACAACAGTATAAATTCGAATGAGATTTTTTTCGCTGACAAACAGTTTTAAAGTTCTTTTCAAAAAGAAAATTGAATAATAATGTTATGGTAAACTGTTATATGAGTTGTAAAGCGATTTTTATAAAATTGTAATAGTTCTAATAAAAATGTTTTGTAAAGATGGTCTTTCACCAAGATGGTCGAACCAATTGCAAAAAGTCGCGATTAACCCAAGCCCGCCCCTCCTCGTAAATAAGACTTTTCTTTACTAATATAATAATGAAGCTTTTTATTGCATTTTTTGAGAAAAAATCCAGTTAGCTATTTTAAAGCATACTAGTAATTGATTCCTATCTTTGGTTTTAAATCCTTTTTTCCATTTTCGTAATAAAAAAGCAATTTTATGCAAATCAATTGAATTAATTCACAATTATTTTACTTGAAAATGAAAAATAATGGACCCACCTTATTTAAAATTTAAGGCCGTGTAATGTTTTAATAATATTAGTAAGACATACAGATGTCGAAAGAGATATAAGGAAATTTGAAAAAAATGAAAGATGTAATTGAAATGACTATCTAAGAAATATATTAACAATTATTACGAATAAATGTTACAAAATATTATCATGATTATTAGACATAATTTAATACATTAGTAAATATTTTAATCGATTAGCCGATAAACATTTCATCTCCGTATGCTATTTTAAATCACAAATCATATAACATCAAAATACCTCCTCTCTAAAATACATGAAGCACTAAAAAACACATGCCTCGAAAACTCCTCAAAAATAATACTACAATTCACTTTTTTCAGAGCTCGAAGAAATATTTGTAAACACCTTTTTTGGGCCTTTTTTCTAGCATCGTTTTCTAAAATTTTTTTATTCCCAAAATGATATCGGCACCGAAACGCATTATACAAGACTGAGGGGAAAAAGCAAAATCAAAAAACATGAACGATACACAAGAATATTTCAGCTCCTACCAATGATTCTACGCTTTTTGAAGAGCTTTAACTTTAACAAAGAGCCTTCGCAACACGCATATGGTGATCGATTCTTGCATTAAAAGCTGGAGTCTACGCTTTTGAGAGAGGTATTTTAGATAGTTTCTTCCCCCACAAAAATGTTGTTCAAGAGTTGATTTATAGTTTCGGTTATGTTTTAGGAAGAATTTTGGGTTTTGTTTTTAAGCAAAAACCATTTCTCCTTGTTTTAAGTTCCATCATAGTTTAATATTATTATCCATGATAGTGTATAACTTTTCGTGCAAATGTTTCCAAAAATTTAAAAGCTATTTTTATGTGGGGTTAGAGATAAAGTGCACTATCACCGAAAAAAGCTTTTGAATAAAATGTCTGGTTTGTAACCAATGCTTAGAAATTGACCATTTATCGGGAAACTTTTCTTTTTTTTCTATTAAATTAAATGTAACAAAGTATTTTTTTTCCTTTAAAAGTTTATATTACAGGTTTATCCAAAGGCAAAGTAAGTAGTTGCAAAAGTTAACTAAAATGTAAAGCTTTTCCCTCACATTGTTCATGAACAGGATCTAAACTTAAAACGTATATTGAAATCAAAACACCTAGAAATATGTTTTTTTTACCTTATATAACATATTTCTCATTATTTAGAAATTTTCACTGAATGCGCAATTTTCCGTTTTCACATAAAATGCATTGAAGAATTCACTAAGTATTGTAAGTATTGAAGTATTATTTTTTACGAATCGTGGGCTTAGGAATTTCGCCACTCTTTAGGATACTGTTATTTACCCTTGGTGGACAACCCCAAGTAACGGTGGTGATTCGGATCCTAAATCTGTTGGTGTGGAGAAAACTCGTCTTGCGATATTTTTTGACAACCAAGCTTAATAAGAATTACCTGTCGGTTTAGTTCTTAAGGTGTTTAAACTTCTGCCGTCAATGCTGAAAAGAGCTTCTGTACTAAATAAGGAACACATTTATGTAAAAAAAAGGGAAGAGATTGTTTAAAATAGAAATGAGTTAAGTAACAAGAGCTAATCTTCTCTATATGGTAGTAAAGTTGATGAGGGGGAAAAAGGAATAGTTTTCCTATTTTGAAATATATTCCATATTCTTTAATTTTAGAAGAACCCAGCTTTAATTAAAAATATTTATTGAATACTACTTAAGGATTACAGAATGTAATATTTGCAAGGAATTTAATGATTTAACTTACAATGAAACACATAACTAACAAGGGCGACACCAATCTGGTACTTAAATTTCAAAACTTCCTTCTAGTAAGGAATTAGAGTCATCACCAAGTTTAAACTGTAATGCCTCCTGTATTTTTATACAATAGTTATTGACGTAGAACTCTCTGCTCATACTACACAGAATTTCTTTAGATATCCATTGTACTTCCATCCAAAATCCAGTATTCTGTACGGATCAATAGATACTGGTAACTAATAAGAGTATATGTGAGTTTAATAACTATTTGTACTAAATTAAAAATAAAAGTTCATGGTCGCTGTTTTTATGAATCGAGATGTTTAAATAAAATCTTGAAGAATCACTTTTTATCAGATTTATAAGTTAAAGTTTAGCCTGCTAAGCATTTTTTTCTAATCAAGGGGATATTCAAAGTTTTATATTCTCATTAAGATGATTAAGAATATATGAACCACGCGTAAAATGTTATATGCTACTTATTTTCAATGATTACCAATACCTCAATGAATCCTATTTTATTTGAGAAGGAGAAATAAATCACTAATTATTATAACCGCACATTATTATGAAATGTTCTAAAAAAGGTTAGGCTAATTTTGTATGGGATTGTATGCGTTAATCAAAACCGAATTACACCCCCTCTCCCCCCCAAAAGCAGGACCTTTGGTTTTCAAAGACAAAGTGTATTTTAAGTGAAATTTTATTTAATTATGTTTCGCCCAGTACTTAAATGCACAAAAAAAAATTAGAAAGTTTATTGGCTTCTAAAAAAATTTTTTTTACTAAAGATTTGGTAATATTGCATGCATACATAAAAGGAATGCAGATCCATGGTTCAAGTAAATAAAACAGCGTAATTAATATCAAGTACCTACTTTTAAGGTTTCTGAACACTAGAAGAAAAAATAATTTAGTCTAGACGTCTTTCATAGTTTATCACGTTATTTCAATCTTTATTTCCTTTGATGCTTTAAAAGCATCCCTAATAAAGAAAGAGAAAAAAAAATTATATTTTTATGTGAGACAAAATTGAGTAAGAGTGGAATATGATAAAGTTGACCAGATTTTCTTGATAGTCAGTTTTAAGTTCCCATTCAAGGACGGCTGACACAGGAAGCTGAAATCATCATTTTATTCACTTTATCTCATACTCTTAAAATAGATTGCTCATGAATTCAATGCCTCTTTGAAAAGGCATATTCGGTGCGAGATTTTATTTCAAAGAATTTCGATTTTAAATTGAAATGATCTTGAAGTTATTAAATTTTAAGGAGTAAGTTAAACAGAATATTTTCTTACATTGAATCAGTTTGTGAAATACATTTCAAAGATCCAATCGTTATTCAACACTGTGAAATTCGTAAATAATAAATAAAACTTTCCGATTAGTTGAAATGATTTTTTGAAGAATTAAAACGTAGACGCACAATTTGGAAAAGAGTAATTCATATTCCAATCAAGAATTTTTTATTTAAAATTATTGAAGAACATCTGAAGAATGATAATCAATTAAGAACTTTATTACCTCATTTGTTTTATTTTTTCCATTGAACCTCAAAACACCTTACATTTTTAATTGATTTACTTTTATTACCTCTTATTGGAATTTATATATAGTTTTTATTTATCATAAACGAAAATTTATTATTTCGTTAATTCACAGAAATGTTCTGAAAGATTATATGTGCAATAATATTAGAACAAAATTTTTAATTGCAATAGTTTTCACTGAAGCATAATTATTCCTGTACATTCCAGGTCTGGTCGTGTTTTTTCCCCCTTTTTTTGCAGCGGAAAAAATGCCTGAAGAATTTTAGAATAATGTAAACTTTATGAAAAGATAAACAACATCAAGACATATGACTTACAATCTTATTTTTTTTTAAATCCTCGTTCCTAAATAATTTATATGAATAGACCTCCGTGCCCGGAGAAATACATTTCCTTTCATAAATACATACTTTTTTTACAAATACGACGTAGAAATCCTTCTTGTTTTCAAAGCTAAGTTTTTTAAAAATTATAGTAAATAAAAATTCTGTAGAATTATTACTTAAAATGCTGGTTGATTAGGTGAATAATTGGAAAAGTCATGAAAAATGTGCTAATTCATTCAGTGAGCTTTATGTGAGACACCCACAGTCAAGTTCCACCACAGCAGCAGATTCGAACAATTTCATTTAGTCCCTGACCACGTGCAGTGATGTAAATTCGTCAACCCTTCGCCCCAGCAAACTAGTACGCCCCCTAGAACACACCTGAGTTCTTAGATGTCAACAGATAGGGTAAAACACTGCTGTGGAAACTGCGCTAATTTGTGAAGCTTATAATTTATAAAATAGATCTATCAGTAAATATGATTAAATGTCATGTTAAAAGTGGAAAAACCTAATATCGGTTTTTGACAGGCATTAAATAATTTTAACTCGACAAAATATCACATTTTAATTTAGAGAAATATTTCTAAGGGCTCTAAAATAGAATAAATTATGAATCTAGAATTTTGTATATGATTAATAAGACCAATAAAGGTTTTATGCAATCAATAGGACTGTACTTTATGTGGAATATAAAAGTTGCTACTATTCTTTCACTCACCATTAGAGTAGAAATTAGTTTAAAAAGTTATTGTTTCTCAAAAGTATGGAGACTGTTTATTAGAATGCAACTAAAATTTCAAAAACTAAAAAGTAGTTTACCTAATCATTGAAATTTAATTAAACTTACAATAAAAACCTTATGTTAAGTAAGCCTTAAGCCACATTAAATAAATTCAAAAGTGCCTTACAATTTCTTACAATAATCGTTTATAATATAGTTAATTATACTTTACTGACGCTTTAAGATTAAAGACATAAAGATGTCTACGGATATGGACAATGATAAAACTTCCTTGTTTTACCAGTTATGAAAGTTTTTAAAAAAGAATCATATGAAAAGACAAGAGAAGAGTTTCAAAAATAAAACAGAAATATGTATCTAAGCAACTCATAAATGACTAACAGTTAATTAAGATTCAGTCTCAAGCACTTAATTTGATTTTTTGGAAGTAATTATGCGACGGATATTGGACAATGTTGCATATCCAGTCTTCACATTGTGCTCCCCAAAGAATTCTATACGTACATATTAAGTATTCATTTACTAGAACTAGATAATTTTCTTGCCTAATTGGTCTTACATCATCTACTACACACTTGATCTAAGCAAAATAAGTTTATTTTAATTGAGATTTTAATAATTGAATAGTTAGGAAATGGTGAGAAGTTTTATTAAAATTTATACAGGCTTCGCAGATTTTATTGTAATTATTGCTCACATTTTTAATATTGCATTTAATATATCTCATTGAAAAGTTTAAAAAACATGTCTAGACACTCAAACTTTATGTTGATGAATACAGACGACAATTAATCCTCCTCCCTTATTGCTATTAATATCTTAAAAGTATAATAAATTAACGAATCGAACTAATTCAAGCGAGTTAATTGAGAGTCATAAATTTTTAATGGTTTAAAACATTCAAAGACAGTAATTTTATATACTGTATGAATTTTCAGATGTACAGTATAATATTTACGCTACGGGATATCTGTTCAATAGTTTCAAACCTATCTCGGAGGCAACTTCATCTCTCCAAGTGAGGAAAAAATAAAACGTTAATTCTAATTAGAATGCAATGTATTTTAATTTTTAATTTTCACAAATATAGTTATATAGAGATAGATTTAAACTCGTATTTACATCGCAAACAAGTATTTAATTTGTAGAAATATATCACATAAGTAAATATATCTGTACAAGAAATTATCAGCTTAAGCCGTTTTAATATCGATTGCATTTCCAAAAAATATTCTGGCATAATAATGGTTTAACTTGTTTTCATGACTTCAAAAAAAAAAACCTTTCTCAAACTTATACTATATTAATGATTCGTTTATAGGTTTTCTGGTCTTAAAAATATTCTAAAATATTTTCAAAGATTGGAGAGAAAATGTAATACCGCAGAAACTTTCATTATTTTTTCTCTTTAAGTTGCACTTTTTTGCATTCAAATATATAAAATAGTAAGGATTTGAGAACGGTAAAATTTTTCTTTCATAAAGGACAATTTTCCTAGATTTGGTAAAAACAAATTTCGAAAATGAAATTTTCTTTATCTAGATTATAAGTTATTTCCAAAATTCACAAGAAAAAAAAATTCTAAGTGCAGAAAGAAGCATGCTTTGAAATTTTACACCAAATATTACGCTTATTTAGTTAATATTTAATTATTACTCGGTGTAAAAACAGTAAAAAGTAACCAAATTGAAAAAAAAATGAAATTAAACAAGTTCAAGAAAATAATCGGATTTAATGCCAAATACTGAAGAAAAGTAGAAGAAATTACAAACATTTATATTGAATCTAAGTATTACTTTTAAATGCTTACCTTTTAAGCATTATTTAGTGTTAAAAACACCAGAAAGCAGGATTAAACTTTTAAAAAAAAGTTAATGAAATTTATGCCCAATTGAAGAAATGAATCGAAATTTGCGCCAAATAATGAAGAAAGTAATTAAAATTAACGCCAAATTGAAAAAAAAACGATAAAAAATAACGCCAAATTTTAGAAAAGAATTGTAACTAACACTAAGTTGAACAAATTACAAATAAACACATTGAATCTAACAAAGTAACAACATAGTTTCTTGGATTCTGTACATTTTATTTCTTACTTTTGTCATCTCGTCATCTCGCTTATTTGATCTCGTCATCTCGCTTATTTGATTTGGAGACGCGAAAAGAGAGTTACGCCAAATTGAAAAAGATAGAAGACACATTTGTTTCGATGATGAACGAAAAACCATTTTTCATGCTCCTGCGACTTGACATGGTTGAAAGTCTAAACAAGGAAAAGCATTCGAATATTGCTTTTGTATTTATTCATTTATCAAAAAATATTTCGTAAGGAACTCATTTAAGGAACTTTTCTTTTGTTTCGCTTTTCTCCTCCCCGCACTGTTTGATTCAAATGTGGATTGAATTTTTGATCGTGTTTTTGAAGTCTTTGTTCTGCTTTGACAAAACTTACTTTCCGAAAAATGATGGGAATAGAACTTTCAATTTCGTATTTTTGCTCTGATGGCGTATTTAAAGATAAATGTGTTTCTTCAAAAACGATGGCATGCGTTTCCGACTTTTGGATTTATTTTGAATAAAGCTCTTAAATAAAAAGTCCAACGTGTTGACAATTTTTCTTACATTTTTTAAGCATTACTTCATTGCGTAACCAAATTGGGACTTGAGGGTTTTCATAACTTTGATCTTTAGAGTATAAAGTTAAGTTTTATAAGATAATCTCTTTTAAAGTTGAGGCTAAGGTTGCTTAGTGGTTATATACATGGAATCGCGTCCATTGTTGATTTTGTCCAGTTGTGGGTAAATTTAGAATGAATAAATGAGATTTTTGTAAAGAATAATTATTCCGAATTCTATGTCTGTTCACTTAAAAGAAGATCGAAATGATAATCTCGCAAAATCGTTTTACTTCAGATTCACAAAAACAAAAAGTTATTATTGATTGATTATAAAATTCCTTTTGTGTAATTTATTTTGTTCATTTCTGATCAGAATGATAGCTGTAAAAGTAGACTACAGCTTTGTTAAACTGACATCAGAAATGACTTTACAAAAATACGTTTTTGAAGACCTTGAAGGTCCTTGCACAACACCATTAGCTCGGGCAAGGTGTGACTAGTATCAAGAATAGCTCACATGCCAATTCCATTTTGTACAAGTGATCGCTGATCAGCAGTGATTGTAAGGGTGAAATAAATCAAAGTATAAGAAGCAGTCAATGAGTTGAATTATTTCGAACTTATTTTCTTCATCCTGTGTAATGGTGAAGGAAATAGGATTCTTTTATTTGCAACAATATTGAGAGATGATTATCATATGTGTGATGCCTTATCCTGCGTTCACTCGCCAAATTATAGCTTAAAAATCAATTAACAGAAACTTTTACAAGTAGAAACATGGTTTTGCACAAATCATGTAGTAATATTTAAGATTTATACCGAACAGAGAGGACAAACTCTATCCCAAGATTTACCTCAATTCTCTCAGATGAATCTGAAGCATTAGGTGATTTATAGAAATCTAAGAAATAGAGCTTAAGCTTCAATGATAAGTTTGATGCTAATGCAGTTTTCTCTAAAAGTGGTGTCAGTAATATCGAACATTTTCAATGCTATTGGCTTAGAAACTACAGTTATAATTAAAACAAAAAATGTATGCAACCACTACGGTTATTAATGACTGATTGGAATATCTCTCTCCAGCAGAAAAAAGAAGCCAAAGCCTGGAATCAGCATTAGAGTAATTTAGGATTAATTAATAACAATGAAATTAGTAAGTGTTTCATATTAAAAGATATGCGACTGTGATCTATTTACGCTGCTTTACTTTAGTAGCTTACGGAGCAGCAATTTACTGTATTAGTAACAAAATCTGGTTAAGTGTCTGTAAATTTATTGACCTGTAAATCAGGAGTTAACCCTTTAAAATAAGTAACAATTTCTAGTCTAGAGTTGTGGGAAGCAGTTTTACTTGTGAGGTTAACTAAACGAGGGATTTCTACAATAAAAACTACTGTGAATAATATAATTTTACGGTGTGATTCTATAATTGTTCTTTCTGGGATTAAAAAAGAACCATTCTATATTCCAACCTTTGTTACAATTATAATCTCTGCGATACCAGAATTAACAGACTGTATGTCGTGACGATAAATTCTCTATCTCTGGCAAACTCTTTCGATTTTCCTTCGAGAAGAATTAGCCCTGACAATCTAAGAGAGGGTGAGTTACAATGGAATGACTCGTCGTTCCTTAAGGAATGTCCTTAAAGAGACATTCTTGCAAGAGATATTCCAAATGATTTATCAATAGAACTAAAAAACGGTAAATTTAATAATTGTACTTTTGCCATTACTATATCTATTAGTTCATTTGTACCTTACATAATTAATATGAGTAATAACTATAGAATGGTAATTCGTAATTAAGCATTTATTTTCAGATTTATCAGACATTATAGGGAAAAAAAGAAAATAAAAGGAACTTTGGATACTAAAGAGTTTAATAAATTAGAAACCTTTATTTTAAAACAAAAAGCATCTGTTAGGTAGATTTTCAAGAAGACAAAATCTCTTAAAAGCAGGTAAAAGGAAATATAATACTCAGATAAAAACTCTTCATTCCGTTTTCGGTTATAATTAGCGCCTTCTAAGGGTATTAGGAAGACTAAAACACAGGAACTTAGTTATGTTTAAACAATTCCCTATTCTTCTACGATATAATCATAAATTCACAAAGATGATCATTGAATATCAACATAAAATATATTGGACCTAATTCTCTATTAAATAGCTTAAGAGGAAGGTTTTGGATAGTAAATGGGATAAGTTTGTGTATACCACTTACCAAAAGTCTAAAACTGTCCGTTTATTATTTCAGGAATTGATTTTTAATGACCTTTTTGTATTAAATATGAGAATCAGCTTAAAAGGATATATAATAATATTTATGTTTGTATCTTTATTTGTTTTGCGACCACTGGGAAATGGTTATTAATTTAACTTCGGGTGCATTTATAGCTGCATTAAAATGCTCATATTTCGAAGAGGAAATTGTAAAAAGCTCTATGCTGACAACACTATAAACTTTATTAGAGCTAATATGGTTCTCACTAAATTGTTTCAGCTGATGAATCAACCTTATGGCAGAATATATGAGCTCTGAAAATATCAAATGGCAATACATACTATTTAGTCCCCCTAATTTCGGAAGACTTTTGGAAGAGGGTGTAAAGTCATTTAAATACTACCTTAAAAGTGTAACACACAAGATATGTAAGTTTAACACATGAAGAATTTTTAAATTTAAGTGAACAAGTTGAGGTAATTTCAAATTCTAGATCATTGGTTCCATTGGCTGCTGACATGGATGATTTAAATTATTTCACATCCGCTCATTTCCTCTTTGGGAACTAAATTACATCCTTAATTGAGTCGGACTTAACGACCATTAACGTAAATAGGCTTAGTCAATAGCAAAAAATTACGAAATTATTTCAGTCCATTTAGCGAAGATGGAATTTAGATTATGTAAATAATCAGCAACGGAGATCACGTTGGAAATTTTTAAAAAAGATAATACTGACAAAGGCTGCTTGATCGGTTTAAAAGAGAATAGTTTTCTACCATGTCAGGGATCATTGGCCAGAATAGTTGATGTTTACTCACGAAAAGATAAAAATAAAGAGAGTTCTGAAAGTGGAAACTTCCTGAGGTGATCATAAGAGACCTATATTACAAAATTGTGCATTATTCATTTGAATAATTAACATTGTTGCATTTGTAATACAGGATATATGGAAACTCATTGGCAAAAATTTAATGGAACATCTGAACAAGCAATTCTCCCCATACAATGCATAGGTCGAGAGAAAGGGGGGAACCGCTAGACGGTTCTGTAATGGAAATCACAAAGGAAGAGATTCCTTACACATCGTCATTTCTACCATGGATTTAAGGAGGGATGGCGTCGCACAGTAATCTAGAAAAGGTCATGTCTCCTGAAATCCAGGGTAGAAATTAAGATGTATAAGACAACTAGCTCTTTATGCTGGTTATGTACTAGCAGTTCACCGCTTGCTCCAGCCTATGCATTGCAAGGTGAAAATTTGTATAATTGAATAATAATTGCTTTTCTATGAATTCGTATTATTAATAATTAGTTGCATATTGTCTTGTGTTATTTGAAAAAAAATGTGGTAATTTAAAAGGAATCTTTTGCAATATTGCCGGCCAGGGGGTATGTTTAGGCTAGCGGTGTGAGCTATGATAAGATGAGCACAGAAACGCAGATCCAATATGCACACGTGACCGCTTCTCTACAATGGTTGTGAAAATAAAAATAAATCAGACCGAAAAAAACAGTCCATAAATGGAGTTCTTATGAACACCATTCATAGTAAATATTGAAAAAAGTTTGCTTAAAACATCTTTCGCACCAGGGAGATCTACTAAGGTTTTGTATTGAAAAGGTAAAGTAAGTTTCGATGTCCGAAAAGTTTTGATTCCATTCACTGTGAACCAATCACAAAAAAAAAGATGACATCAAAGAAATCTATTCTCAGGAGACGATGGCATATGATTCGTAAGGGGGGGAGAGGGGTAAAATCACCTGAAATACCCACGGGCAATAAATAAACAAATAAATAAAAACGATAATAAAATGCAATTCAAAACTATTGCTTTTTCTCTGGAGTCGACAAATAAACACATACGTGCCAGTCCCTTTTGATCGAACTAAAAAATCAAAAAGGGTAAAAAATCCCCAACTGGCGTTACAGAGGGAAAAGCAGAACATTTTCCGAAACGAAAAAAGAACTCTCTGCAGTATTTACGACGTTTATTTTAAAGTTTTCCGTTTGCTTGTTTACTTAGACCGTTTCCATTTCGTTTGCTCTGGTAAGAATTAAAAAATAAAATGAATGTTAAAAAAAAAATTGTCTTTCCGTTGAGAATAAAATAAGACTAAAGAACATTAACGATTAAATGACCTGGTTTTTGTTTATTCTGATTTGGATGTAAAAATCTTCCCTCGCGTGTTTCAAAATTAGAGAGAAAAGAGATCTTCAAAATCTCTTGTTTATGGACCGTAAATAATAAATGTGCGTGTTTTTTCTCATAATATTAGCATTTCAAACATTCATTAGTTGAATGTTTAATTCAATTATTCGGAATGTAATGTTTCGAAAACTATTTCAAAATAAATCTTATTAAATTACTATTCGTTTGTACTATTATGCTAAAGTACTACGATAGGATATTGGCTGAATAATTGACTGTTTCTTAATGTCGCGTTCAGATGCAACACAAGAGCTATTGGCGATGGACCTCCTAATCTTAAACCTCTGTCGAGTGAAGAGGATGACATCTGTAAACTGGCACCTTCTTCTACAAACTCTTACACCATGCAATGGAATGTCTCAACAGGTTTAACGTGTGCATCAGACCTACTACTTAACAATACTTTCAAGCATCAATCATCGAACCCACAACTCAACGGAAACAACACCTCCCTCGAGTTCGCGACCATGACCAATAAGCAACCCCAACGACATTTGAATATTGGCACTGGGTCTTGTAATTTCGAATCATGGACAGATTTGCTACAATTCTTAGATTTATACTTCACACCTTAATCTTCCATGCCATATTATACATATAATTTATTGATGATTTCATTTTATTATGCAAAGCTCCGCAAGATTGTCTTGGATGTTCCAGAATTCTTATTCACATCATTCGACTCACTTTCTCAGTCCAAAATATAGCCCTTTTCAGCATTTGACGATGAAATTCCAAATTTTGTAGCTGTATCATACATAAGAAATTGAAAACATGATTCCATACTATAAGGTATTGGTAGAAAAGCAATGTCTCCATAGCCTTAATTTTTTAATTTATTATCTGGTTCTTAAAATCTCTGTCTTACCTCAAATTTAAATTTACCCTCCATATACCGCCTTTATATTATTAGTTCTCAGTTGTCGTTGGTGTGCTGAGAAGTGAAGAAGATGGTGACCTACTTGGAGATGAAGTGGAGTCATGACACCCGAAATCGCACATTAAGAATTTCACCTTTTCCCAAAGAAGAACGAACATATTAAGATACATTACGTTCGGATGACGAGGTGAAAGTTGCCGTTAAGGTTTGGTATCGACAACAATAACCATAATTCTTCTGCGATGGGCTTGTCCGAAAAATGTGGGAAAAGGGATATAAACTGTGTTACACCTCTTATCACCAGTGAAGTGGCCGCTATTGGTCATGCTCATGGTTGAGCGTTAGCAATCGGCGTAGTTTTGTTGTGTGTACGAGACCAGACGCTATTAAATACCCTCTATGTAGCGGTGCTGATGCAACATTAAATATCTGCCAAGTCTTCAAACCCTCCCGTGGCGTGTGTAGAAGTTTGGAGAGAAGATACCACTCAAGTGTCGTCCATGTCACTTGTCCCAGGTTCATAAATACGAGGACCATCGTCAATAGCCCTCGCGTTTCTTCTAAGTGTGACATTAATAAAAAATCAAATCAAAAACCATCTGTATTCTGATCTTGTCTGTAAAGTAGTTTTTATGTTCAAAATTACCTGTTGGAAAGGAAGATAATGAAGTTCAAACTTTCATGTAACAAAATTATAATAATCAATCACGAGTGTCAAAGGTTTACAAAATCTCTCAAAAAATAAACAAAAATGTATTCAAAAACTAAAATGATACTTTTTTTTGGAAATCTTGAATTAACTCAAAAGACCGCATGCAAAGACTAAGAAAGCAGAAATACATCTATCAGATCATTAATTGTTGTAGGTAAACAGAATGAAATATTTTGCTAAAATTTGTTAAAACACTCCAAACTCGACTAAAAGTTTAACTTTCCCAAAAAAGACATTCTCGAGGAATATGGTCGAGTGAAAAAAATCATTGAATTTGAAAATTCTTTCTATGAAATGAAAAATACAATGAATATCCAGAATTTCGATTTATGCCTACTGACAAATCGCTGACACAAAATATACCTTTCCTCCAAAAGGAATTGGTATCGATTTTGAGATATAAAAGGTTTTGAATTATACAAGGACACCAAATAAAAAATATTTACAAAATATATTTCGAAACTACTGTTTTCTGTTCCTAAAGTTGGGGAATAAACACGCACACTTTCCACTTCTTTCAGACCAAAAAAAATTTGAAAAAAGTTTTTTTTTTGTCATTATTTTTCAAAATATAACTCCTTTCGAAAGTAAAAAAAGGCTTTCAGAAACAGAGTTCGCTACAGTATTTACGACATTTATTTTAAAACTTCTCATCCACTGGTTTACTTTGACCATTTCGATTCCCTTTACTTTTCTGTTAGAAAGAAGGAAAAAAAAAGACTTTTCCCTCTCTCTTTTGGGAATAAAATAAGATTAAAGAGCATTACTGATCAAATGATTTGATGATCACACATTTTCTTCTTATTTTTCATTTATTTCTTTATTTTTATACGATAAGGAATATTTTCAAGGATATTTGAAAATAAAAACATTTTTTTTTATTTATTTATAGGGCTGTAAGAATCCACCTCGCATGTATTTTTTTCATAACAATTTTAAATATATTTCACTAATTTGAACCAAATAGGATTTCTAACTCGGAATATCCTTAGAATTCAGTAATTACTTTAGAGTAAAAGTTTTGTTTATATGTTAACATAAACGAATTTTCGTTTAAGTTTAAAGCATGTTCTTTAATGTTATATCTGTTCATTCATTCATTTCATTCATGGAAATATATTTCGACTAATTCTATTTTTGTGCATCTCATATTCAAGAGGAATCCAAAATTCGGTAGATATGTTTTAACAGAAATATATCAAATTATTATAAAATGATTTAAATTGTGTATAGGTTTTGCATGAATAAATGTAATTCTTTAACACTGATCTTCAAATTGTGTTTTGCGGAGCTGTTCTCCGGGGTTCCGCGAGTCAAAACAAAAATTCGAAAAGAAAAATATAAGACATTCCAACTATTTGACAAGTGTTTATTAACTAAAAAACATAAATATGCATTTAGATATTTTTGAAAATTAATCAAAAGCTTTGTATGTGAGCTACCAATGTCCATAATGCTTCGTTAGCAGTGACGTTCGCGCAAAGGTAGCTCCGAATTTCGATAGTTCAATCGATGTGTATGCAAATTAGATAAACTTCCACTGTGGAGTTTATGACCGCAATTATCCAAAGGCGAGCTTCCGTTGTATGCTCCGCACCCCTCCCCCTTTTTTAACATATGTGACAACATGTGCAAAGTATTGATAAAAATTAAATACAGAATATGAAATGCATCTGCAGATAATATCAGTTAAGATAGACTTGGGCAATTAATTGTACAAATTATAATATATTAGCATAAACAAGTTAATGAAACAATATATGCACATCTCAGTCACTTAATATAATGCAAATCTAGATGACACCTAGAGCATGAGTTAATGCAATTAATAACAAATTACAATAATTACATGTTGAAATGTTTTAATAAAAATACAGTATTTTCTTCAATTCAATTTACATCAAGTACCTATAACATATGGATTAACTTAAAATATCTTTTTAAAGATATATTTTTCTAAGAATAGGATGATTTTCCTGGAAAACACTTTACTGATCTAAAAGCTCAGTGAGTCGACAAAGTTTGAACAACACTGCTCTAAAAAAAGGCATCAAAACTCGTTTCCACTCTCGGGTGATTTCTATTAAGCAAAAGTTACTCTAGGTCATATTATAAGTAGATATGTTGTGATAAGTATTACACTATCCAAGTGTCCCTTGAGTCGACAATGTTTAAAGACCACTGCTCTAGTTCAAAGATTTCAATCTCACTTCCTGTCACGGGTGATTTCTATCAAGTGAAAGTCACTCGGGTCATACAACAAGTAAATATGGCGGAAGCTTTTCTTTTATTAATATCGTTAATTAATCTTATTTGAACTATAAAGAATTATACCATTTTTTTTCAGTTGAAAGAAACTAAAATGTTCAGAATTGGGGAAGATCTTATGAATTACCTTTTTTAATATCGTACGTATTCAGATGAAAGTAATAAAATAAGATAATTTTTAAAGATGTCAACGATGTTTTTTTAAAAATACTTATTTTATTTATATTATTTATGAACAAAAGTATAATTTTTAATTTAGTAGTATGCATTTTATTGGGGGTTTTTTTCGTTACTACTTTAATAAAATAACTTTATCACCTCAAATCCGAGTTGGTTTATTTTTAAATAACTTTTTGAAATTCGAAATTTCCTCTAACGTGTCTTCTAAAATTGTTAAGAAAGCGATTATCGATACAGTTGCATTTTTAAACAAAATTGAACAGAAAAAATAAATGTGTTTCTCGAGGAAATGGGGTACAGAATCGGAGATGTCAAAAAGCTTAAGTGTAAGAATCAAAGAACTCTTTGTTCAATAAAACATTTCTCATAGCGCAATTCAAATAGATCTCGTAGAAAGTAGCTTAAAAGAATTCATTGTTAACAAATTAACGTTAAGTTTTTATTAATATTATAATATGTGAATATAATAAATATGAGAAATTTTTATTTTTTTCAATTATAATTTAATGTTCAATAGGTAAACTCAAAAACTAAAAAGAGATAATAAATCTCATTTGAATTTAACAATCTCTATCCGGAATACTTCCTGGAGTAATAAATTTTCTTTTCTCAATACATTAACAAATAATACAACATTTCAACAATATGGTATAAAATATAATGTACTTGTATTGAAAATGTATTAAAAAGGAATAATGATGTGAGCATATTTTTTTTAAAGCAAATTTTGTCTTTTAATAAGTTTCAAACTATTTTTCTAATGCATCATAAACGGATTATCTTTAAAAATATTGTTTAAGGAGCATTTAACTTTTTGAAAGTAATGTGAAAAAATAAAATAAAATAATTATTAACTTTTACCATTTGAAATATTTATCATTTTTTCGAAAAAAGAACACTTTCATTTAATATTTTTAATTATAACTTAAATTAAGAATGCTAATGAAGTTTAAGTAAAAAAATATTTTAAGAGTTTTGTTTTAAAACTAAAGAAAATGAAGAATACATAGTCATATGCTTTGACTAAAAATATTTTTATTTAAAAAATTCTCCATTACAAATGTCCTATTGTATTTTTTTTACTGACCATCATCTGATGTGGAAGAGTAAGAGCTACAAAAGTATCATATATAGATAGAGTGTTTTAATATAATGGAATAAATCTAAATAAAACTTCCAGTTTAGAATAAACAATACACAAATAAGAATATAGTTCCAAAAGTAATTTTTCCAGAAAAGTAAGAAAAATAAGAATTTCCGCTTCATTTCTTTGAATTCAGAATAAATTGAAACTTGACTTTTCCAGTTTAGGTTTACTTAAATCAAACCAAATCAAGCAATTTTTCGTTTTATGTACTATTAAACAAAACATCTCAATTTCCTTTTCCATTTTGATCAAATTCGTTCAAAGAAAGTTTGGTCTTCATTCCAAACAATTCCATTTAATCTTAAATGAACGTTAGTAAAAGATGTTTGATGTTTCAGATTATGAATCGTTTTTGGAACAAAATCTTCCTAATTATTGTTGGTAAGCTATATCTTTTTATAGAGTTAAGAATTGATTTTTAAACCAAATAATGTATTTCTCGTTAATAGATATAAAAAGAAATTTAATTAAATTGATATTAACTCTTATAAAATAAACGTGAAAGATTGATGTTTTAATAGTTATTGTACTTTTTTTTTTATTTGATGCATATTATTATGAATGGGAATATACAGATGAAAAATTCGGAATAACACTAATTAAAACAGCTTTAAAATATAATGCTATTTCACAAAAACTCAGATTTACATTTTTTGTAAAGTTAGGAAAGCCCTTTTTTGTTATACCTAATATTGATATTCAAAACTACCCGATAAAATGTGTTTCATAAATTTTCTAATTATGACTAGTTACAAGCTCGGGAAATCATTATCTGAATTTAATATTAATAGAGTTTAAATTCTAAGAATTACAGTATTCAATTTAATCGGAAATTTATCTTAGGTTACCTTTTCTTGGAAGTGCTACAAAATATATTCGTTAGGTGAACTGAAATGATTTGAGTTGAGAGAATTAAATATAATTTTGAGGATGCTGGTTTCCCATCAATGCTTTAATGCAAACATTCTGTTGATTATTTCAAAATCGCCTGTTCATGGCTGATATTTAAGATGTCATATATCTTTGATGCCAACTTTTTTTCGCCCCCCCGCCCCCATTATTCAAAGTAGTGGGATTGTGGCTTTAACTCTTCAATATATAAATTTATACTTTAATAAATAAAATTTTAAAATCAGTCGGGAAATAGGTATAGTTAATGGGGGAAATACAAACACACACACATTATATATTTAGTTTTCAAAAAAAACATAATGATCATTTCAAAATATGCTACAATTTTTTTTTCATTAATTTATCAGCATATGCAGAAATATAAATATTATTCGTTACTCATACCTTGTTTCTATCCTCCAAACGACTTTTCCTGTATATTTTTATTACTTTTTTACGTAATTCGTAACACCCACCGAAATGGAATTATACTCAAATAAAGAAATAAACTGTCTAAGATTTTAGTTGCGTTTGGAAAAGTAAAATAGTTTTAGTAAAATTAAAATTAAAAAAAAAATAAACTCTTTGCAAAGGTTGCTACGTAAAGATATATGAGGTTTTAAACATACGATGCATATCTACATCTACATGCATTTAAGGGTTAAGATACATCTTTGATCAATTCGGAGCATGCTTGTGGTTTCTACAGAATCGAATTCCCGTGTGTGATTAAAAAAATGTTTTTGATTGATTAGCCCTCGCGTTGGACTAGAAGCAACGCGAGGGCTATTGGCGACGGACCTCATCTCGGTCAAGTGACGAAGACGACACCTGAGTTAGCATTTCGTTCTCCTAACTTTCACACCAGGCCATTGGAAGACTTTGATCCTCGACAGATGTAACGAGCATCAGCATGGCGGGTTACCGGCTACATGGCGGGTTTTAAGATATAATTTAAAATACAGAAATAATACAGAACAATATGTGTTATTTATGATTATATACATCGTTAAAAGGTGAAAAACAGAACATTATTTAAAGGTTCGTCCTTGATAACTCTTAAGAAGTTTAGTTTTCCTCTCAAGCATGCTGGCATTATTTTCCTTTTTAATTTTTACTTCACTATCCCTCTTGTAAGCCTGAATGTCCTTGTTCATGACTAAGGTATATCCGAAACATAAATAAAACTTCCAAATGCTTCTGATGGGACGTTTAGAGGTTTTCAGAGAACGGAGACGGAGGTACTACGAATAATCTATGTCGGTGGCTATATTATTAATAGTTCCAATACAAGAAAAGGACAATTGTTGCGAAACTGTTTCTTGCTCTTAATTTGTAAAGAAAAACATGTTTAGATCTCTAAACATGTTTTTTCTCTAAACTGTAGTAAATTTTTACTACAGTTTTCTCTAATTGTTTTTTACTTCATAAAAGGTATATATAAGTTTCTTTTATTTCGGAGGAAAGCAGTGGCCTCGGCAGCAGAGTGGTCATGATCACAAGCTAATGGTCGGCTGTTTCCGTCTAGTCCAGGTTCGAGGTCTGAAGTCACTAAAGCGGTTTCGTGTAATGAGATATGTTACATCTATAGATGCATAACGACGTCATTTTTTATTGATGTGGAAATCTGAAGTTTGGAGTACCAGCCAGATGTCGTCCTCGTCACTTAATCGAAGTTCTAAATTACGAGTCCTTCGCTATTAGACCTCGTATTTCTTTTAAGAACGAGATTATTAAAACAAATAAAATCTCTTTGTAGAAAAATTAAGTATCCCAATTTATAGAAAAGTATTCCAGCCTGATTACCATTATTCAGAACAATTTTTTTACATATTTTATTACTCGAGTGATTCTGTGACATGTTAATGTATTCCTTAGTGCTTAACAGTACTTCATCGAGAAACTGGTTGATTCTGAGTTAATGCCTAAGTAACAGATATTGTATATCTCTTTCAGACAACAAGTTTACTTGACAATGCTCTCCTTTTTAATAGTACTGTGGTAATAACGATTTGTATTACTATAAGACCAGTAATTATACCATTTATTGCTTTTATGTAAAAAATAATAAGACGTATCATAATTAATATTTTCCCCTTTCACATTTTGTTTCTTTATATTCATGTAAGTATCCGAATTTTTTTGTTTTTGTAAAAAAACTTTTGCCGGGACTTTCCTTCTTTATTTCTACAGTTTCTAATTGAATCATCATCAAATAATTTGTCTTTCATAAATGGGAATGGCAATTGCATTAATATAAGAGCCACTGGCTTAGAATATATTACATCTTTACAAATATATTAAATTATTATACGTGATAATTCTAAGTATCCAATTCTTCGAGATACGCGTTTCGTCGAGAAAAACTTTACCTTAAAAACAAACAAAAAAAACACCCCATTTTCTTCAGGACTTTTGATACATAAGTGCTTTAAAATAAGTTCAATACTATAACGCAACCATATGAGACGCCTTGTGAAACAATTTATTTCGTGGACATTATAGAGCACGTCACTGTGCAACTAATTTGTGGCATCTTACTACATTCTCGCTTACCACTATACAGCTGAGCCGGCAATTGTGATGGAGCCGAATACATTACATTCTCTTTCTACAGCAATATAAAAGTAAGAATGACAGTTTGAAAACTGTTATCATTCCATCAATTTTCAAAGATTTTCCTGAGGGAATGCTGTTCTTGCGAATTATGTAATGAGAATAAACATGTGCTGCAGTACGCTTTATTGAAAAAAATAATAAAATTATGTATGTCCTTTTAAACAATACTTATACATATATAAGTTAACGTCTAAGTTCTGTAGTACGTACACTGACATTCTTAGCTGCAGTACATCAAACATTCGTATTCGGAATCAAGTTAGATGTTTTCTTCAAACTCACATTAAGTACGGTGAGGATTTACTTCATTACGACTCTACAACTGAGCCACAGGGATGATGTAATTCCTCAAACATACACCTGAATGACTTCCGCAATTAAATACTGCTTTTTGTCATCATTGATGGTATTCTCATCACAGTGGCGATAATGTTTCGTAACACAGCCAGGAGGCTATCGAACATCAACCCCCTTTTTGCATTTTTTTTCATCATGGCAGCTGAATCCCCCCCTTCTACTTTTTTGAACCCCTTCGCAACCATCTTACGCACCTCGGACGCAATCCATTTCTACAAGCATTTTTAGGAAAGGGCTTACGTCAAAACTTAGGAGAGAGATGCGCTGCTTCGCAATATGAAGGCAATTAGAAGTAATTATAAAACAGAACGTCATGTAGCAGGTGTCATAACAAATGACATACATTACTCTGTTCATTACAAAATGTCACAGTAAAATAACTTAAAAACATTTCAGTGTGTTCTCTTCCTTTTTGGAAAAAAGCCCCATTTACTTAAAAATAATTTTAATCTATTACTACCACAGGATTCACCAGATATGATGCATCCGAAACCTCTGACAAAATACTCTGATCCCACTAAAAGCTCTCAAGCTCTTCTAATTAACCTTCTTAATTAGACTCAGAACGTTTTCTTTTTTTTATCTATTGTGCAAATAAAAGGACATCTTGGAAGTGTCAAGTTTGTTGACGTTTGATTTCTTTTCGTCTGGAGTGCAATGGGCGTGAATTTAATGCAATCTGACGGGAAATTTTTAATAAGTGCTGTGTCCTGGATTGTTTGATACTGTTTTCACTGGCGTTTCTCATTGCATTTTTGTATCATAAAAGTTGTTTTATTTGTTTTTCTAGAAGTGTTACTAAAGAGAAGACACATATTCTATTATACAATAATATTTTAATGAAATTACTGCATTTCAAACATTCTATATTTTTTTATGCATAGGATTTTAATTCAAGATTTCATAAAAATATTTCAAAGATTTCGTTAGCTGAAAGGAGGGGAAAAAATCTATTCTATATTCTAATAAGTGTGACAATTCATTACGCAGAACAATTCCTTCACTGAAAAATGTTTGGAATAAATAATAATAATATTTGTTGCGATAATATATCTAATATCTGTTCATATTCTCATTGGAAAAGATATTTTATTTTATTAAATTTAAAATAAATAAAGATGTTTTTCACATTTACAAGGACATTAAATTTCATATGCATTACATATTTTATGAATATTTATTAATTTGCGTAATATTAATATTATTAATTTATTTACATTTAATATATTAGAAAAATAAAGCATGTATTTGCTATAGTTTCCTATAGTCTCTTCATCATGTTAATTGTTTTTCTTCGCGATTAATTTATTCATATACTGATAATAAGCATGGGAGAAAGAAATAAGCCCATGGACTTAAAATTACTTTCAAAAGGAGAAAGTAACATATAAAGTTCATGAGAAAGATGATAATGGATTTTTTTATAGTTCTCTATTCCAATGATAACGCTTTGAATCATTGATTGATTGATTGTTTATTGAAGTCACTCTTCTAAACACTAAAATGGATATTAGCGACGAATTTCTTAATTTTAAAGTACTTCAGCAATACCCGAGTTTGTTTCCTAATCTCCTAATATCCATTCCCCACCAACGTGAGCTCTTTGTGCCTCAACAACTTTAAAGTGCGTTATCTCTTCTGCACAGTGATTTTAATTTATTCACAATAATTCAATTAATAACACTGTTGAGGAGGTACAATATAACAATATTACCTACCTACACACACACACACACACATATATATATATATATATATATGCGTGTGTGTGTGTTGAAAATGTCGATAGTACCATAGTTTAGAATTTTGAGTCAAATAACATTTAGTGATGTATCGTCTGGTTACCATTATTGAAACTGTTTTTTATTTAACAAAAGTTTATTGAATTTGTAACTTATTAATTAATTGCAAATACAATGTTTTAATCTTTTGACTAGGTTAGGAGAAACAATAGTTTTTATTCTCGTATTACTCGCAGCTTTGCGATCTAAGTGTCACTGAAGTGACAACCGTTTTTTTCCTGGCTACATTTGAAAATATCACCCTTTTCAGGAAGTGATGAAGACAGTTTGTTTGCTTTCAAACGATAATCTTTACAGAATTAATTGCGGCACATTATAATGTAATATTTACATCATTTATTACTTGAACTTTAAAACAGTTCCATAAGTAATAACCATTATAGTTTGCTGAATTAATAAATTAAAAAAAAAAATTATTTTAAAATTCATAAAATATTTAATTGTTATTTTTTACATAAAATTATTTTTGTTTGTGATTCACTTTAAGAACATGGTATTTCACATATTCATTTTGCAATTTATTCATCTTTAGAATTATCTAACTTTTGGTTCAGAGCCATTTCAGTGACAAACTCCTGCCAAATTATCACCAAGAAACAATCATAAAGGAATAACTAGATCGGAAACATTTTCCCCATCTGTAAAAATTTTTTTACATGCCGTCAAACTAACTGGATTTTCTAAGAAGATAACGCTTGTTACTCAAGCTTGTTGCAAAATAATATAAAAGAACGAACTTGGCTCATCAGCGCACATAGGGGAAAACTTTGCTATGTGAATAGAGCTCAAATGCAACCATTTCGATCAGAATTTTTCTAACGAGCTGATCTTGCGCATCATTTTGCGCTATTTGAAAGCGAGCTGAGCTCGTTCGTGACCGTTGAAGGGTTAAGCACGTTTTCACTCTTATTTCAGAATTTTTTTTTAATATTCTTGTGAAAATACTGCATCTGAAAGTAATTCTAACAAATTAAAATTTTTGGTCGGTTTTAGTGATTGAGATTTACCGGTATCATGTTTGATTCTAATATTTGCAGAATTTATTATGCAATATTTGAAGGTAGAATAAGTTGATAATTTACGAGTTAATTATTATGACATTTTGCATGACTCAAATTTCTTTTAGAAATATGTTCTTTTCAGAACATTTTTATTGCAACTAAACTTTGTTTAGGTTCAAATCACGGTAAAAAATAAATGTATATGGGCAGGGTGATATCTTCGATTAATATTTAATAATTTAACTAAAAACACTGAGAAAATAATAATAAATCTTGTTATAATACTTAGATTTTATAAATTAAAATAATACTGAAGAGAATTTTCTCCTAATAATGCTTTACAAGAGATACATATCTGCAAATTTCTATCAACAAAGAATACACGTGTTTTAAATCTTGTATAAAGCGAAGAGAATTATTCTGGTTCAACGTCGATAAAGTACCATATAATTTAGTAAATTAAAATTCTAAAAAGAAACACGAACGTAGAAGATACCTACTAAAAAGTATAAAAGTGTGAAAAGTCTTATATAAAAACTTTATCATCATCTTCAGCTCACTTTTATATGTATAAATTAATTTTGTATCAAAATAAGTTGCACATTAAAGAATGTGGGTGTAATAAATGAGATTTTCTTCGTTAGGTGTCATTTAAATTAAGTTAGAGCTATCTTTAATGGGAAGTGTTGCATGAAAATTTCTGACAGTTAATGATTTTTCGATAATCACGAACTGGAGCAAAAACAATGGATTTTAAATTGTGTCTGTAGATTGTGAAAATGATGCATACCAATAGTTTTCAAATAATAGAAATATTAGTTCTAATGTAAATAGATGATTAAAAAAAAATTGCTGTGCTTTTCAAAAAAAAAAAAATATTTAACGTAATATTAATAATTATCTCTTACATCTCAATTAAACACCAGTTTTGAAGAAAAATAATAAAAATAGAAATACTGTAATAGGTACTGTTGTATTTGTATGAGTTATTACAAATAAGAAAAACAAAATATCTGCATTAAACATAACATGCTTCTGAGATATAAATAATAAATTTATATGAATACAAGAAATATCGCGATAAACGTACCATTCATTAAAACTATCTATAAAAATTTGTACGGATCACCGCATGGAAAATGTAAAGGGGGTAAAAATATTATCTTCCTAAAACAGCAATCTTGATATATATTACTTCAACAATAAGCAATGCATGTACCTCGTATTTGAGGTTATCAATTGCCCTAAAAATTCCTCGTTTAGCATCGTAGAAGATATTGCTTTTACCATAATCTCCCACCATTAACATTAGACGCGCAGGGAATAATGGCCAAAAATATTCCTTTGTCGCCAATACAATCGCATTCCCGCCAGCATCGCGCCTAACGCTTTTGTTGAAAGAAGATGTATGGTCGGCCATTTTGAAATGGACGATGACAAGCACAGCGTTCGAAGGCTTCCAAATCATGAATCAACGATATCTCTGTCGTTTTCTTCCTCAGGAAATAGCCACAAGAAATCATTTGTCAACTGTTATTTTTCGCCGTAATGGATTCTTGTTATCCATTGCATAAGCGTCTTTTGTTTTTTACTTCCTTTTCGGACACTGGATTTCGTCTTATGCCCTCAAGGAATGCAATCCGGCGTTGATGGAAATGTGATTCGAAAAATGGATCTTTCAATACTTTTTTTTAGATTTTTGGAATAGTTTGAAGCCGTTATTTATACGTCGGTGTTTTGAGCTGTCCCCTTCCATTTTGTAGTGGATGATGCGGGTAATAGAGAAAAAAGCATTTGGAGGAATGGTTGCTGTAAAGTTATGCGTCCTTTTAAACACCTGTCTCCCTTCATAAGAGTAAAATTTTAACAATAATTTGCTATTGGATGTATATAAAATAAAAGGTCTCTCTTTTTTTGTTTCAATGAGTATATTAAAATTCTATAATGAGAAAAAAAAATCGTAGACTAATAAGAGAAATATAAACTTATTTTTTCCATGTGAAATAGGACGAATAATTGGTACGCGAGATTTTTCAAATAAAAACTAATTTGAAGCTTGATTATTTACATTATATCGAAGATAAAGAGTTAGGTTTAGTTTTACGTTGGTTTTAAAAAACAAATGAAAACTACTATAGATGGACTTTATAATTGAAAACGGGATTCAGGGGATAAGGATATCTCTGCAGGTATCCCTCTTTTTTTAAGTTAAAAGGATGATTAATGTTACGAATATTTTTTTCACTAACAGTTTATAATTAATCAAGGAAAGTTAGAATAGAGACTAAATGCTCCATGTATCTCAAATATATTTATAAAAAATTAAAAATCAAATGGTAACAATAATATAATGAAATAAAATTCTGATGTTCACATCTATTTCTGTACAAGGAATTATCCTTATCCTAAAAATATTTTTTAATTTTACTAAAGAAAAGATTTTTTTAAATATTTGGATTTCACAACAAAACTCTAAGGAACATGCATTAAAATATAAAAATCATGTCATATACGAGTTTTAGTCATCCTAAATTATTAAATTCCTAAATTCGAAAGAATATTTGTTGAAAGAAAAGTGGAGGTAGAGATAATAATTAGAGATCTTGTAAAACTAATTGAATAATGTGGAAAAAAAATATTAGTTTTATGCCTCATTGTAATTTGCAAAAATGTACAAACAAAATTATTTGACTGAATAATGTTTAATCCATAAAGCTGGAAAATATACTTATAAATGCAATAATCAATTAAATTATTTATTTTTTATGTTTTCAAATTAAGCTCCGTGGTTACCAATTGCATTTCCAAAAAAGTAACCTTTAATGAAGCGAATGTTTTCAAAGTAATCTTTATTGAAATGAATGATTTCGAAGTAATCTTTAAATAGACGAATGATTTCTAAGTAACATTTAGTGAAGCGAATGATTTCGAAGTACGTTTAAGGAGAAGAATGATTTCAAAATAATCTTTCATCAAACGAATGATTTCGAAGTAATCTTTAATTAGAGGAATGATTTCTAAGTAACCTTGCTTGTGGGATGAGTAACCTCAAGTCTGAAAATTTGAAAAGTATACTAATTTTTAATAAACTAAATTTAATACATCTTAAATAATAATTCAATTTTGTTTTCATACATATTTCTAAAAAAAATGTAATGAAGATTTCACACAAACATTAGATTAATAGGCTTCAGTTATTTAAAAAAAAAGTTTATTTATCGATTTAAGTTAACTCCACCTCAACATTACAGTCGATCAACAATTTATTGCTTTTAGCAAGAAATATAAAATATTGAAAATTGAGTGATTATATATATGTAAATGTAACATCAGAGTAAATGGTGTACAAACTACAAGACCGGGATTTAATTCTTAGTTTCCCCCTGTACAGATTTTTAATTTTTTTATATTTTTTCATTAATAAACTTTAAAGAAAATACGGTATGATAGCATTTATATATCCCATTAATTTTAATGCACTTTAGTGTACCTCTATTTTTCGATTCGTTTGTCAACTTTAAGGTATCCATACACCTTCGGAGAAATTTTTTTTGAAATACATTGATATTTGATATCAAAATATTTTTAATGCTAAAATATAACTTAAGACTATGAAAAATGCATTTCATAATCTGCTTTTAATTCAAAGAAAAATTTTGGAGTGGAAAACATGGTGAAAATAGTACGTAAATTGATTGTCAGAATAACGCTCATAACTCAAAAGTAAATCAAAATATCATTATTCTGTAAATTTTATCTTATCCATCATAACATTTTTTGAGGCTGGTACTACTTTCATGATGAAAATCGTATTACTGCAATTTTTATTGTGTTTCGAGTCAAATAACAATGAAAAAAAAAGTTATAACTATGCGTGATTTACACCTTTGTTACTAAAAACATATCAATTTTACAACCCTAAAAGTAGTAGTGGTTCTTAAAACTATACAAGGAAAGTACTTTCAAAATTTTAATTAATTTGGTTAATAACTGTTTCTGATATCTATGTTGACGTATGTGAATATGTCGAGAAAACTCCTTTTGAGAAAAATCAAAACAAACTTTCAAATGTAATTAAAAACTAGCAACCGAGTAAAATTCAAATCTCTGTAACTTAAGTTCTAAATAAGGTATAAGCAAAATTCAAGCACTATTATTAAGAAAATGCTTAAATTTTAAACTGACATCATAATTATAAAATCTAACATTTTGACAAAAATGACGTTTTAAAGGTTTGCGGATACCTTGAAATTATTCATTCATAAATATAAAGTGCTACTTAAGTCCAATAATAGGCAAATTAATTAAAATAGTCACTCACAAACAGTTGAAGAGTTACAAGAATCTAGTCAATTACTTTGCAAACTATTATTTATTGTTTCTCTTACAAGGAGAATGCTCTCTACCAATTCACTGTTTTTCACCGCAGGTGACCACAACTTTTATAAAATATTAAAGATCACCCTAGCAATAATATGATGTGAGTAAGCACATGGTGAGTAAGTGCACCATCAATTGCGACCAGACAACGTCGGGTCCTAATTTCTAGAGATCATACGAACACACAAGTACATTCCACGCATTATTCAAGAAGTTCTCACTGGCAATCTTGCAAGAAGAGTAATTTTTTTATTCATTTCAAATTCAAATTTCCATCGATTTTATACGACTTGATTATATACATTCACTACACTTTTAAAGTTCACATAATTTGTACAACCATGTTTCATTTGGTTGGAAAGAAGCAGAAATCTTCAACATAAAGACAGAAAACAATCCTCAGATATTTGTTGAGGAAAGTAGTTTCAGGAAAGGTCCATGTTCCAACAACAAAAGTTTATTTACTGCATTTAGAATATTTTTTTTAATGTTTTTAATGATATATAGAAAATTATCAAAAGTATTTGATAAAAACTAAGTGTTTTATCGACATTCAATAAAATAGACATTTACTTTTGGTTTTGAGTCAAATGTAAAAGGCATATATTTGCAGAATTTTTAAAATAAAGTTTCAGTTCTCGTTTTCAAAGTTTTACTTCTCATTTAAGCACTCTAATTGCTAACTTGAGACAAATGTATTTTTTGTTCAAATTATATTACACATATTCCTTATTTAAATTTATGAGATCAGTTATGAGTCTGAAGTGAAGAAGCATTATAAATATTTAAAAATTTACTTAACATCAAAATAGTTTTTATCGTGATATAATTACTTCACCTTGAAAATATCTATAAAGAAATACCTTTGTTTTTTACTATCAAATGAACAACATTTTATTGTCTAGTATATATTTCTTATGTAAACATAGAAAATAAACAAAATGTAATTTCATGCTATTTACATAGAAACGAAAGTGTACTTAGAAATCACAGAATTATGGAACCAATTCTTGCATTTTCGCGAAGTTAAGTTTTTTATACCCATCGCTTAGTCCAAGTCAGGCTTAAGAGTGTAATTATTCATGCCTTCTAACACCCTGTCCTGGAAAAAAAATAGTCCTAAGATAATTTATCTTGAATGTGTTCAACCGCGTCTTTTTTAGCCTTTGTTTGACTGCATTCATTCCCTTTTTTACGACCATTAAATCCAGAATTTTTTCTCCTTCTTTCATGATTAGATTTTTTTCATGCTTTCTTTCATTTATCAACTATTGTCGTCACCCATGAATGTTTTCACGCAGCATAAGAATAGAAATTCAAACCTAAAGAAGTATGTTTTTTTTTTTCTCACGAGAGAAGACAAACAAAAAGTATCTTATGGAATGCATTGTTATTAAAATGAGGTTTCTTCTATCAATGCATTAATGAAATTGATCATCTACAAAAATTAGCAAGGACAATACTTTTCCACTCCCGACAGTATTAGAGAAAAAAAACTGATTTGAATTAATTACTCTTTAGCCGTAAGCAGGTTGATACATAGTTATTTCGAAATGAAGGAGGTTAAACCAGTAGCCGTCATCAAGGGCAAGTATTAAACTGTATTTTTTTTTAAATTGACTCGAAGTTGATGGAATAATAAATAGTCCAACAGTGTCCATTAATCTTTTCGAAGTTGATGTGGCAACGTAGTGGGCATGGTCGCAAACTCGCCCCCACAATGTTTCCGTCGAGTCGTTGGTTAGAGTCTCGATGACACTTAAGATGATAGACATCTTCAAAATACAATTTTTGATCAAGATATTGATTTTTTTAAACTTTAGTCTCATATTGAAATTCAATCTTTTAGCTTTAAAAATATGTGTGCGAAATTTGCTTCTATCTTATTTAGAAACTGGCTTACAGCTGTTTGAATATTACTTGATCACGAATTTCTGTCTGACTGGAAAAAACTGAACACGACATTTTTAATTTCCGTAAAACACAGTATCTAAAAATTTTATGCTTCAGTGATTGATTTGGTTTGGTTTTATTAACGTCACACTAGAAGCAACACTAGAAATTGTTATAGAAATTGTTATGGATGATGTCATTAAGATAACTCAAGAAATGATTTTAAAAAGCTAAATAAATAAATAAATTTCAAACATTCTGTATCTTTTGTATCTCTAATATAATACCTTTATTACTGAATGAATTATATATATTGAATAAAATAATAACGATAAATGTTGCTTCGATACTTTTCAAATTTCTGGTTTCGGTGGCGAAACAATGGAGTTAATCCTGAATGTTAATTAGATTAAAATCGTGCAATAAATTATCAGGTCAAATGACGTGAATAAAACTTGGTTTAATACGTCTTTCTCTAAGAAGTTCCCATAGCATTGATTGATTTATTGGTTTATTAATGTCGCACTAAGAGCAACATGAGGGTTATTGGCGGCGGACCTCGTAATTTTGAACCTCGGTCAAGTCTCGATAGGACGATTCCTGAGCAGGCATCTTTGATAAGTGATTCCTTACGTCAATGTGAGAATTAATCTCGTTCATCGATAATAATGTTAATGGAGTAATTGAGGCGTTCAGTTTCAAAGATGACAAGTCCATCTCTCACAAGTGCAGCCGCAACAGTTTTTTGAACGATGACGTATCCTTAGTACTGTCGAATATATCCTCGTAAACGGCCATTAGGTGATCCTATAAAAAGTAATTGATGAGAATACTTGCAGTGACGCAATAAGGATTTCTCAACGAGGTTGTAAGTAAAAAAAATTTATCTTTGTGTCATAAAATGTACCCTCAAAAACTTTCGAAATTCTCATCGCACCTGGATAAAATTGCTATCGCTTTTAATGGTACCAGAACATGTGAAAAATGGTAAAATTCCATATCTATGATTCCTGTGTTTGTGACATTTATTCCTTCAAATTATTAGTAGAGATTAGGTTTTTAAGTGTGTCTAATATTGATATTTTAAAAATGGTCTAGAATTATTAAAGTACTTTTTCCAATTTTTATTCCTCTTAGTTTAGTGTGGGAGTGATTTTTGAAATATATTTGCATTTCGGTACCATTAGAAGGAAAACAATTATACAATATTGTTCCAAATTTTTTTATGCAGCTGTAAAGAGTGTTTATGCATATAGTGAACCAAAATATTTTTTCTCCACATAATAACTAAATTTTAAGATCTAATTTTTATAAGAAAAAAATATTAATTTTCAAAATTACTAAGTTCTATTACTTTTTCAGAAATAAACATGCAGTAATATCATTAAAAAGTTGGATCACTATATTTTATGTATTGCTTTAAATATGAGGATCAAATTATTTTGTATATTTATGGAATATTATTTTTAAAAATGGTACCTAAAATATATCTGAAAAATCCTATTCATATTCAATTCAAAGGAAAAAGACTTTTTGACAAAAAAAATTGCTTTTATAGTTCAATAAAATGATTAAATTATCGTTATATGGCACAACAAAATACACATCTCAAAGAATAATTTTAAAACAAATATGTCACAAAAAGAAAGTCCTAAAATCGGTATTTTATTTTCCCCGCTTGTCTTGATACCCTTAAGGGCTCAAAAGAAATTAAATTAAAAAAAAAAAACTAATTAAATAAATTAGCTTCTATTAAACCTTTGTATATTATGGAATGCTAATTATTTGCAAAATTAGGTAAGAAATACCTCAATAAATAATTTTCAAAATTCCTTCCTCTCCAGTTATTAGTTCCAGAGATATTCGGTAAAAACTGATAGAAAGCCACCTGACATGACCATTTGGGTCAATATACGAAATGGTATTGAAACATTTTACTTATTTCAAGAAATTACATTTTACAAGAAATAACCGAGATATCAGGATAAAATTTACTCTGGAAATTAATTTATTCTTATGTACATAAAGTTGTAAATTACAGCTATTAATATTGATTTGTTCGGTTTCAGGACGCCTTAGATCGAAGTAACCTGCAGTACCGTAAAAATTTAGTTATAACTAAAAATGATAAACATAATTTTAATTGTTATTTGTATTGATTCTCTTTATAGTCCCCATTTGTCACAGTCATAGTTATGCATTTTTACAACGTTTTTAAAACGTTTTTCTGAATTTCACTTGGTGTGTGTGTGTGTGTCATCAAATTTTCGATCGTTAATTTAACCAACTTCCCACCATGCTAGAGCTTTGAAATTTTGGGAATCGTTCGTACTCGCCTAACAATGTAATATTTAGACGTTCGCGACAAGTTTTAACTATTATTTCAATAATTTTAATAAGTCAAAATATTCTTTCCCCTCGGCGCTTTTAGAATTGAGGAAAAAATTTCTTTCCCCCTCTGGGAGCAACGGGCACTCCCCACGCAGCATGCGGTATCGTAAACCTTTTGTACTCACAAAGGGGAGATACTATCTCCCCTTTACTATCTCCGAGATAGTAAGGGTTGCTGACTTTTAGTCAGTAATCATTCTCAAGAAAGAAAGTTTCCAATATTTGGCGCCGTGTCTTATCACAATAATTTTTTCTGAATTTTGGTTCCCATTATTTTTTTAATAGAATGACTTGCAAACTTTCAAATGCATGTTTTGATTTTATGAGTATTATGAATTTTTTAAAACTCTCACAAATGTATCTTTTTAAGTGAATTTTAAAGTTAAAAATAACTAACAGTTTTAACTAATATTTCAATAATTTTCTCTAATAAACTTTGCCACCGTATAAAAACGTTGTTTTTAAAAACGTTGGTTTTTATATCGAATTATTCTCTGTGTTTCTTAACACTTCGAAAGTCTTCATTGTAAAACTCAGCAGATTTTGAATTTCATCTTCCCCGTACTGCTGATTACATTAATCTACGGCCTCCTGAAACCAAACAAATCAACATTAATAACTGTAATTCACATCATTATGTACATAAGAATAAATTAATTTCCGGAGTAAATTTTATTCTGATATTTCGGTTACTTCTTCTTAGAATCATTAAAACTTTGCAAGCTTTCCTTGTACATATACGAGATAGCCTCCACGATTCACATTGTTTTCCCCATTTCTTACACAGCATGATTATTGGACAAATAGTTACTATTTATTCAAACTATTATAGATCTCTTAAGTTTGCGCAATATCCAAGAGTAATTTAATTCTGAATATTTCCTAAACTATAAGAAAGAAATGAATAAAATTAAATTATGCCATAAACCGAATTGTTAGACACGAGGAATTTACATATGAAAAATTTGGAACGCAACAATTCATCCTTTTTAGTAACTGTATCAAAAAATTCATATTTTTAATAACAATATTACATTTTCAATATTTTATGTATTTGGAAATTTGGGGGAAATGTGTACTGTTAGGTAAATGGAACTTTAAAAATATTAAGAACAAAATGTTTTACCGTCATGTGCTTGAGGCACATTTATAAAATCTGGGATGATTTGCCGTCTCCCCATAGCTCAAAAAACTATAAGTAGATTTGTACAAAATTTAAAATTCAAGCTAATTTTAAAATGTAAATTGACACTCATAATAATTTTAACTTTTTGAGATGTTATAGCTTTTTCAGAGTAAAAAATGTTTTACTGCTTCGCATTTTTATTAATGATTTGTTTATATATATAGAAAGTCATAGCTTTTTATATTTCAATATTCCGCTAGTCCATGTTCCCTGCGCATCAAAATCTATAACTTATTAAAATCTTAGTACCTCTGCAATGTGTTTGTGAACTCCTAGTATATGTGTAGGAAAAGCACTGAATTAATTACTTGTAAAATAAGAAATCTGTAAAGATTTACAACAAAACATTGACTGAGTTTTTTGCTTATATTTGTATGTTTTAAGTTAAATTGAAAAGCGAAGTATGAGTCTTCGAATTCTTATTTTTATATTCCTAAATTTTCCAGTTCTACGAACATTGAAAAAATACTGATAAATAAACTAAAGAAAGCCGAACTTATTTATTACAATGAATGGACAAAACTGTTCAAGAAAATTTCTATTGAAAATATTAGTTTATGTTCATTATATATATTTTAGCAGTTATATTAAATTCTCCACACGAATGAAAAGGAGAAACAATTATTTATGAATATATAAAAAGTGGCACGTAAATGTAAATTATTTTCTGTATGCACGTTATGTACAAACGGTTTCAGCGTTTTGAAAAAAAATATCCAGTTTGAATTTCGATTTGCAAGTAAAAGCGATAGTACGAACGTTCCAGTTTGGATGTCACAATTTCGAGGACTAATATTTTTCTCAAATGTTTTTTTGCACTCCATGTTATAAAAAGAATTAGGTTTTGGCCAGCATTAGCCTAAGTTAACAATACCATGCTTTGATATCATATATTGTCTCGTCTAACAAGTCTGACTCTTAATCATCAATAAAAGACCATGACTGAATTTGCCAAATCACGTTCAAAAATAACAGTTTTTGTCTCCCTAAAAATAAATTCTATAAAAATCATGAAATAAATATATATTTAGAGAGTTCAATGCTTCAAAAACTAAAATTTAGAGTATATCATTTAAAGTCTTTTAATTGCAGGCATAAATTGTCATAGTTAAACACGTAAATTTGCTATCTATTATCTATGTAAAACAAAGCATAACCTACTAAAACCTACACCTAAAGCTTACTTCCAGTACAGATCTCGACAATTAAGCAAATCTCTGGAAGCTTGCCAGGAAGAGACAAAAAAAACCTTGAGGCGTTGTGCTCGTTAAAAGACAATATTTTTGTACTTCAAGTTTATAAGATATAGCCACCGACAGCTATGTACTAATTACCTCACGTGCATCTTATTTCTGCGGTCTGAAATGTTTTATTTCTAGGAAAAGGATCTTATTTTATTGGCTCGACATACTAATTAAGAATATTTATTCTTGTTCGTTCTTCTTTTAAAAGAACTTCTTTCTCACATTTCACGAGATAAATTAAGAAATGTATGTTATTTTATGATGAAATTAGGGCTATCTTTTTAAAATTGGATCACGCCTGCGAATGAAACTTAAAGGATTTATTACTCTTTATTCATAATGGTGCCCTTTTTTTTAAATTCCCTTTCTTTCGTTAATTTGAGAAAAGATAAGGATCGAGGGGGTTTGAAATGTCAAGAGCATGAAATTTATTTCAACAATTGTGATTAAAAAAGCAGTATTTTTTGGCCTTTATTTGGAGAAAAATGTTTTACAAATTCCTTTTAACTATAATGTTTCATTTATATCTGTCATTGCAAATTATTTTCATTATTTGGAATTATTTCTGTAAACATTTTCCTGTATTGAAATCTGGCAATAAACAGTGCAGATGAAAGTACCATACTCTTAATTTTTCCTTCAATTTATTGCTTTAAGTAGAATAACATACAGATGTTTTGTTCAGAATATTTGACAGTAAAACTTCATTTATACAGAAATTGTTATGGATGAAGTTATTATGATAACTCAAGAAAAAATGATTTAAAAAAGCTAAAAAATTAAATAGATTTCAAACATTCTGTATCTTTTGTATCTCTAATATAATATCTTTATTACTGAATAAATTATATATATAGAATAAAATAATAACGATAAATGTTGCTTCGATACTTTTCAAATTTCTGGTTTCGGGGGTAAAACAATGGAGTTAATCCTCAGTGTTAATTAGATTAAAATCATGCAATAATTTATCAGGTCAAATGATGTGAATAAAACTTGTTTTGATACGTCATTCTCTAAGAAGTTCCCATAGCATTGATTGTTTTATTGATTTATTAACGTCGCACTAAGAGCAACATGATGCTTATTGGCCACGAGCCTCGTAATTCTGAACTTCGGTCAAGTGACGAAGACTACTCCTGAGCTAGCATCCCTCCCCCCTTCCTTTCCTAACTTCTATACCACGCCAATGAGAGGACTTTGAGCCTCAGCAGATTTAACGTGTATCGGCTCTGCTTACACGGTGGGTCTTTATTGGCATCAAGGCTCGAACCCAAGACTCGACGAAAACCGCAGACCAGGAGTCCGTAACCATGACCACTGGACATGAGCTTACATTACATTTAAAACATACATCTCATTTACTTCAGCGACGATCGTTAGTTGATTGAGTTCTGAGCTTACAATTTATCTTTATAAATATTCCAAATATGATTAAAACGTTCGAAAGTACATAATTCAGTAGAAACATACTCGAAATAAGATTTTAAAAAGCAAATTTTTCAAAAGATATATATCTGAGCAAAAATGATCATTTTTATTCATAAAAATAATCACACAAATAAAACTTCTGATATAATTTTGGGACAGTTACACACGAACAATATCAGCTTCGACTTTTATATAAGTGATTTATGTTATTTATTTAACAGCACTTCAGTAACGTAACAACATTCATGATATTCTTGCTAGCTTCGATACGCAGGGTCAATTAAAATAAATACATTTTAGTAATATATGCCCGACCTCCTAGATGCTTTTGAGAAACTGATAAATAAATTACACAAGACTCCATATTTTAAACAACATCTGCCTTCAAAACTATGTAATTTACATAAACACTCACAAAAACATTTTTCAGACATGAAAACTATTTCCTGTTTACGAACACCACCCTCACACTTTCTCCGCAATCAAATTCATAAAAGCACCTTCTCTCCACACATAAAAATCATTCTGTCAAATTCCACTGTCATCCCCAAAGATCAACTCTCCCAAATTTACAATCACATTCCTGTCAGGGAATTCACAATTGCATTCCGTAGCCCTCTGACAATTCATTTAATGGGGAATCCATTAGAAAAGTCACTGACAGTCGCCCAAGAAAAATATTTGTAAATTGCGAATTATTTTAAACAAGTCAACAGCATACCAAGAGGTCGCGACGGATATTTTAGAATGGATTAATTGCCCTTCCAAAGAGACGATTTACGGTGCATTTTGGGAAGGGGAGTATATTTTAACGGATGCGGAGTAATTGTCAAATGCCTAATTTGTTCGATTTCGATTCTCTTATCTAAAACATCTTTATTTAGTGCCATTAATAAATTTTCGACGGATGCGCTCACCAATAATTGGAAGCAAGCGAACGCTTTCAGAGTTAGATCCATTACTTATTGTTTTGATTGGGGAACTGGACTGTTGGAGTTGGAAGTATTAATATTTTAGGTTCATTAGTAAATGCATTGGAATATTTAACGATGGAAATTATTCTATGAACTGAAAGAACTCCCAGCTGTTTTAGAAATTGACGATTTTAGAGTTGATTAGAAATGCGTGAGATATATCTATATATATATTGTAAGAATTGTACAGTGTTATATTCAATTCTATGTTATCTGGAAAGGTATATTTATTTTTATACTAATTTATCGTCATAATAGAAACGAATGCTTATTATCTATGATAAATAAATATGTTTCGTTAAATTATTAAAATATATTTCCACTTCAAGTCTATTGTAAACTAGTTATCTAAGATTTAGAAGTTCAATATGATTAAAAATATCCTATATTTTTTAATACTGTAAGCTAAAAATAAAATCGGCACAAAACATTCTAAGTTATCTTGGAAAAGTATATTAATTGGTAATAAAATGAAATGTAAATATTTATTGGAAATATATCCAACAGATATTAACACACTCACATGCATATATATATATATATATGTGTGTGTGTGTGTGTGTGTGTGTTTGTGTGGTGTGTGTGTATGTAAATGTGTGTTAAGTATTTAAAAATTATTTAATAAAGAGAATTAGGTGATGAAGTTCAATTTTCATTATTGTTTATTCCACTTCAGTTGAGAATGAGACAGAACATAATATACATATGGTTGGAGTCGCAGCTCCACCATTTCGACAAAACAGACAAGAGCAGGACATAATAGAAGCATCAGCGCTTAAGAGCACACGAAAGGAAGAATTTCTATGTGGAGACGATTTTATAGGTAGGGGTTTCTGGGGATTTTCTCCAATTCACGTGGTGCAAAAGAAAGGGATTCTGAGGGAATTTCTCGGACAGCTATCAGTTTGGAGGGATTATTTCTGACAGATTCAGGATTATAGGAAAGTGGGTTAAAATATTTGATGAGAGCGTGATCTAATAAATAAAAAATAATTTGGAATTGGATCAGAAAACAGGATTGTACTCTTTACTTCTAAATATGAGAATGATAAAAATTAGGAACTTAAATTAGTTTATGTGAGATCGTTACAAATATATAACTAGTGGCAACTTAAATGGTCTAAACATGTCAACATAATTAAGCAAGTAATGTTTAAAAACACATGCGGGCAGCTGTTTGTGATTTAAGGGTTGATTAGAGCCGTTAGATTGATTTATATTGAAACATTGTGTAATTGTATATAATTTTAAGTTATCTCGGAAGTGGGTATAAATTTTTGCCCTATCGTCATAACAGGAATTAATGCATATTAACTCAGAGAAATAAATGTATATATTTAAATTCTTAAAGTATACTTGTGTTTGAAAGGGCTGCGGTAGCCTAGTGGTCATGGCTTCGAATTCGTGACCGGCGGATTTCGTTCGGTCGTGGGTTCGATCCTTGGCCGCCAAAGACCTGCCTTGTAGCCGGGGCTGATGCACGTTAAATCTGTTCGGGGGGCAAAGTCCTCCCGTTGGCGTGGTGTGGATGTTAGGAGAGGGGGTTCCAGCTCAGGTGTCGTCCTCGTCACTTGACCATGGTTCAAAATTACGAGGTCCGTCGCCAATAACCCTCGTGTTGCTTCTAGTGCGACGTTAATAAAAAAAACTAAACTAAAACTAAACTAAACTGCTTGTGTTTGAATTTTGATGTAAGTATTTGCTCGATACATGTTGGGTGAGATCTTAAAATTATTTAAAACATCTTTTATTTTGATACGGTTTATTGAAAATAATTTTGGCACAAAATGAGGTTCTGTACTCGTTACGTACGAAGCATATAATGATATTTGTAATGTAAATATTGATTTTCAACTCTTGATCAAAATTTAAAATTGCAAATGAAATGGTCGAAGCAGGTATAAAATAAAACGATTAAAGCTTAAAATTACATGCCTGCTAATTGTACTTTCACGACAAATATTTTTTTTATACGTGATCAGTGAAAGTGAGAGTGAAACTATAGATATGCTAGTAATATGAATTATTATTGGCTAATGGATATTACATTCATTATGCTTTTATGAGTTTTACATTCGGTTAAATAGGGCATATCTTCTTACGTTCTATTGAAAGAACGATCTTTCTAATATGAATTTCCCTTACATAATTAACTAACATAATATATATATATAATTTTCATTACCTATCTTTCATTTTTCCAAAACCAGAATATAAGACATATTTAATTAAGCATTTTGTCACCTTTGTGTTTAATTCTTACTATATATTTATAACATTGTGTAATTAACTTTATCGCTATAAAAATATCTCAATGCACTCTTGTTAGTCATCCATTAAATCAAAGTATTTCATTATTATTCCTACGACCGCTTCCAATACCAGGTAGTCAGAACCATCTTTTCAAAAATAAAGTAAGAGAGACAACGGATAATCTTGATTAAGTAAGACTTAACATACGAAGGAAATTTGGGACTTCGGGTTTATTAAAATTGCATAAGTTCTAAAGTTCAATCATCAATCGTTCTAAAGCACATCACATATGTTTGCAATGAATGCAGATCTAGCATGAAGAATTTCTAAAAACGTTTAGAAATAAACATGTAAAATGTAGTTTATATTATTTTCTCTCTTAGGAAAAATGTCTACATTTATTTCTCAAAGATCTGGAATAAATTTAGTACACAGAAAGAGAACGATGTTTAAATCTATTTTCATTCTTTGTTAAATATATACGTTTAATATATCACAAAACATATTTTTACTGATAGAAATACATCATGAATTAATATCAGATTCTCCTCTCCAAGCGTATAGATGACATCACGTTTTATTATATATCCTATTTTTGTTCCAAAGAATTCATTTATTTTATAAAATATGTGCTTCATATAACAATCTTCATAAAATATATACTTCATGTAACATTATAAATCATGATTGTCCGTATTGAAATAAACTCTTATAAATTTATAAAATATTTCTAAATTTTAAGTATAGGGTATGATAAAGAGGCATAAATGTTAATTTCCCATGATCTATTATTATTGCGAGAGTTTTTCCAACTCGAAAAAAATATTCAAGTTTTGTTCCAGTAATTTTTAACATTGAGCGAAGAGAGCTTTAAGTACAGCTAAGTGTGTATTATATAATATCAGTAGTAATAACCAACAATAATTGAATATACGAGTAAAAAAAACCCTCAAAAATGTATAGTTCTCCTAGTAGTTTCTAACATTTTGCTTATTCTGGAGGGTGAAATAGAATTAACGTTACTCTAGAAGTACAATGGGCATCGAAAAATTTTGATTATTACTAAGAAATATTGAAAACTTTTACTTTTTATCCTTTAACCTATACATTTAATTTGTAAAACTAATAAATATTTTATCACTTTTCGACTAAACTACTTTTATTTTCACTTTTCACTTAACTTTCTCATATTTTCCTTAATATTAAACTTTTTCCTTTATTGATAACATCTTCTGCCACTTCTGATTTGTTACAAACTATCTTTTCTTACTTTTCTTAATAATAACTTATAAACTGACAATACCCTGGTTTTTATGTACTTTTCTTACTTGAACTTATTTAGCTATTAGCTTACTTTCACTAACCTTAAACTTCATATAATATCAGAGAATACACATTTGTTAAATAATAACAATAGTTGTTTTTATTATCTTTTAAATCCTATCGCGTTACCTTGGTGATCAGAGTAGGTTATTTATAACATTTCAATCGCCTATATTTCCACAAACTTTCGAGTGTCAACTCGCTTGCTTATATCTGCCCCGCTCGGATACTAGTTTTGATCCGAGGGAATTGGGTAAGTGACATCTTACACTCACCCCTTTACAAAAACGACCTCTAGAAACAGGTTTCAAACACTGGAGATAACAGAGAGATCCGAATAAAATATACTTTGTATATTAATTGATACTTATGCACATATTATACATTTTGGCTCTTAATGTTATTTTGTTTAAGGTTTCAGGATGCCATAGATTGAAGAAACCAGCTTAAAATTTTAATTATTATTTAAAGTAATCATGATATAAACTTAAATTTTATACATTACTCATAAAACTTCTGTGTATAGTCCCATTACCGAATTATACATTTCTTCCAGCGTTTCTTGACCTCGGGGTGCTTCAAATGCGGCTGCCTAAACCTTGCACAAATCACTGTTAATAACTATAATTTACAACGTCATGTAAGAATCAATTAACATGTAGAATAAATGTTTTCCAGAGATCTCGGTTATCTCTTAGTAAGAATTAAAACCTTATGATAATCCCTCGCATACGAAAGCTGTCGTGATAGCCTTCGCAATTTTAAAATGCAATCTAATGCCGAGGATGACTGGAATCTAACTTTCCCGAATCCCACACCCCAATTCAAAAGGATTTAACTCTATTCAACAGGCCTTAAGTGAAAAAGATGTGTCTTGTAGAATCAAGACCTGATAATAGACCAGAATCAGTCCTATTTGGTATCACTAAACGCACACCAGATCAAAAATAAAACCTCCATTACATAAAATTTATAAAATCACGCAACGACTTCTAAATTTCCGATTAATTTTCCTGATTGAAATAAGATAGTTTAAAGAGAAATAAACTTTTAACAAAACGCCAACCATCCCAGATGGAAATAATCAGTCAGACTCCCATAACACACATCTTTCTTCAAATAAATCTCCTAAGAGAAAAAGATAAACTCCATTCTATGAACGACTTATGAAATCGAGAGAAAAATCAAAAACCCATCGCCCCGGGCAATTCAAACTCCCTGAACTCTGACTCCACATTTCAGCATCGCTTCCATCATTAGTCTTGAAGGATGAGTTGAAGACTCTTGAGTCTTCGCCAGCAATATTTCAGCATTCCGAATTCACGTCCATTAATAACAACCTCCCCTCTTCCCCGGACGTTCCTTCATTTTACAGAGAGAAAGATATGATGACTGTCTCTGGGAAATAGCTCCATTTCGCGCAATGACTTAGATTTAAAAGAGAGCAGTGGAGAATCCTTAAGTAGCAGTTGTGATGAAGACGTCTTTGTTTGTTATCATCATCTTCTTCTCGTGGTAATGAAACAGTTCTGCCTTTAGATATGATGCACGGATTTGATAGTTGGTGATTTTCCAAAAATGACGCTTAATAAAACTCCTTTAATTGCGATGAAAGAGGTCGTTTAAAGTATCTTCAGTACCAAAAGATTAGATTTTTGTACGTGGGAAGCTCTGATGGGCTTGGACTCGTCTTGGCATCGTCGCAAGTTTCGTAGAGAATCACTGTGCGGTTCGTCGAAAATATCTACGGAAATTTGAAAATCATTCGAGTGGAATTGGGGGGAATGAGGAAAGTTTAGTGGACATTTAGAATATAAACGTTTCGAAATTAAGCGTTTCGTTGCGGTTCATTATCGTTTTTCAATTAAAAAATATGAATATGCAAAAATATGTAAAATAATTATGGATGCATTATAATTTAAAGTAGCTTAACAACAATGAAATATGATTCACGTTCAAGTAATTACCTATTATTACAAATTTCGTTTATTGTATTATGTTATACAAATTTCGTTTTAAATCTCAATATTGCAGCGCTCGCACACACACACAATACATATTTATTAAATTATTTAAATGAAGTTAATAGGTTGAATTTTAAGCCATAAACTTTAAAACAAAATAATTAAAAACTTTTTTCACTAACGTCCATGCTGATTACAAATAAAATTCCCATTGCTTATGACTCATCAAATTTCTTCGTCTTAATTTGTAAAATATCAATAAGGCTTTTTCATGCCACTTATAGAAACAATCGATAAAATTGCACGACAAAGCATTTCAAGTTCTAGTCCAAAACATTTTATAGCAAGATAATTTTTAGTAATAATAATTGAAAAGATAAACTAGAATACATTCGAAATGTCATAGAAACTGTGTACCATTATATATATACATATATAACAACAACTTCTTAAAGGTAACAAATACTGTACAAAGTTATTTCAAAAATTAAAATTCTAACTACACGTAAGAATGCTCAATTGAATCAATAAGAAGTAATTCATGAATTAAATCATAAATATAGACAATAAAAATTGCGAAGAGAGAAGTTTTAAACAAAGAATTATATAAAACTCAAAAGAGAAAGTAGGCTAAATGAAAAATAAAAAGACAAATAATAGAAATATGAAAAAAGATATAATAATTGGGAAAAAAAATGGAAAACATCATATTTAAATTTGAAATAATCTTTAGACTGCACACACACACACAATATATATATATATATATATATATATATATATATATATATATATATAGCAAATTTCAAATACACATTAACATTATTTACATACATCAACAAATTTCAAAGGACCAAATATTATCTGAAAAACACCTTAAAAATAAGGAAATCAGATCAAAAATAAAATTAAAAACGGGCCAGCATCAAGATTGAAGCAACCTGTCTATTAAAAAACATGACAGATCCTTTAATAAAAATAAAAACATAAACAGAGAGAACAAACGATTATATATGATGGAGAAATATAGAGCAAAAGAATATATATATATATATATGTGTGTGTGTGTGTATTGACAATATTTCAAATGTTTTTTTTTTGTTTGTGATTCAAAATTGAAAATTCTACACTACAGACTGTAACAGAGGCCACAGTAGCTTAGTAGTCATGGTTGCGAATTCGCGGGACCTTCATTCTTCCACGTGATATGGATAGGAGTTTTGATGGTACTAAACAACAGCCGTGTAGCGGTCTCATGCATGGTAAATATGTCGAGACTCCTTCTCCTTCCACTGCCAAGGTATGGAGATTTGTAAAGGGAGGTGCCAGCTCAGATATCTTCATTATCCCAGATCTAGATTCTAACTTACGGGATCCGTCGCCAATAGCCCTCACATTGCTTCTAATTGCGACGACATTAGAACAACCAATCAATGAGCTACAGACTACATCAATGTACAAGATTTCTCCCTTCTCTCCGATTAAGTAACATCAGGAATGAAGAGATCAGATATCTTATACAAACTGGAATATCGCTGCAACCGAATTTCCAAAGCTTCCCCTATTATACCTATCCAAGCTATAGAATGCTGATTGAATTTGAGACCGAAGCATCTCAAATAAATATATCGTCGGAAGAGACTGTATCTTCAAGATGACCCTTTTATGAAGATCCATTATTTCGAATATCTGTCCATCAAAGGCAAAAATTTTTTTTGCAGCTCTCCTTCTGAATAATCCAGAAGGCATATGAAACTTCTCAACATGTTGCACAAACCCAGAAATCCTCTACTACACAAGAGCTAATTCAACTCTAATTGCTACGAGATGCATCCGCACTGTTTGCTGAGATAAGAATCCTTGAAGACCCCATTAAATAGTATGCTTATATTGATAGACGAATTATCTCTTTGGGGAAGCATCAATAATTAGGTCAAGAAGTACGTTAATAAATAATTGCTTCCGCGATTAAGGTGAAGCAAGCACGGGAAACTAGATTAAGAAGTGGACTACACATACCATGTTTGGGGTTCTGTCCTGTTCTTTGTTTAATAAGGAAGAACTTTCAAGTATTTTCACTCAAAATAATGGCAACATTTGTATTGTTTTTTTGAAATAAGAATAAGATCTACTCTGCGTTAAATCGTAGAAATATGAGAAAAATTAAATTGAAATGAAATCTGTGTGTGATATGACCAATTAGGTTTCAAAATTCATTTCAAAGAACGATTTATTAGATTATTACAAATAGTTGATGACTGCATTCGAAAAGGTAAAATAGGTCTGTTTGAAGATACTCCAAATAGAATATTTTTTCTCTCAAGATTATATTTTTTTAAAAGTTTTTATTTTTCAATCTTAAACAACTACGCAGTTTTATTTGTGTTAAGAAGGCGTTTAGTTAAGATTTTGTTGAAAGTTTTAATAAATTAATTTTCAATCATATCTTCTTTGATAATCAATCCCTAGTTGCTGTGCGGCACACTTATATTTTCTTCCCTTGGAACTTTCCTCCCGATCTTATCTTGATGAGACAGTAAATTTTGCGTCATACAGGTTGAATGATAGGATTCAGCAAAGACCGCTGTGTGAAATAATGGATCTACCTCTCATTAAATTCAAACGGAACCTCTAAGTGTTTTGTTGATTTCAAAGTCTGAAAAGTAAGGTACTGGATAGTCTCTTATTCTCGTATATTCATCTTGAAGGTCATTACCGAATTCCCTATTGTGGGATTTTGTTGAATTCCAGTTCAACAAAACGATGTCCACTATATAAGTAAACTTAAGGTCTCTAATCATTCTTGCGCGAAAGCAATCCGTTCTTTCTCCTTTAATAATTATAAGTGCATCCTGTTTCCAGTCTCATCCTCCATCTTAAATGTTATTTTAATTATTAGATCTAAACTTCAAATTAAGTTCAAGTACAAAACAAGTAAATTTAAATATCTATTATATCTAAAATATAGTTTTTATTTATCCTCCAAAAGGGGGAATGTTCTAGCATAATTTACTTTCTCTCTCCGCGAGTACTATCAATTTCTGTAATTTATAAGAAAATAAGATTACCGGAATGAAATGCAAGTACCTCTTGATATTGCTTTGTTGACGTGGAGTTTGAATCTTTTCAAATCCACTGTAGGCGGCAAAATACTTCCGTACTAACACTCTTCTATTTGCAATAATCTTAATAATCCTCAATTCAACTTTCTGTTTCTTTTGTTAGACTTTATTACATCTATTCACTTCAGTTTCACGATTTACTTAATTTGTATCATGTTTCATTTGATTGGGAAGAATCTGGGAACTTAAAATGTAAAAACAGAAAGAAATTCCAGATGTTAGTCGAATAGCTGATGTAACATACTCATTTTTTATTATTCAGTGTCTTTGTTTTAGAATTGGTTTTAAATTATGATAATATGTCAGATATTCAATAATGGATGTCAAAATTAAACAGGATCATATTAAATTTTGTTCCGTGTAACACAATTTAAAATTATTTTTGTATGTCTTAAAAGTATTTTTTTCTCATTTTTCTTCACAAACAATATATACCGAATTGATCACTCAAGCTAGTCGTATGATTCCAATTTCTTTTGTTCTAAACAGTTTAAATAGCTGAGAATTTTATCCGCACTTTATACAGTAACCGAACATTTTAAAAAAGCATTTAAACTTTTTATTGAATCGAAATTGCAATATTTTTTTTTATTTCAAATGCAATTATGCCTCGAAAGGTAATTTTTAAATGTATGCATAGAAAAATATTCGATCTATTCAAACGAATTTAAATCGCATTAAATTTATTTAAAAAATTCTAAATCATCTTAAATTATGCATAGGAAACAGTTAAATTATTTTTTCCCATACCTAAAAGCTATTTTAATCACAATTAATAAATGTTTTACACTTTTAAGAACATTTAAACGCTCCTTTCCAGTAATTTAAGGGCCGCGGTTGCCTCGTGGTCAAGGTCGTGGACTAGCGGCCGGCGGTTTTAGTTCAGTCGCGGGTTCGATCCTTGCCCGCCAAAGACCCGCCGTGTAGTCGGGTCCGATGCACGTTAAATCTGTTCGGGGCCCAGAGTCCTCCAGTTGGTGTGGTGTGGATGTTAGGAGTGGAGGTGCCAGCTCAAATGTCGACCTCGTCACTTGACCGGGGTTCAAAATTACGAGGTGCGTCGTCAATAGCCCTCGTGTTGCTTCTAATGCGACGTTAATAAAAACTAAATTAAACCAGTAATTTAAATGTCTCCTTTCTTTAGTTTTAATGCTCACTTCTAATAATTAAAATGTCTACTTTCAATTTTGCTACTTTATGTAATTTATTGTAATTCGATTTCTATGTAACATATAAACAAACTAAACTTTGTTTTGTAAAGCCAAAATATTGCTGTATTCAATAAAATAATAATAATAAAAACTAACTAAAAATAAATTGTTTTGACCGAAACTGGTCATTACAAAGTGTTTGTTATTTTCAAAGGGTTAATTATGGAAAAAGAGAATTTGATAGTGAGCCTTAGATATGACGAAATTTTCGACTTTCCTTAAATCACGCTTAAAAGCAATCGCTTAAAACCAATGCTTGCTGAAAATTAGAAAACTGGCTCGCATCTGAAATTAAAGTCTAAACATGCATGGCTCTTATCAGTTCTTAATTGATTGATTGCTTGTTTGTTAAATTCGTATTTAAAATCAACTCGAAGGCTATTGGCAGAATGCCCAACGGAACAGAACTCACCCAAAGGTCTTAGAGCTACAAACTCGCCTCCAGGGAAACAATCACCCCGCACTTAGTATTTATTGATAAAATAATATAAGATATTGCAGAATTTCGAAATTCAAAAGAAAATAAATGCCTCCAATGCGATAATTGGTGAAGGAACTCAGAGTTTTAAACCTCAGTTAAGTAACGAGGATAACTCCTGAACTGACCTTTCCCTCTCCAAACTTCCACACCACGCCAACAGGAGAACTTGAGTCTCGAACATATTTAATGTACATAGCCCGCTACGTGGCGAGTTTTTGGTGGCAGCAGGAGTCAAGCGCAAGACTCGATGGTGACAATGCCGGCCGCGAGGTCATAATTATAATCATTAGGCTACCGCAGCCATTATCAGTCCATGAAGTGTTGATGAACAAAACATCGTTTGTCATATCTAGGAAGTAAAGTCCACTAACCCAACTTCACTCATCATCAAATCAATGATCCTTTCAATCCAAAGTATGATGCCCTACATTTACCTAACATATTCACCAAAGCTGTTCT
>BMAW01083343.1:187694-208434 GCA_019974015.1 Nephila pilipes | reverse complement strand
TATCATCCTCATCATTTGAGAGAGGTTCAAAATTATGAGGTCCATCTCCAATAGCCCTTTGTTGCTTCTCGGTGCGACGTTAATAGACAATCACAATACATTTTAATAAAAGAATAATATTTCTTATTATAAATATTCCTCTTACTCAATTAATTAACATAATGCGCATATTATTTAGATTATATATTTTTCAGTAACCAGAATATAAAACATTTAATTAAGCATTTTATCACCTTTCAAGTTTTGTGTTTATTCTTACAATTTAATCATCACATAAAATAATCAACTTTATGTTTATAAAAATATCTCTCCGCATTCTTATTAATCGTACATGAAATCTGGTAATGCCTTAAGATGTGATGTTAAAAAAAATCTGTCTATCTATCAATCCATATAGAACTCAAAATACACCAGTACAAGATCTCTCATCTCAGCCAGCGTTATTAACTCTCCCAGTTTTGGTGTGACCATGGATCAATAGCAGTAATTATTATTTCTTCTTAGACCAAACATGTGAAAATATTGTGTCGCTTGGTTTTGAAGAGCCGTGGCTACCTTCATTCTCATATAAATCTCGAGATAGAAGGAAAACATGCTGATCTGATAAGCGTTCTAAAACTTGGATATATTCCCTTACATTGTTAGGAAAGGATAGTATTCTAGAACGCAGATAACATCTTACCAATAATTCTCCTTCACACTGCAAATGTTGAAAACATCACACTTTGATATTTTAATTGTAAATATGATTTGTATTACTAAAAAAAAAAACAAATTTATCGGTAAAGGTGTTGTAATTAGCAATACAATATCCGGTAATTTAGCACAATCCACTCTACCTGAGCAAAAACTTAACTTAGATAAAAATTAAGATTGAATACAACAGGGACATATTTAATAAAAAGTAAAGAAATAGTATAAAATTAAAGAGGTATAGTTAAAATAAATTTCTAAATACCAAAAATGTCAAAGTCCTTAAATTATGGAATGGAGTGGAAAGAAAACTTCATATTTAAACATTTTAATAAAAAAATTATTTCAAAAGATTCAATTTCAGTCAGTTTGGAAAAGAGTTTGCACTTCTATAAGAAATTTTTTTGCTTTTTTAATAAAAACATTTAAACTGGAATTCTGCATTTCAAACTAATTTTCGAAATACTGTGTGTATAAATAACGCAGAAAATGCTAGAGTTTTGTAGGAAAAAAGTTATAATTCATATCTATTCCCCAAAATTTCCCCTTATTGAATTTCACTTTTTATTAACCTTATTTAGAATCTAACTAAAAGAATCTAGAATCTGTTTGCGGCTGGAAGAGTAAAATATTTTCAAATTTCACTCCTTTTTCTATCGCTTATTTTCAGCTTTTTTTTAGAAAAAAAGGACAGAAAAAATAACCACCCCCCACATTTTGAAAAGCCAATGTTTTATTTTTAAAGATATTTTTTATATCAATACGCCCGGGCTTCTTGTTTTGATATCGAAAGGAAGAGAGAAGACAAAATTGAAAATTGCATTACGTTCGAGGAAACTTCCAATAGAAAATGAAAATGTACTTATGTATGAAATGAAATGAAATGAAATGAAAAAAGTGAAACTTTTTTTCTCTCTCCTAAGGCAGAGATAAGAAAATAAACCTACTTTTAGAGATGCCGAAATAAAATTATTAATTTTTTTTTTATTTTAAATAAAAATATGTTAGTACCATCCTAGCTTAAGCGGCTATTTTATTTTTTGAGAATAAGGGGAGTGTGGATGGATTATTAGCATATCCTCAAAGACATTTTTGAAAAATAAATTCATTTTTCCCGACTTAAGCTGTATTAAAATAACATGTTTTTTGGATATTGCTTCAAACTTAGAGCAGTTTTTTTTTTCAAAAGTATAAGATATAACGTAGAAAAGGAAAAGTTTAGAATAGTGAGAAAATGTTTGGACTAAATAAATCTTTTACATATATTCGTAGTTATTAATATGTTTTCGAAGTCTGAGTCCCGAAAAGTAATACTTTCCATTTTTATTCTCATTTACATATACTTTGGTTATATTTTTCTTCAACAGAGTAAGAATAACACTTATTTAAGTCTATAATTTTCTTGTAAAATCAAAACAAAATTGTTGTAATTTTCTATTTAAAGGATATGCTAAGTCAATTATAAATATGTACTGAGAAATTCAAGTATGTATACTGTTTAAATACAACCTAGGCTATTGTTTCATTTTTGATCGTCAAATGTTACTACTGATGAGGATTTATTTCTAAATAAACATTTCACAAAATGCAGTTTTTCAAAGAAACATTAAGAAATCACACACTGATAATAATATTTATTTAAATTCAGGAACTGTACTGTTTTGAAATTGATAAGAAAAATTAATTTATGCAAAAAATGGGTTCCTGAAAACGATATAGCTGAAGAAGAAATAATTAGTGAATAACGTAGAACAAAATCTCTTATCTGAAGAAAAGACAATGCACACGATGTGTATTTATGTGCGTGTATGTTATGATTCTCTTTTATCCTTCTCTTTGTAGATCGGTCTCCTTGTGCAAAAGTTCCAAACATACTGAAATTACCGTAAAAATTCATAAAATATTTTCAAGCGACTACTGCCACATATAAATTTCGTAAAAAGATTCCCAATAATTCGCTCGATGTTACAGAACTTGTAAATTACAAAATTCGTCCGACAGCCCAAGATAAAGACATCCCAATCTTCTAGATTACAATTAAATTCCCTTTCATCAAACATTATTTGATGAAAGTATAGAGGAGACCCGATCAGAATCGAGATTTCTAGAGAGTCCCTTAGGAGACATCTGAGGGAGTAGGCATTCAAAGTCTCCTATCCTAAAAACCAGTATAAAAATTCTAACTTAATTACATGTAATATCTGTATAGTTAGTTGTATTAAATATATAGTGCTTGTAATTAAGTATCTCTCTTAGAATATTTTACGCAACAAACTTTGATTCTCAATAAACACGATACAAATCCCAACTTATTGATCCCGAATTTCAAACAAATGGTTTGAGGACATCACGTTGTCGAGTTTAGCAGAAAATTCTGTGAATTTCCATTTTAATGCAAATATTGAATACAGAATGCTTGCAAGATATCATTGAATGCCTGCCATCGTAATCGAACAATTGGACATTTCAAGACAAGTTGCCAATCAAAATGTGATAACTAGCAATTTAAATATTAGAAAGTGGAACTGTTTAAAGAACTAGTAATACTGTGGAAAGAGCACCACATTTCAAGAGGATAAATGTTCATGCAGTGAAATGAGAAAGAAATATAATTTCTGGATAGATACCTGCAGACTTTAAAAATCCTTGTAGATTTCGCATATTTGTTAAAGTCAATTCATTGCTATTGAATGCTTATTCTACATGCACGAAACTCCACTATATACATACAATGTGCTAGATAATAAAAAACCAAAAAAGAATTAAATAGATCTGCAGCGACTCTCTTGTACAACAATGCCAAAAGTTAAAGATCCTTACTAACTATCCAGATGATACGTTTTTTCAGCCTAGTTGGTAGCAGAGCAGCAAAAATTAACCGGTCAACTTTTCTTCAGACCCTCTGGACCTGGTCTCGAAACAATGCTGGATTTCGAAGGTCATCAAATACTCTCTCCACCTCCACAGGATAGAAAAACATCCCCGATGTTTCGGAGGAAGCGTCCTATGCAGTGACCACACTTAGCAAGTTCGTTAGTGGTCCCCTTATATCCGGACATGGTCCTCATTAAAGACATCTGAACCCGTGAACCAAGCAACATTTCTGTTTCTCATGACCTTATAGAGTCTGATTTTCCTGGAAACCAAGAACACCCCCACAACAGGTGTCCAGTTTAGCAGGTGTCAATTCCTGCCCCAGTTGAAGTGCTCAAGACTAATAACTAGTTTACTTCTTTCAGCTATCCAACCAAACCAAAGGATTATGTCCCGCGGTTTTGGAAGAGACGTGGTCATTTCCATTCCTCCTAAAATTTCCGAAGAGAAGAATTATTCAGATCTGTACTAAGCGTTCGACTAGAACGTCGTGTCCGAAGACATTGCTAGCGAGCGACATGCAACCAACCATAACGTTACTTTGGAATTGCAATTACAAGAGGGACAAGAACTTTTTTTACCTTGTTAAAATCAAAATTAGTACTTCAAATTAAATTATAATAAAATGTTTTATGAGACTGTTCAATCTAATCAAGAATTAACAGTTTAGATGGTCAGTATGCGCAATGATAAAACCCCGTTTCACATCTTGTACTCAGGCAAGAAGACACCATATTGATAATACGATAAGATGCGTTAGTTCGTAAATGTCTTTTCTGGGGTGCAGTGAGACTTGACTTTCTATTCTCGAAAAGTAACGCACACCCCGAATGATACCTAAAATGTCCAAGACATTAAAAGAGGAATATAGAATTTATGACATATATATTATTTAGACATCAACAATGAAGAGAGCACCTGGAATACATCCAGCAAATGTTGTATTCGATGAAACTTCTTTCATTGAGACATGCAGGTATCGATATGCAGAAAGGGTCAAAATCTCCAATCACTCCTCAATTTTTTTAATCACAAACCATGCGTTATAGGCTTTAAATATATAGCAGTGTTTCAGAAGGTCACATATCAGCATTGTGGGGTTTATATCTGCCGTTTTTCCGACAGGAACGCGTGTTTTTTCGCTTTCGAAAAAAATAACATTTTTCTCAAAGAAAATTATCTTTTTACTTTATCGTATGTTGTTATGTGTGGAAAATTGATGTTCAATTTTTCATGTTTAAAGGCAATGAACAGAGCCTCAGTTAGAAATTTACAAAGTTTCATTTCGTCAATCGATATTTTGATGCATTTTTTCGTCTGAATTTTTCATGCAGAGTATGAAGATATTTGCAGCTTTTTTGGACAAGACGAAACTAAAGAAGTAATAAAAATACTCAATTTCAAATTGCAAAAATTGTTTTTATGATAGTAAGGCTAACGGTAAATACGAAGTTTCTAAATATAAAAGTAATTTTTTTAAATAAATTACTAAATGTATCTTGGTAATAATAATACGGAAAGTTGAAAAAAATTGTAGATACAAATTGAAAAAGTTCAAAAATTGTAACTAGTTATCCCTACTTTCATTATAAAAAGACATGAAATATTTTAACGATAAAATTCATTTTGCAGACGATTATTTTATTTTAAAAGATATTTTTCTTTAACAGGCTATAAACTAATATTTATTTGAAATAAGCTTTATTCTAGTTGTATATTTTAAGTCATTTGAATGTATTTTACAAAAACGTATATTATTTTCTGTTTATTTTAAATTTTCTAATGGATTTCAACACCATTTTGATGCCTAATAAAACATTTAAAAGGAAGAATACAGTGCTGGAATACTTAAATTGTTTTATATTTTTAAGAAAAGTAATTAGTGAGGATCATATTATTTAAAACATCATTTGGAAATATTATTTTAATATTATTTTTATTTTCGATCAAACTAATCTTTAAGACCAAGTATAGCTAAGAATAAACCCAATTTCAAAAGCGTACAGTTAATATTTACAAATCTCTTTCATTTTTTGTCTTTTTTTTTCAATAATTGTAGTTCACATATTTTATCAAAATTACTACACATTCTCGTGTGAACTACATCAAAAAGATTTTTTTAAAAAATCATTCTTCTTAACCATTATAAATCTATAAAGACAATTTTCAGTACAATTCGTTTAAAATTTCTTTCAATTTTAAAAGTTAAAAGAAGTTCAAAAAGTTGTTTATAAAAGATCAGGCTTTGTTAGATGTAACAGTTACTAAACAAACAGTACGAAGTCTGTGAGCGAGAAAAATTAATTCCTATTTCAGGAATTTATTCACTGCATGTGAAAAATTAAAGATTTCCGTTGAATAATACGAAAAAAAGTATATATATATATATATATATATATATATATATATATATATATATATGCATATATCTAAAAATAACTCAATTATTTAATCCCGTTTTACTATAAATAAATTAATACAGTCAATATATTATTTTAATTCTTTCAATATATTTAATGAGCAAAATATTTGCATTTCATATGAAACTAATTAAATTCAATTAAAATGTATATTTAATAATATGTAGTTGAAAAATAAGTTAAAATTACAAATGTATTTAATATATGTATTTAAAATTTTAAGGAAATATATATATGGGGACGCAAAAGGAATTTTAATTTAATTTTGTACAATAAGCAATAAGGGGAAAGCCATTTAATATATTTAAATCATCTTTCACATGTTTTTTAATCTAATAAATTTTGAGTAGTAAATGGTTAAATCCATGAAAAATTCAAATTTAACAGAAGCTATAAAAATTTATCCAATGTTGATTATACTTGCAATTTTGAATAAAACAAAAGGAAAATTTGAAAGGAAGCAATGAAACTGAAGTGTAAATTAATTTTTTGAAGCTAAATTAGGTAACAATATATCATAATACGAGTCTAACTAATGAACACCGGTTCCATAAACTTAGTTAATTGAAACATATTTTCAGTATTATAATTTGATGACTCATATATACTGTGAAATATTCTTCCATAGGAAATTGTTAAAACATTAACTTCTTGCAATATATATATATATATATACAGAGAGAGAGAGAGAGAATTTCATATTAAAAATAATACGTGCTCTCTATTTCGTGTTAAAAAAGAGAAATTTATTTAGCCAGATATTATATCTATGTATGAGAATAAAATTAAGAAATGTGCATTCATTTAATTAAGGATATAAATAATTTTTTTTTCAGGAATACATTTTGAATGATTGTAATTTAGAGTCTGAAAAATATAGAATATTGTTCAGTTAAATTTTTGAATGAATCCTTCGATAAGATTAATTTTAATTGCCTTCTAAGTGAATGTAAATTCTTAATTCCTATTCAAAACCTTCAAAATATTAAAAGAAGTTTTTAAATGCACATAAACAAATTTGTATTTTATCTTTAATTATTATAATATATTTGATTTAAAAAATAAAGATAGATATCTGTATAATGTTTAAAAAAAGTTTTTTAAAGAGAAACATCAACATATTGTAACAGGTAATTTATAAACAGTTGTCGATAAAAAAATTTAAGAAATATAATGTATAAAGGTACTAATTTTAAACTTAAACTCAGAAGAAATAGGATTTACGTTAGGAAACAAATTATTTTAGGTATAAACAATTTTTTTTAATAAATAAGCAATACATTACGGTCTTCCAATAGCAGCATTTAAAGAATTTAAAAATTGTATTAATAATAAAATTAATAATTGATCTTTCAATACAGACATTGATGATAATGAGGATACGTATTTGAAAGATTTAAAAAACGATTATTATTCTTCAGAATATATTTGTTTTAGGTTACGTAGACAAAGTACTTAATAATTATGCTATCCACTGCAAAACTTTTTCATCAATTTAACTTATTAGCATCAGGAAAATAATAGTCTTTGTAGTTAACAATGATCAGAAAGAAATTTCCAATTGAATATTATGTAAGATAACTGATGTTAATAATGTTAAAATACTTCACATTTTAACGTCAAAATTTCATAAAACTCATATTAAATTTAGAACAGCTATTTATAGATCGCATACTTATATAAATTTTGCTAGTAAAGCATCCCAATAGAACTATACAAAACACTATAAAAATTTGCTATTATAAAAAGTAGGGTTGATATAGTTAAATATATTAAAAATAAACTGATTTATGCTATTTTTAGTTATGGTTTTGAATATCCTTTTATTTCAATAGGCATAGACGGTCTTATTTAAATTTTAAAATAGATTAATAAGGTTATTATGAAAACTTTAATTACTTAGTTTAGTAAGTTTGGAAAGAAAATTTTAAAATCTTTAATAATAAAATATATAAAAATACTAAATTTATATCACAAGGTGGCCCAGCAAGTAGTTATTTAGTTACTCAGCTTTACATTATTATGAATGCAATAATATTGAATGTAACAGTGTTAGTATGTTTAGATTCTTTTTCAATATAACAATAATATGGTTGTTAAACATTTTTATCTTTTTATCTAGAATATTTAAAATTATTGCAAAACAGCTGTAACGTTGATAAATATGAATTTTCAGATACTTCTTAAAGAAATATAAGATAATAAATTTTTTAAATAATATATACAATAAGAGAGTTAAATTTAAGTTTCTCAAGGTACTATTATGGACTAATTATTTAAATTCTGGTATCTTCAGAAACATATTTTTATTTTAATTAACATTAGCCTCGTGTTTAATTTACATGTTATTTACCAAAACCCTTATAATTTTCACAAACATTGTCAGCATTCGTATTATATTTGTAACTTTAGAAGAATGTAAGAGAATTTTGTGAAGAGTAATTTAAAACATATTTCATTTCTACCATGGATTTCAGGAGGCATGGCCTTTTCCTGACTATTGTACATCGTCATACCCCCTGAAATTCATGGTAGAAATTATGACGTGTTAGAAAACATAAACTTTATGCTTTCATTACAGCGCCGTTTAGAGGTTTATCGCTTGTTCTCCGCCTGTGCATGCATTATATGGCAAAAATATATGTTTTCTATCATTCCTTAAACCTTTGCCCATGATTTTTGAAACATCCTATATGTGAAACGAGTAATGAATCCACAAGCAGGCTTCAAAACTTTTAGGCTGCTGCCTTTTCCTGTACGTCGCCATTTCTCCTGAAATCTACGGTAGAAATGATGATGTGTAAGAAAACTCACGCTTTATGCTTTCCATTACAGCGCCATCTAGCGTTTTACTACTTGCTCTCCGCCTATGCATTGTGTGGTGAAAATTGCTTTTTTAGATGCTTCCCATCACCATTTAAATTTTTGTTCGAGTGTTTCGAAAAACCGTGTATAAGACTGACCAAAAGTTTTTGACGTATTGTAAAATTTAACACAAAATCAACTAACCGGCTTAAGGCTCCCGTCTACCCACCATTTTGATTTCATCAGTTTAATGTTAATCCTATGGAATTTCGACTTTAATTCTCACATCTTTATTAATTGATCTATTTGAATGCAATAAAGTGCATCTGAAAGAGCAAAAAATAATGAATGCTTCTGTGGAATTACTTTTTTCCTCCGATTTTTAAAAATATTTGAAAGTATTCTTCAAAGACCGGAAAACTTAAAAACGAATAATTAAAATAAGAATAAAAATATTTTTAAAAATCTTAGTAAAAAAGTAATTCCACAGAAGCATTGATTATTTTTTGCTCTTTCAAATGCACTTTATTGCATTCAAATAGATCAAATAATAAAGATGTGAGAATTAAAGTCAAAATTCCATAGGATTAACATTATATCCACGAAATAAAAATGGCGGGTAGACGGGAGCCTTAAGACAGAGCGGCTTATACCACAATTCTTTTCCAGCTGGAAAGTGTTGCTTGAGCAAAGAAAAAAGGTTTCAATTTTTTCCCCATACAGGTTCTGCATGACTTTGTACTTACTTGATATAGGTACATATTTTCTTTTATAAAGTTGGTTTTGACGCTGTAGATTAGATAAGATGATTCAAAAGTCAATCGACAAAGGGCACTTACATTGAAATATAGTTACTGAGGTTGCCCATATAAATTATACGTATCTGAGTAAAAGCTGGGCATTTTTTAAATAAAATAAATGAGCTAAATTTTTCATGGTCATTTTAGTTTTTGCAATATTTACTATTCAACTTCATATGTACTCAGAATTCGAAATTATTTTTAATTTGTACAAATAAAACTTTAGACCCTGGAAAGCATTGCGATCGCAACCACCCACTCATAAGCCAATTAGTTTATTTTATATTAAATTTTAAAATATCTCAGGGAATTTGGGTTCCTCATGTATTTCTGAAAAAGTTAAATTTATTTCATATACCAAACATTGATTCGTTTAAAAAACTGCTCTAAGAAATTCAAACATTTCCATATAGTGTGGCTGAGGCAAATATGCCCTTTTCATCCCCTTTATTAAAATAACTGATTATCGTTATAAGGAAAAGGAAAACATCTAGATTGTTTATCTAAATAAAGGATTTTTTTAAAAGACATTGATAGCCATCACCATTCATGTTCAAATTATGATGATTATCTAAATTTTCCAAATAAGACCGGGGGAGGGGGATGCAAGTTCCTGGATAGTGGGAAATCAATTCAAATCTTAAAAATATACGAAACAGGTATATTATATGTAAACAATAAAACTCACAATACTTAAATCGAGGAAACAAATGTACAACCAATTCATTTTCTTCACAAACCACCAAAAGAAATGCAGAAACAATATCGGAAATCTAAATATTTAAATACGATCGATAGCACAATACCAGCGCCATCAAATATAACTTGAATTAAACATCGTACACATTTTATCAACCAACCGAACTAAATTTCCATGAGGCCAACAGTTTCAATTTCCTTCAATATCATGTACCCAAGGGAATCCACTCTGGTGTTTTCGTGTCCCTGGGTAACAAAGTACGTTACAGCTAACTTGATTGAAAACACTATCTACCATCGAAGGAAAGTGCAGGTGTTGGTTATATTCGATCGAAAAGATGCATTATACGTTCCTCGATGGCTCAACGTTTTTCCAGGATATTTGCATAACAAAATGGCATTTGCTAGCCCCAGGGTATTCATTGCAGAATTATGGAACTGAACGACTCAATCGCCGTCCTGTGACTGAAGATAATGGACTATTTGCGATTGTTCGACATTGGATATTTAACTTATTCGAATGCAGTGAATCGAAAACGATTCTGTAGTTTATTTCCGAGTTTTTATTTGATGTAAGATTAAATTTGTACTAAAGAACACTAGATTTAAGTAACAAAAGACACTAGATATAAATATGTTCATCTTTTAGATATATATACAATACGTTTTAAGTTTATTCTTAAGCACACGATATAGTACTTGTGGAAAGTAAAACATATGATTATGTAAATTATAGCTATTGGAAGGTTATTTCGCATTTTTTTTTGTGGAAAATAATATCTTAATGTTTAATTTCCTTCAAAACAAAACTCACAATCCTCAGAAAATTGGTTTAAAAAATATTGTGATATGCATATTGTCAATGCTAGCTTGTAAAAATTAACCAATACGTTCTTTTACACAAAAGCACTTCACATAACCCATAACAATTTAAAATAATTAAATACTGTATTCTAAAAACAATATTTTTAGTCTCATTCTACATAAAAATAAGTGAAAAAACAATAATGTTATTCAGTTTGAACAAATATCGTCTGCATCATACACAAATAATTCACCATATGAAAATCAATTTAAAGCCAATATTGTTTGCTCCTTCATATACAAATAATTGACGATATGAAATCAATTCAAAGCCAATATCGTCTGCCACGTCATACACAAATAATTAAACACATAAAAATCAATTTAAAACAAATATCGTCTGCCGCATACACAAATAATGACACATAGCGACATCGGTTATGAATTACTCTGGTAGAAATTTAACACATATGAGATAGAAAAATGGGAGATTACATAATAAATACATGACAGAAAAAAATTTAAAAAAATGGCTCAAGTAGACTAGGTTTAAAGGATAAAACTTTTTAAAGGGAGAATAAGGAAAGAAAACATTTAAAATATTCAGAGAATGGAGACAGGCAGGACTAAAGGATAAAGCATTCTGACTATTATTTAAAACGTTACTTTTATATTCGTTAACTAGAAACCATTTATAGTTCCGTTAGTGATGAAAGGAACAAAATAGAGTTTTAAAGAACTTTTATGGAAGTACTGAATTAAATAAATGTACAAAAGAAAAGGAGGAACAGTTCCAAAAAAAAAATTTAAATAATCTGCCTCAAAGGCCTGAAAGTATTATATTTTTAAAAAGAACTTATGTATTCTTTAAGAAAGAGAAATATTTTTTAAGATAAATATAAAAATCTTTTTATTCGATAATTATAAAAAAAATTCGTGTAATACCCTTCATGCTTAGAGGGGAATTATAAATTTTTGAATTTTTATTTTATGAAATATAATTCAATAAATATGTATATATAAAAAACTTGAAAATTTAAAACTTAGTTTTTAAGCAATTATTATATTCTAGAGTGGTTAATTTTTATGCATTTAATTATTTGAATTTTAGCTATATGCTTATCCTTAGTGTCTTACAAAATCGTTTATGCAATGCTTAAAATTTCATGAAACTGGGAAATTTTATACATTTAGAACTATTGAGCTAAAATATTAGTAATGAATACTTAAAAATATTTTGGAACATGACTTAGGTGGGGATTTATCAATTGATTTAAGTTTAAGTCATTTGAGTTTAAATTTGTGAATAATTTTGAAATAATTGAATGATGGTATATTTTAATTTAATAATGGGCTCAGCTCGTATGCCTACGTTAGGACAAAAATCTACTCTGAGAATAGGAATTGTATAGTCTATTTCGATAAAAATCTAATTTGTACTCCAAGCAAATCCAATTTGCAAACGATTATTAAGATGAAAACATGTATTGCGAAGCGAAATCGTTCATATCGACTAAAGAAATCCGATAACAAAACTTCAGGAAGAATTGTATGTAATATAAATTGTATATGTAACACAGAAATGCAATTTAAAAGTATCGTGACGTTAGGCTACTTGCGATTTTCTTTCTAGAAGCATCCGAGACCTTTGGTAATTTGAATTGCATAAAATTACAATTCCTTCCCAACCCAAAATAAAAGTGTTTAAGTAAATTAAATGAGGATAAGAAGTGCAGTGAATTTAATTAGAGATAATGATGTATAAGCGAAATGCAATTGAAAAGAAAGAAATGGGAGATAAATGATAACTACAATTAATAAATGCGTAGAAGGAAGTGAAAAAAAGTAATTAATCAATTGGATTGAAGTGATTCCTAATTAGAGAGTAATGCCAGTTGAATTTGTGTTAAAACAAAAACTGAGTGAATCGGAGCGAGGGATTTGGAAATCTAAGACTTTATTTGAATATAAACTAAGATTGATTGAGTTAAGAGGGAATCGAAGGAGAGTGACCTTATATATCTTTTGGTAGTTAATATAGTGTTTTGTCCTGCTCTTACACATCTTCAATTCGAATGTTGAACTTATTATTTATTTAATTAGACTTTAAGAAGACTGTAGAATTATCTGATGAAAGAAGCACGTCACAGCGTACAATACATAATGAGAAAAATACATGAAATATTCCTTTTTGTATGCCTTGCAAACAAAAATATAGCCTGAAATCATGTCACTAAAAATTCTTTCTTTATTTATTATATTTATTTATTTATTGTGGATAGTCGGGAGTTACATTTATCGTAAGTTGTAGAAGCGTTGTTAAAAAAACACTACACTACATTCTTACAGCCAAATATATGAGAAAACTATTTCTAATTAATACAAAAACAACCATAATAAAATAATTCTCTATCCCGAAACTTTCACGTCTTAGCTCGATCGATGGAGCAATACAAACATTATCAAACACGACTTATACTAAACAGCAAACAAACTTTATCAACCAAGCGAACTAACGTTTCCATTAGCCCATCACTTCCAATTTCATTCAATCCCGTCAACCCAGGGGACCCAACTCTGTTGTTGATTTCTCGTCCCAGAGTAACAAAGTTCTTTTTATATGACCCGATTGAAAAAGCTTTCTACTATCCAGGGAAAATGCAGGTGTTGGTTACTTAAAATCGAATGGTATATCGTGTTACTGGATGGTTCCGCGTTTTTCAGAGATATTTGCATAACAAAATGACTTTGGGTGGTTCGATGCAGAATTTTGAAACTGAATGGTACAATCGCTGTCATGTGACTGAAGATAATGGACTATTTGGGAACTATTCTCCCATAAATATGACTGGAATGTTATGTACAGCAAAAATGATCTCTAGTTTAGTTATTGTAAGAAGATGAAATCTGTTGTTTATGGTGTATATATAAACAAGAAGGGATTGTTTCGCGAAAATTTTTCTTTAAATTCATAAACGTCTTATGGAACCTTACGTGTACAATAGCCTTAAGAAAAATAAGTAGATATTCGAATGAATTGTTAAAAGATAACAATGCGTAACAATATCTCAACGTGCTTGCGGCAAAAAGTAGGAAATATAATTTATTCTAGACAATATGAAATGGTTAAAATCGTGATAAAATTTGAAAAACAAATGTAAAAAGCAAACACTTTTAAATATTCAGCAATGGAAGGATAAAAGGTGACGTAATCTATGTATTATTTTGAAGTTATTGTTACATTGTCTGAATAGTAATAGTTTCTAAGCGATTAAACGAATAAAGTGTGCTACAAAACGTATTGTTAAGAGTGTTAAGTAGAAATATAAAATAGTGTGTAATATATTTTCGAAAAAGATATAAAAAAATTGTTATTTCAGAACAACACAATTATTATTCTGAAAATTCCTCAACTATTATTCAAGAAAAGGTAATTTCTTTCGACAATGATTGGTTAGATGGTTACGATTAACATTACTGTAAAAGCTACACGACAGCTGTTGGCGATTGACCTTGTAAGTCTGTTCCAAGATCAAAGGGCAAGGAGGATACTTAAGCTTCAACTCCCGACTTTCACTTTACGCCACATGAAGAATTTGATATTCTAAGTGACGATTGTAAAGTGGACTTTATCGTGATTCCCCCTTCAAATGACAATCGGGAACTATGATATTGTTTGAATTGAACATCTCTTCCAAAGAATAAAACGTGACTCATATAAACTATAATAGAGTTATTGTAATGCAGTAATAGATTTGATGAATTGCATTAAAATTCAGTGAAAAAATTAATATGTTTATTAAGAAGTAAAGGAAGTAAAAGGAAGCTGTAAATGAAGGAATAGTTACTTTATAGACAAGTTTTAGGAGTGAACAACCAGGGAAGAGCTACATAAGTCAGTGAATTGGAATTTCATCTCTAAATCTGCGTTAACACATGACAGTAACACCTGGCGTTATGCACGGTAATTGGTAAATTAAATTTTCTGGAATTTAAATTTGTTACTTTAACCATTATACTGCTATGTCTCTTACAATTAGTATTCATTGCATTTAATCTTTTGATAAGACATAATCTGGGCATTATTATCAAAACTGCTCACAATGGAATACTATATGGAGAATGTTTGTGGAAACTATATTTTGATTGTTTTTGTTTGGTTAATTACTAGTTTTTGAGATCGTATATTAATAACAAAGCTCTGAATAATTTTTTTCTGTATTACTATGCAATTCAGAAGAAAGCCTTTTATTGAAAAAATTTATTTGCCTTTCAGTTCTATGACATCATCTTTATTTTGTATTGAAAGGAAATAATTTCAGCCACTAAATTCTAAAGAATATTTATTAAAAACTTCGTAAACGACAATTATTAGAAAAATGATGTATTCAGTATTATCTGGTTAAAAAAAATTCAGACATGTATATCTAATAAGCATCTCGAAGTACATTTTGAATCATCAAAATATTTATAAAAAAAATTTAAAAAAAAATTCTTTGAATTAAACAAAAAAATTAAGAAATTGTTAAAATTGTGAATTAAACTCAAAATTATCCAATGTAATTTTTTAAATATGTTATAATAAAGGGAAATATATATATTCTATTACCTTGCTAAAAATTTGTTACTGATTGCAGTTGAAGAAGTATCAAATATCACATTTAAAATTATCTAAGCTTTTTTTTAAAAAAAAAAAAACTTTTATTCGTCACAATATACTCGAACAATTATAATTATTAAAATTCAAACAAATTCTTCTGTATTGAGATTATTATATTTTTCAATGAGTTTTAATTCTAACCTATTTTTAAAAACGGGAAACGATTCCTAAAGATCTATCTGTCTACACCCATCTTCTTGATAGTTGTTCGACACCTTTAACCCAATAGAGAAAGAGAATAGTTGATCGAATAGTGTCACCGATATTTTGAACCCTTAACCATTGAGTTTAAAGAAAACTTCCCGATTGCCTTTTGCTATGCTTCTATCAACTGAACCAAAAGGAGATCCCCAGTAGGGATTGTTATTAAACCGTTTTAACTTATGACATTGTTCTTGAAAAAAGCCGACGCATACTCCCCTCTAGTATCATCGTAATAGTACGAAGAGGAATATTCTGAATTCTATTTCTAAAAAAGGTCGTTTTTCCAACCATTACTGCAATTAATATTCACCCCGCCTCACTCCTCAGTTGAATTTTGCTTTGAACAGTCGTCATTTAGTGCCATCGGCTGTCTTGAGTTGAGTGGTGGGTCTCTTTGACGCTTGCACTGTAGATGATATATCAGTAGCTATGATTTTTGTGCAGTTGTTTTAGTTAGACTCAAGGAGGCAAGTTTTCACATCGATGGCAAATGCAATCAGTAGTACTAGGCTGTGCTGGCCTCCAGTGTTCAGGTATACTGTGCCTGAGTGTCATCACTTCTGCGATGAGTATTTTCTGCGCTCTTATCAACTAGACCCAGTGGAGATCCCCATTAGGGCTAGTTATTAAGATGTATTAAATTATGTCGCTGTTGTTGTTGAAGAGAGCCACTACAGTTGTAATTGATCTCTGGGTAATTATAACAAAACAACACTTGATTAGAAATTCATCTTTCTTAAAATGCTTAAGTAGTAACACCGGTAGAAAAAGAGTTTTTCGAACATGGGTTTCCTTCCAAACTTCACGCTTTTCGCAACATATAATTTTTCGTAACATCAGTAATTACTTTCAAAATTTATTTTATCATTTGATGTGCATTAAATTTATTATCTAAATAAATACGTGTAAAATTTTTTAGCTCAATTAATCATTGGATTTGGCGACAATTTGGTGACTTGGCGAAAAGCTTGGCGTGAAATTTAATTTTTTAAATAATTAAATTTAAAAAATCAATTTAATTAATTTTATTAATTATAGTTAAATTGTCGTATTGTCATGCAGATCAACCACGAAAAGAAAATTTCAGCTCAATTGAGCGTTTTAAAATCTGAGAAAAAAAGCTTTTAAAATTTTCACGTCATACAATGTGAGTAAAAACCATTAATCATTAGTTTTAATCAGTTAATTTTTATAAATTATAATTAAATCATCGTATTATCATCCAAAACTGTATAGAAAATTTCAGCTCAATTGAGTGCTTTAAAATGTGAGAAAAAAAGCTTTTAAAATTTTGACCAAGACATACAATATGAGTTAAAAAAAAACTATTAAGAAGATCGGAAAAAGCAGATACGAAATTCTCCACACCCTGATCATATTCAATGAATAAACTGTCATTGATAAACATAACCAATGTATATCAACAGACAAGTTTGTCTCAATAACTTAACCATGATTTTCACTTCATATAAGTACACAATTCAAGTAATTGATTTTAAAAATTCCGTAATCGAAAATTCAATACATACATTTATTCTAACTTGTTTGATTTTTACGATCCAAGAGATGGCAGACAAAGCACATTAACACTAACTCGATTAAAGAAGATTTCAACAACGTGAAGGAGAGATGCAGGTGTCGGTTATTTTGCTTTCAGACGTAAATTATATATGTTTTCAACTAGCACAACATCATGGATATTTGCATAGCATAATGTCATTGAATGCTTTAGAACATTCAGAGTAGAATGACGAAAATGAATGACAAAATTGCTGTTTCGTGACTGAAGGTAATGGGCTTTTGAAGATGTTGCCTATCACAAAGACTTTTACCCCCTAATTTCTTGGAATAAAAATATTGAAAGAATGAAGAAATATGAATATTTCTCTCTCGTTTTTGATGGATGGTGGATTTTGTTGTAGAAGTACAAAAATGTGGATATCAGTAAGTGAGAAATAAGACTTTTTTTGGCAAGGAGTGAGATTGAGGAGCAGATTTATAAATTTATTTTTTAATATTCTGCATATTCTAAAATTATGCAGAGTAATTTTTGAGGCATCCAGTATAAATGTTGATAAAAGAATTAAATAGATTTTACTCTAAAATGCTTTCCAAATTAGATAAAATTTCAGGTAAACAATATCTGGTAATAGCAAAATGAAACTTGGTGTTTATCATATATGCGTGATAAAAGCGTAAACTCGTACAAATTATAAAGACCGATCAATAAATGGAAATATTTCTTTAAAGAAAATATTTCAAGTGGAAAATGTTTAGAGGAAATGGAAAAAAAATTAAACATTCAGCAATAAAGGACCGAAAAGATTGAATGATAAAACATTGAATGCATCATTTAAAAATTTTCGCTTTTATATCTGTTAACTAGTCTCAAGTTATAGTTTCTTTAGTGATAAACTGAATAAAATAGGGGTTTTAAAGCAGTTTTATGACGGTATTGTATTAAGTAACTATACAAAAGAGTGTCTCAGTTCTCAGATTGCCTCGAGGAAAATTCAAAAATATGCATCTGAAAGTGCATGAAACCATTATACTCTTAAAAACTCTTCATTCAATTCTTACGATAGAAAAGGATTTGCACAATAAATGTGAGCACTTTTTTAACTGAAGTATATTATTGTCTTTTTTAAAAGTAAGATATAATACTTGTTTTTAGATTAATAAACTGGGAATCGATAGTTAAAAGTATTATTATTTGCTACTTATAACACTGAATTTTGCTTTAGATTGGGGTACCTTCAGAAGCTGTTTTTCAGCTTTTATCTGTCTCCAAACTAATAAAATTTTAAGATGATATTATTCAAATTAATTATTTCAGTTATTAATACTGCATTTAGGGTGAAAGAATTTCTTTCTAAAGCGATATAATTGAAGCCTGTTATTAAAATATTATTGAGTAATGGGAAAACTATACATAAATAAACAGTGATCTGAAATTGTTTGTAATTTTTAAAAAGCAGATTAGTGTCCCAGGATTGCACGTTGTTTTGTCTGGTAATATAATGTAATAAGATTAAATAAAATAAATTTGGAAGGAAAATATTACAAATTTGATTACTATCTGTATACCCCTTTCTTTAATTTATGTTATTGGTACAAATATATCAAAAATAGGAATTCCATATTTGAAATATATATATATTTTCCATATTTGAAATACACACACACATATATATATATATATATATAAACTGCTGTTTGTAGAAAATGCAACACCATGAAGGAATCATCAGAATCAAATGAAATTCGCAGCAAATGTCAATTATAGGATATTATGCAAATTAATAAAGTTTCAGAGCCATCGCGCGTGCGCGGCGCGCGCAGCGCCCTCTGAATTGATGCTGAAAGCGTATAAATAAAGTGCTGTAGCGGGACGTTGAAAAAAGTCTATGATTATTTGTTAGTGGCAAACGTTTAGTGAGACCTGAGTATGCCTCCACGACGGAAGAATAAGAAATTCAAGCAACTTACGGAGTTTGAACGAGGGAGGATAATCGGCCTTCGAGAAGGAGGATTTTCCTATCGCGCAATAGCAGCTCGTATGCAGCGGAACAGTTCCACAGTGATGCGAGTTTGGAAGCAGTGGACCGACGAGCACCGAACAACTCGAAAAACAGGCACTGGACGACGGAAGATGACGTCAGAGCGCGATGATCGACACCTGCTCCGCATGGCGGTGAATGATCGCACAGCTTCCTCCAGGCAGCTGGCAGCACGTTGGTCTACTGCTACAGGTGTACAATTGTCGGCTTCGTCAATTCGTCGTCGTCTGCTGCGCCGTGGATTGCGTGCAAGGGTGCCTTTATACAGGATTCCCCTCACGGCGAATCATCGACGGCTGCGTCGGCAGTGGGCTCTTGAGCACAGAGACAGGCGAGCTGATTGGCACCAAGTTGTCTTTTCAGATGAATCACGCTTCAATTTGTGGACCCATGATGGCCGTGTTCGTGTTAGACGTTATGCCGGTCAACGCTGCCTTCCTGAGTGTATTATTGAACGACATAGTGGTCGAACACCCGGAGTTATGGTCTGGGGTGCGATTTCGTATCATGGACGATCCAATTTGATACGAATTGAGGGTAATCTCAATAGCAACAGGTACGTCCGTGAAGTGCTACAGCCCGAAGTCGTTCCTTTCCTTCAAGGCATCCCTGGAGCTATCTTTCAGCAGGATAATGCACGCCCACATGTTGCGCGGACTGTTCGAGACTTCTGTTCAGCACAACGCATGCAACTTCTTCCTTGGCCTGCTTATTCACCGGATATGTCGCCTATTGAGCACGTGTGGGATATGGTTGGTCGGCGTCTCGCTCGTGATCCGCGTCCTGCTGTTTCCAAAGACGAACTTTGGTTGCGCATACAAGCGATATGGAATTCTCTTCCTCAAGCAGATATTCAACATCTGTTTGACTCCATGCCACGTCGTATAGCAGCACTTATTGCAGCGCATGGTGGCTGCACCAAATACTGATTTCGGACGCTTAATTTGTTTCTTTTGTTTTGAAAATTTCATCATTTATTTGTATCAGTACAAGTCGTTTCTGCATTAAATTTCATTTGATTCTGATGATTCTTTCATGGTGTTGCATTTTCTACAAACAGCAGTATAAATTAAAGGAATAGTATAAAAAAGCAAACAGGTAGCAATAATTTGACAAATATAAAATAACATTTTCATTAATATTTATATCTACGTAAAGAAAATTAATTGATTACTTAAAGATATATTGAATGCCTAAACATCTTTATTTCTAACAATAATT
>BMAW01083343.1:176839-187294 GCA_019974015.1 Nephila pilipes | reverse complement strand
GTGTGTGTGTGTGTATTTCAAATATGGAATTCCAATTTTCGATATATTTGTATAAAGTGTTTTCGAAATTAGATAAAATTTCAGGGAAATAATGTCTGGTATTGGAAAAATAAAACTTGATGTCTATCATATATGCGTGATAAAAGTGTAAACTCGTACAAATTATAAAGACCGAACAATAAATGAAGATATTTAGATATTTCAAGTTGAAAATATGAATTATTTGTGTGTTAATGTGCAAATATACATATATATATATATATATATTTCTTAGAAAGTTAAGGGGATTTTTTATTAGATTTCTTTAATATACCTTGATATTAGTTTTAAATCATAGCCGCACGGGGTCTTAGCTTCGATTCCCTCTTTGGGTATAAAAGTGGACTTTCCCTTTCCTTTGATATGCCAGGTTTAATTACGTGGGAATATAATAAGTTTACGCTCAAAAGCTAGTTCGCCAGGATTTTGCAATGTAAAATTTAGCACTGCATTCAAGCGCACCACCGCTCTCCTTCGGGGTAGATGTTACGAGAGGCGCATTTCGCAGATATGACACGCAGATATAGTTGATCCCGACTACTTATTGCTCGATGCCTATCCTTCTTTGTTCTACATCGTATCATCAATAAAGAATAAGTTGGAGTTTTGAAAGATTCAAACATTTTATATTAATTTCATTGAATATATTCTCCTCTAAATAAAATAGACAAATAAACTAATATTCTTTTTTAGTTGATCCGACCTCCCACATAAAATGTAAAATATTAAGTTTATTGCACGAGCAGCAATAAAAAAATATACATGCATTTTTGCGAACACTATTCAGGTGACAGGCTTCTTAACGGTTATAGTTAAGCGGCACGAACGAAGCCGGCAACGGTAATTTTATTTTTCTAATTTTCATTGTTCACCACAAGATCTTTCTCCAAGCTATATAGATATGAGTCTGTACACCCATTATTGGTATTTCGGATAATAGATCTGAAGGAAATGAGACTGGAGAGAGAGAACTAATAATATTACATATTTACTAACTTCTTTTATTACTGGTAATTCAGTGAAACTTTCGCACAAAAACGGTATACCGGTAAATAACTGGAAATTATTAAGACCTTTTACTCAATATAGAAATTCATAACCATAAATCATTTTATTTAATATCAGGATAATGTGACTTAAGTATATGAGAAGGAATTGAAAATAAATAATCTGAATAAAATTCAACAGTTTTATAAAAAAAAAAAATTTAAATTATTACTTATACATAATAATTTTTCATAATGACAGCAACTACGAAGTGCATCATTAAATAAGTTATTAATCAATCAACATATATCTTAAAAATTAGAAACATAACTGTTCAAAAGTTTGGTCATTTAATTCCGATCGACGTTTTGTACAAAATAATCACGCTGCATAAAAATCCATTTCAGATTCCCACTCTTGTTGGTTTTATAACTATTAAAAATCGTACATTGTTGTTTGAATATATTTTCCTCTCATAATTTCCTGTTGTAACTCTCTACCTTTTATGTACTATTAAACGGTAGCCAGATGGCGCCACATGCTCTTTTGGTAAGAAGCGCAAGCAAGATGGAAAGCGAGTGATTTCTTAGCAGAATGATGGAGTGAAGTTCGTGAATCTGTGTTTTATATATGTTTTGTATCCTGACTTGTTTGGTGGAATGTGTCGAGTATAAAATAACATTTGTTCCTGAAACCATCCCGGCTATTCATTATTTTGTCCTGAAATAATAGCAACATTAAAGGGAAACAACTTTTGAATATATTTCAATTCTTTTTCAACAATTTCATTAATAATTTTTCACCGGAAGTGGGTTATGTTGCATTTTCCTTTTGTTCTTGGATTAAGTAATCCAGATGTCAAAAGAAAGTTTTTTATTAAGTCCTAACTTTACCGAATTCATGTAAAACCATTGTGGAATTACCGGCAACATTTTAAGGCTAAAATTTGGAATTATTGGTAAAATGTTCTAAAGTGTTACAATCATATACTTCAAATTTAAACATTGTGAGTAACTATGACCTTACACTAACTTTATGATACTAAACCTTACTTTTTGAAAGTAGTAGGGACATACATTTTTAATTTAATAATCTACTTAATGTAAGCAAACGCTTTAGAAAAGACAGTTAAAATACGTATGTAGAACACACCTACACTTTTTCTCTTTTCATTTTTATAATTTTATTTCCAAAAGTTATTTTGTTATTCAGGTAGCAATTCAATTTAAAAATATATTTATTCTTACATTTCCTTCGCACACGAACATCAAATATTACAAATCATGTTAATGCAATCAGAAATCAAGCTAATATAATAAAAAATGAAATCTGAATACGATTTGAGAGTAGAATGTATTTTTTATCAACATAAATTATACAAAGTATGTATTGTGCATAAAATGACAACTTCAAAAAATAAGAAAAACGCGAATTTTCTTTCAAGAACAATTTATTTCATCATTTTCTTTCAGTATTTGCTTAGCATTCTCCATCCTTAAAGAAGACGGTACATTGAAAGAATTTTTTTTGTTTCTTTCTTACATTTCTCTATCCGAAATCCCATTTATAGAAAAATCTACTTACAAAAGATAACTAATGACAGTTCAAAGAAAGAGAAAATGCCAAAAGTAAATATCGAGTTTCAGAAAGGGGGAATATAAAAAAAGAAGACATAGGAACAATACCTAGAAAAAAATCGGCGACAATTACTAGAATTCTTTCTGTTACTCAGATATTCCCTTTTTTTGATTGCGTTTTTTGTTAAAGCAGAAAAAGGAGACATTTTTTTTAAAAAAAATAAGTGAAAATCTCACTTATGCGTAAACAATTAAATTTAATATCTTTCTGAACCTTTATTAAAATGCGATTTATTTTTACAGTGTAATTTGTCATGGCATAATAATAATTGTCATTGTTATTTGAAATATTTTTTCTGCAGCAGTTAGTCAACATAGATGTGAAAAAAAGGAAGTGTTTTTCTTTTCTAACAACGAAGCTAAGTTCAATTATATAAATTCATCTGTGAAAGAAATTTAATATTCTTCTGAAAGGTGTTTTTTGTCGTATAGTTTGAAAATGTTTTTTTTTAAATATTTTAATCCGCTTTCATGTAAAAACATTTAGAAAAAGGAAGAACTTATATAAAAAAGTATTAATATATTGTAACTTTGATCATAATCAAAACGGGAAGAAGTTATTGAAATTCTTATAAAATATACGCTGATAAATAATTAAAAATTCTTACAATCATTCAATAGCCAGTTATCGAAACTTAATCAGGCTGCATTAATTTTATCATTCCTAAGATTTTATATATATTGTTAAAACATCAATAGGTTTCTTTTAAAGAGTTCATTGAATTTTTTTTAATTTTTATTATTTAAATCGTAACTTTAGCGAGAAATTTTAATATCGTAACACGTAAAAAGGCATGGAAGAAATACTTGATAGTAGAGAGAAATTTTTCAGAATTATAAAATAATATTCTACTCGCCATTTTTCTTTTCCGAGACCTTCAGGCTATTTACTCTTAATTCCATTTCCTCCTTGGGATCTTTTGAGGCCAAACGATTTTGATATTGCAGTGGATTGTTATTACTTTTTGTCTCTTTTATTTCTTTAAAAAGTCGCTTATTTTCTTAGCATAAGCATACTGTACGAAATGCATACTCTATAACTCTACGAAATATTTGAACTAGTTCTATTTTAAGCCTCTGTGTCGGAGTTGAGAAAAATGCTTCCGTTACAAAAAAAAAATAATTTGAATTTAATTAAATATATTTCATTTAAATAATCATAGAATTAATATATTTTTCTGTGTTGAATAAAAATTGACCAAAAATTATTGAAATATCACCAATGCCATCAGCTTAAGGTTAACAAGCCAAAATCATCTTATAATTGTAGCAAATGAAATTTTGTTAGTACCACTGTTTAATAAATATAACAATAAATTTAAACAACTCATTCTAACGAATTCGATTTTAGCGACGTATAAGTCATATTTCAAAAACATTCTTTAAAATTGATTTATTTCACAACTGACTTTCTTTACATTTTCTTCTTTGAAAACATTTAAATCTTGTGTATTGTAATTGATGTTTAAGATAAACAAGAAGTTTACAAGTAGATGGCCATTTTATAAAAAAAAATCGTTTAGTAGCGTAAAAATCTCCTAGATATACTTCATTCAAAATAGAATAATATACAGTATAGATCTTACAAATGTAGTTCAGAAATGAAATATGTAAATGTTTCGGTACGATCATATTACTGAATTCAGAAATGAGAATGAGTTATGTTATTCCTTTCTCGATATAAATGGAAATTTTTATCTAATATACTTCTAGGCATTTTTCTCTCAAAGACTTATATATTTTTATGACAACATTGATTTCGATATTTATTTTAAGGAAAATATTAAATATACATGAGGTCGCGTGCATACATTCTTTACTCAATGTATGATACTGCATTTTTCAAATTAGATGATTTGTGTTTTGTTAATCAGAGATTTTCAAAATGTTTAAGAAGCTGATCATAATTAGAATCAAATAGTGATCTAAAAAGTAAAAATTTTATTTTTATCCATCATATTTTATTTCTTTCAAATGAATACTGGGGAACAGCTTCAAGTTAAGCTAAGAGACCCAGACGATAATTTAAATAATTTCAACATATATATTGATAAAATTAAGAAATTATATGTGTGAATGTTATTCGACGTAACACAAAGATTGAAAGAGTCTGACTACCAAATTTATTACGCTAAAATTCTGTATGATTATAGTGTGCACCCCTAAGTTTATTTATTATTTTATTAATTTTTATTTCTCGAAAATCACTTTAGAATTTTGAAATTCTATGTCGAAGTGATTTTTTTCATATTTTTTGTATAATTTTCTGCCTACCTCAAATGAAATGCTGAGAAAACGTGGTTCTTGTTCTAATTGGATTACGCAAATTTTTTTCAAAAAGAAGAATTACTTTGATTAGTACATGTAAACTAATTATCCGATTTTCGACAAATTCTTAAAAAGGACAAATCGAACTGAAAAATCAATTTGCCATTTAAAATTTTTAAATCGTTTCATCCAAAAATATTTCAACCCAAAAGATAAGTTATTCATGTGGAATACAGCATAAACATTTAGCCTCTAGTGAAAAAAAGAATGAGCAAAACATCTATTAGTTAATTAATTCAATTCGTTGTACAATATTTAATTCATTACACAATTTTATCTACTTGAACCCTGAGTGAGTTTTCGCCTATATTTTATTATTTTTTTACTTCCGCTAAGGAAGATTTTACTGCTCCCTTTTATGCATATTTCTCGCGCATATGAAGTTATTTCCTGTCTTTACATTTAACAATGTTCATTATGAAAATTTTTGAAGATTGTATTATTTTAAAAATTCACCCGCGCGAAAGGTGGGAACTCCAGATGGCAGAAGATAAATATAACGGTTACTTTAAGTTACCGTAACGGCATGTCATTCATTTTGTCTTACTCATTGACCAATCATTAGGGTTCATTGGAACGGATAAACGTTTTTCTAGAAACTACTCGATGGCTTCCATAACGAACCATACATTTGAACCACAGTTTAGTGACGACGAAGACACTTTTCTCTTTTTTAACTTCCATGTCACAATATGGTAAGAGTTTAAAGACCAGTTCCACTTAACGATAAAGTAACCTCCATCATTCAGAGGGGTCCTTAATAAAATTTAATCAAACTGAATATCGTCTTTCACTGAACTCAGGATAGCTAAAACTCGGGAACAAGAATCATGTGATAGCTCTATGAAAATATTCTAGTGACAACTAAAGAGAGAAAAATGTGAATAAATGAACTATAATTTTTTCAAAGTTTAAATTTGTTTTCGGTATTTTTATTTGTTCTATTATTTTTAGGAAGCATATGAAACTTATGTATGATTAAGAGATGAAAATATTTCAAATTCCAATGTGGAAATAATATTGTTATCTCCATTGTTATCGTCTACCTGTGGAGGGTGCCTTTTAGGGAGCCTTGGCGAGTTAAAATATCACTTACAAAACCCATCGGAGTGCGAGAGGAAACTCCAAAATGAAGCAGATCTTTGTAAAGATCGCGAGATGATGTGCTATATGTAAGCAGCGCTAATCACCCCAAAGTAATGTTAAAAATATACAAAAGGTTAAAGTGATTATTGTTGTACAAGGAAGTCTGTTTTCTGTCTGAAGTGTAAAGGAAAAAGTAAGTAAGAGGCAAATGAGTGAAAGTTAGCATTAACCTAAAAAGAATGTTAAGTAAAAGTGTTTTAACAATAGTAATATTACATTTAAATTATAATAGTAACTGAAAGCTTACATAATGATAATAATAACATTAATTAAGAAGATTTAAGTTTATTTCTGAAGTTTTCTGTTTCTAAATTAGACATCCTAATTCTCTAAAGCTTCTGAAGTTTTGAAACATTCAAAGTTGCTCGATGCATAAAGCGAAGTATGTATTAAGAGTGTTTTATAGTACGAACTAATTCTCATAATTGACAAATAAATGATGTGTAAGATTTGCTTATTAACTGTGACCACTTAACGTCTGAGCAAAAATGTATTTTAGAAATAGCTGCTTAATGTGATGTCAGAATACAATTTGGGTACATTATAGAATTTAGCATTTGTGTGTGTTATAATTATTCAGAGAGCCAGATAGCAGCGCAATGTATTCTTATGAACCTTCAACAGGTATAATGGATACAGATGGCGAGGCGTTTGGTTACGTTATTTACTTCATCATCACAGATATAAAAAATAAAACATATTATATTTACAATATTACACTATGATTACATACGAGAAAATCAAATTTCAAAAATTAAAATATTTTTTCATAATAACCATATCACTTGACGCTTTTATTATCTTTGCGAACTTTCTCGGATGCGTCACCGGTTAGGTTCGTCTTCTTTCTTGGTGACAGTTGTGATGTAAACAATACCCGTTTGCCTCTCCATTATTGATTCATCCGTTAAAACGACACAGTAATTTCCGACAAAAGATATTAAAATTCGGGATTTGCCTTGGTGACTTGAAGCCTAATTGGCAATGTAGAATTTGATTTTGTCAGGAACAGAAAAGTATTCGTACGTGGTTCTTTGGTTTAAGTATTCCTTTCGTTCGGTTCATTTATTTAAAGTGCGAATAATTTATATCAATAGTTTTACGAACATCAACTCTTGGGTCGAACATTTTTTGGTAAACTGTGTTTTCCATTTTGTTGATCAGTCAATCATTGGTATTATTTTTTGACTATCTATGGAATATTTGTGAGATAATGCAAAATGACGGAATAAATGTCAGAGAGGAATTGTATGTCAAAATTTGAATTCTTATTTAACAGAAATCCTATGGCGACCCATAAATTCTAAATAAAAGAAACGTTCTCTGTTACTTTAGATATCATTTTAAAATTTATGTCTAATGTTTAAATTTAAATATTTTCTCTAGTTAAATGTTCCAAAAGTTCTTTATAGCATATTTATTAAGGTGCAATAAATTTACTTGTGTTTTTTTTTTTAATTGCTCTTTTTGATTGTTTTCCTTTTTGTATAAAATAGTACATGAATTAGAAAGTATTTATATGAAAGCCTAGAATCATTGAAAGAAATAAGCCAGAAAGTGCCAATTAGGAGTTGAAAATGCGTGATATGGCTGCAATGGAAAAGTACTAAGGGCCAAAATTAATGTGAAGAGAATTATGGATCCTAAAATTACAGTTTGGAAACAACAAGTAAGCTAAGATATTTTCTGGATGATATAAGCTCTGATTGGAAGAACGTTTAAGATGGTTTTAGCTTAAAAGGAGAAAATGTTTAGTAACCCTATTTTAGCCGAATTAAGTATACAATTCACTTTCGCAACGATGTAACTTGGAGGGTAAAACTCTTTCTCTGATTGGATAAGCTGTTAAGGCTATTGGACAATGAAATTTTTCTCGTAAGTCTGAGGACAATGTATATCGGTAGAACACGACATAGCTCCTTCTCTTTAATAAATGAGTCTATTTTATCATTGGAACAAATGGAGCACACTCTATTTTAAAATCCAACTGCAGAATTTGTCATTTGCCGCTCTTCAAGATCATTCAGAAAAAGTTATTGTATTTTAGAAATGGAAGAAATGTGCACTTAACATTGCAACGTGACAACATACTAATGCAATATGTTATAATTAATACTTAACTAAAATGAGAATGTAACTATGTTGGCTATCCCATGACACGAACGGAGTCAAATTTCTTTTAGAAGAGGAAGATATATATAGGAGTTCACAATATCAACAGATATAAGTTGATGGTATTGTTTGAGAGTGATGGAGGCCCTGTGAAGCCATGGTTTGAAGTTTCCATGAAGTTTCGAAGGAAGTTTATGGTAGCTTCATCATGATTTGATTATATTTAAATATCATGGATAAGAATCTCGAGTCAAATTGAAACAACCATTAAAAATGAATTTTTATTCAGGAACTTTAAGACTAATAGTGTCAAGTGATTTGATGATTAATTTTCATTACCTTCATATTAAAACTATTTTATAAATAATCTACATTTTTAAACAAAGGTGTTAACTTGATTTTTCGCTTTAGAAATTTTCTATTTCTTTATATTTAATGCATTAGTGAGATAAATATTCGTTTTAAAGTTATTAAATTTAAAATAAAGTCTATTCAAATTTAGATTACAAAAAATGTTTTCATTTTTAATTATTATTTGGTTAATTAATCATGAATTTATCACCTAACTTATTTTTGTGTTTTCAATTCTATTAAAATCTTGTCTGTTTTAGAATTCTATTACAGTGTAACATTTAATTTAAATTGTGTATCTTACATAATATTTCTGGATCTATTTCTAAAATATTATTTAATTCACATAAAAATACAAATTCATTGCATTAAACATGAAAAAAAGTAGACAATAAAATCCTCCTTATGTATAAGAAAGAAAATACAACTTTTTCACTTTATAAAAAAGTATTATGTAAATAGGCTTACCAATAAAAACTTTCTGAGATTAGTCGAATATCAGAGATAGTAAGCTTGTTTTTTGGACGTACCAAATCTTATTATTAAGAATATATATAAACAGATATTTCTTTTCACAATCCGAGAAAAACTATTTTAGAATCACACATGTTAATCTCTCTAACAAAATGAATTCGATATATATTTTTTCGTTTCAATCATTTCTTTCTTAACACGCTATTCTTACGTCTCGGTTCTAAAGAGAAGGAGAGAGACGGGGAAAAAAGTTTAAAAAAAAAACCCTACGAAATTGAATTTGCGGGAAATAAAGCATTTAAGATGACACAGGCAACCGTATTTTTTATTACTATTATTTGAATTTACTCAGAATTTTTGACACTAAATCTTCTTCGTTTGGCTTTTTCTCCGAGGATTTTTGTAATAGGCTGGAATACTAAATCAACAAGATCTAGTTCTGACAAAAAAGGTAAATCTCTTTTTGTCCAAATCTCATGAGGAAAGTGTTATTCCCAATCGAAAAACTCCAAGCTGGAGTTTTTTTTTCGCAGCTCTCAGAATAAAGTCTGTTCTTTCATTTTCATTATATCCGTTTTAAAAAGTTCGAATTGTGATTTTTATTACTCATTTTCCTAGTTCTATCGTCTGTTGTAAAAATAGTACAAAAGAACTTATAATTAGAGGAGGTGTATGTTCAATAGACAAAACAAATAATCATTGTTTGGATTGTTTTGTGTGACACAGGCAGATGTTTTGAAAAAAAAGAAAGGAACTATCTGCCTTGGGAAATTGCTTGAAAAGAGTCTTTGCAACTCTCGAGATTATTAATCCAAGGAAACTTTAAGAGATATTTTAATACAATTTTGTTCTCGCATCTTGTTTATAAGTGATGAAAACTGTTACTTTAATATATCACTTTGTTTCTAATTTTTTCTTTACAATAATCCACAAAGCTAGGACTATTTATACAAAAAATAAAAGTTTACACTCGCATTGTTTTCTTGAACACATTATATATGTTTTTTCCTTTTGCTTGGATTAAGCAGATTTAATTCTTCTGGTTCGGCAATGTTTTTTATTCCATAATTAACTAGTATTTTCTAAGTATATTTATTAGGTTAAGATAAAAGTATTTCTATCTATAAAGAATAACAGAAAATGCTGCACATTATTTTTATTCCAATTTTAAATATATAACAGTGTTTTATAAGATTAAAAACATTTATTATTTAGACTGAAAAGAAATTTTTTGTATGTTTTAAATATTTGTAACAATATTATTTTTAGTTAAAAATATTTTATTATTCAACTGACTTTCTACACATTATATATAATCATATGGAAACAAGTTCATATATATATATATATATATATATATATATATATAAACAAATATAGA
>BMAW01083343.1:166140-176814 GCA_019974015.1 Nephila pilipes | reverse complement strand
AATATGAATAATTCTTAATGAATGAAATATTTTATATTTTCCGAGAACAAAGATGAAGCTTGGATTCCTTATTCTTACAACAAATTCAGATCAGCTTAGGTATTCATTATAAAATATATCTTCTAACAACACACAGATTTTTAAACATTAAATACGATAAGCATTAAAAGTAATATCAATTTTATTATTTAAACACTTTTTTATATAATCATTTTACAAATAACATCAAATAAAATCATCATATAAAAGTATGATTGAGTGTAAGCAAACCTATACAAAACTAATATTTTTCATTAGCCATCATATAATGAACATATCTCGAAAATTAAATCACTGAAAAGCCGTCAATCAACATACTACGAAGAACACCACTTCTAAATTTTCTAGAATCAAAAACACACACAGTTTAAAATTTTAGGGTCTTTGGTCAGAAACTTTTCTGTTCGGAATTAGGTTTGCAGCGTTGGCGAACAGCTGTGCTGGCGTAATATTCATTAATATATAGCAATAGTGTATACTATCTAAGAACTTTTCCACATCTCTTGACGATAAAGCATATCACGTAACAAAAAGCAAACGGGGCTCGAGACAGGTATATTAACAAAATTCATTCGTATGATCTGTGACTTTGGAGATAAAGCAATGATGCTGTCTTTCATAAAGTTTCTATTATGGAGTGTGGCAAGCGAGAAGCACAATTTAGAAGAGAGGAGAACATCTGTAAAAGCTCTTTACATATCTTTAATTTTTCCCTTGATGACAAGAGATCTGTAAAGTTTTGTGTAATTACTTTGAAGATTGTTGCAAATTTTGTCTGTTGAGAGATTGGAAAGGTGTGGAAATTAGGATAGATAATCTCAGAATTTCTGGTGTTGGAGAAATTTAAATCTTTTATGGTGCATTAGCTATTCTATAACTTTTGGAATAAAACTTGCATTAATTTGAATTGCTGGAAGGAAATTCACTGAACTACTTTTTATTTACTTAAGAAATATGATTTGTTTTAGAAATATATAATATGTCAGCGTTTGTCTCAGAGTTATCTATGAAATTCTTTATCTTTTTTTTTATGGAGCTTGATTAATCTTTGGAAGTTTTCACTATTTCATATCTTAATTTTGTATGTTTTCCATTTTTAATAATTCAATGCTTACTACCATGCTAAATTTATTCGTTAACTTTATTTCATTAATTTGCGAAACATAAATGAATCTTTTCCGTTTTTTTTTTTTTTTTTTTTTTTTTTTTTTTTTAAGATGAAAGAAAATATCGTATTCTTGGAGAATTAATGTTTAAAAAATCTCTGAATTGGTAAAATTTAATTAATTTCAATAAAATCTATCAAATGTAACTAGTTATTCTTGTAAATATTGAATGTGGCATTTAAATAAACAAGATTACAAAACTAATTGAATACAGGGCTATTAATCAAAGTGCACGAGAACTGAAATTAATCAATTACATATTTTTTTCAAAAGGAAAGATTTAGTTAAAAACTAATTCATTTACTTCCATTGGATCAAATTTTAAGATCAATCTCGGTTTTGAGTTAGTTGACACAGGAAAAGAACTTATTACACTGTGGAGGTTCTATCATCTATAAGAGTATGCGCGGACAAGGAATCAGTTTCTTAATATATTAATTTTGAATAACTTGTTCAGGAAAATGAATATTTCCATCAATCATATTTGTTTGTTTTGGATTGGTTTTATTAACGCCTCTGTAGCAAATCCAACAGAATTGGCTGTTGGTGAACCGGACCTCCTGGCAGATTGAACCTCGGTTAAGAGTTGAGGACAAATGGCGACAGCTCCACCTCTCTAACTCCTACCATGCCAGATGGAGGGTTTCGAGGCCTCGAACAGATTTAGCACTGCTTATCGTCCCCAGGTTGCACGTAGGATCTAGGGTCCGTTGTATCAAGCTGAACCCAGTGCTGACGAAACAGCAAAGCCTGCGGGTACACCATGCTAGGCATTTATACCTATTGTAAAAGTGTAGCTCTCCAGGCAATATTTTGAAAATAAAAGAATGGTGGTGAGCTTTTTATGAAGTAACAGTTCTTGAGCCCTGCACAATAGGAAATGGGTCTGGGTTATTGCTTTTTAATTAACTCGCACTGAGTGCAACCTGACTACGTTTAGGCGGACCTCCGAAGTGCAGACGATCATTTTGAGGCGACATGGCTTTAAACCTGCACCTCTCTGCTCCTAACTTACCACGAAGGAGCGAGAAGATATTAAGCTCGGAAAGCTTGCGCTATCGGCCCTGGAGACCGCATCTCTGACTCTGAGACTCACGAGGGAAGAAAACTGAAGTCCACGATTCAGTTTCATCCAGCATCGGGCTTTAGCAGGTGCTTAGGGCTACGATAAAGATTCTAAGTGTTAAAGTATTTGAGGTTGCTACATTTGTGAATCGAGTCGAGATAGCCTTCTTCCACCAGAGTGATGGAACTGGATAACTAAAATGTTTCAATTCAGTTCCAGGTTTATCATCTACTTATCCAAATATTGGTCTATTTCATTTAAAGGACCCTCAATACTAAGGATTGAGTAAATGTTTTCAAGTAACAAGGACTCAGATCATCAATTAAGAAGGCTGGAAGCTTATTTTGAATTCAGATGAGCAGTCTTGCGTCAAGGTTCAGAAGAAAGCATTGTCCAAGAGTTGGGAACATTTGTTTCAGGTTCTGTTCTCGAGGAACTTTGGTAATTCTATCAGCATTCCATAGGGTCTCACTGCGAAAATGGTTTTTTCTACGAAATCACTAAAAATCTTCTTTTCGCAGTAGATCCATAAAAGGCCTGATTGTCAGCTCAAGATCAGGATTCAGATAAAAAGGGATTCAAGGAGATACAACAAGGATACGCATGGTTAAATTGACGAGGAGAGACAGCACTTACTAATTGCTAAAGACGGGAGCTTAGGTTGTTGTTTTCAATTATTTATGGTTCAGAAGCTAATTCAATCGATGCTTAATATCACTATACAGTAGACACTTAAAGACGTCCATTAAACAGGAACTCTTTAATATGATTTATGTGGTCTCGGTCACTTAAAATGGGACTCACAATATTTTAACCTCTAATAAATGAAACTATTTAAAGGACACTGAAAAGGGTTTTTTTTCAGTGTTAAAATTCAGGATTCAAGAAAATAAATGGGATAAATATCTATATTTTTTAGAGAGATTTTGGGGTTCAGCAAGGTCGTAGCCTCAGTGAATCCGGTTTTGAATATGTTCAGGAGCTATACAGGACAAACAGGTTAAGAGCTTTTTGGTTCAAGCTCTTGTTCATAAAGGAAAAAGCGATCACACAAACCCACTGGTGCGAGGAGAAAGCATTATCAGGAGTTCGTGCTGCCTGAAATCAAGGTATATATCCTATCTCACTAGGAGATTCAAAATCCTGAGATCCTTGATATAACTTCGCACTGGGGAGGGAAGAAACCAAGCCGATGTGAGTTGGGGCAGACTAATGCATGGACCAATGAGAAGCATGAGCATTTAAATGAAAACGGCTCGAAAGTTTCCGAGTTTCGAGAAGTGCCCTCCGTTAAAGTACGACCAGGACGAAAGATGGTTGAACCTAGATCAAAATCAACGGCATGAGTCAAGATGCAAAAATATTTAAAATGAATGAAAACAGCTTAGTTGAAGGCATGCAATGACGCGACATAAAGATCTTTATTTCAACTGGAGTTGATGGTGGGCCATTAACAAATTATAGTTTGAAAAGATCAGGAGACGAGAGTGTCCGATCAATAATTGGCGACTCCACATAAGGAAGCGTGTCAGGATCAGAAAAATACAGGCCTCGAAATGAAGAAAACAACAAGATTCACTGGAATGTTTGTGACAGTGATAGGACAATATCCGCATCAGGTGAGGCTTCGGATTCACAGTAGGAAAAGAAGTCCACCCCAGATGCTTCACAACGACTCTGTAAAATTTTGGAAAGTTTTTCATAATTTCTAGTCAACTCTTTCATTCACTTCACAATACTAAATTTTTGTAATTACTAGTTTATTTTTTAACTACAAATGCAATTAATACCTGTGGATTACGCTACTTATTCATATATATATATAATTTATTTGAAGCTTGATATCCTGCATTTTTAAAAGAATTACAATTTTTAGGTTGTCCTTTTATGAAGAAGGGAAACCTGTGTTAAAGGAACAAACTGTCTGGCTCGGTGGATTTCTTATTAGGCGGTGGTACTACTATATACAAATAAAACAAATTTATAAAATATTATAAAGTATATTAAAACTGCAAAGTGACTCTTGGTCCGCCTTGTATAGAAAAAATGTATGATATGAAGAAAACATTTAAATTTATTTTTTCAATAAAAGAATAAATGTTTTTGTAAGTTATTCGTATTATCCGTACCGAATGAAAAACATATATTTCAAAAATGGAAGTAAATAAATTTTACTTAATTCAACAAAATTTAAAATATGTTTCCAAAAGAATTTCATGCGAAAAGTTATTTAAATATTTAAATAAGCAGTTTCAAATTTCAATATATTTACGACACTTAATTCTAAGACTAAATAACACAGCGTTTAGCAATGTAAATATTATATTAACCAAATTGCCGAAGAAACAGAATATGTTTGAATGTTGATGCTGATTTTATCTGTCATAAATATATATAGAATATCTTTTATTACGATACGTTAAGAAACAAATAAATTACCACAATATGAAATCTAATAAATATAACTTTTCATATAAATTTTCTTATTATTTGTAAAGTTAAGATATGGCATATGTGTCAATGACCCAGACAGTAGATTATATTATATTAAGTTTTTATGTGTTATTTCTGTCATATGAAAAAATAAATATGACGTTACTGATTAAAGTCAAGATAATCTTCCACTTAATTATCTATAAATGAAATTGAGGCAAATTATACTTTTATTCATAGTAATGAATTCTCAATTATTGTGGTGTAATTAGTTTACTGGATAACCTGATATATTTTTATTCTTTTTAGATGATAAAGAATATAAACGCACAATAAAAATAAAATAATTCATTATTTATTTATCCTGTGGTGAAACGTGCGAAAGCAATTATGTTAAATTAATGAACAATAACAAAAACCAAACATTTTGTTTCACGGTCGATCAAATTGTCGTTACAAATTAACTTCTATATCAATATTTTACTAACGTTTATTAGGTTTTGTTAGTGAACTGGAAGAGAACATCTTTTAAATTTCTGTTTGAATTTCCTCGCAAAAATAAACATTTTTCCTGTACTTATTAATCATCTATTTGCTTATTATTTTATTTGTAGACAAAGCAAGTAAAATTTTTATTTTTATAAAAATGTTATTCAAGTTATAGTACGTTTTAACTCGGATACTAGAAACTTGATTCTAATTACGACAATCAATTTAATTACTTGATTAAAATATTTTTCCTAATAGAAATAACATTATCTTTCATAGTCTATATCATTTGCCATATTATTGATCGTGTTATTTATAAATAAAAAATACTACAGAATATATATCTTTGTTATGTAATCTCAGTCGTACTATGTTTAAATAAAATATTAGCGTTCAATATAAATTAATACAACGATTAAAGAGAAAAACATCTACATGTAGCTTATGTTCTTTTATTTTGTGTATTTAAAGATTTTAAAGTGGCTTGAGGAGATTTCATTCTGTGCAAAAGTTTCGAAGATGAGGGATATAGAGGTTCACTGAACACAGTTCTAGAGAATGTTCTGGTCCGCTGAGGGCATAAACCATTTCTAGCATGCTACTAACAATATAAAATAAATGTCCTATCCACATAGTAAAGTGTAAGCGTGACGGAGCACTTTATTTAGATTGTAACATTCTATTTTATACTATAAGGAAAGTAGATATTCTGTCATTTCAACTTGCACAAACTCAACAGCCGAAAATGAAATGACGCAAAATGTCTTCTGTGTAAGAACGAGAACCTTTATTTACATAATAGCGTTGAATAACTTCCTACTAGCTGTGTATGCTTTTCAAAATGAATTTAAAAGCACTGATTTCTTTAAAATTATGATAAATTTAGAAATACTTTTTTTCCAAAGTATATTCTTATCTATTAACTGTAAAATAATATACTGCAGAACTTTAATTATGAACAAAACAATCACAAAACTACCTATTCTCGTTGAAATCGTTTCTTTTATCTTATAAAAAGAAAACAAAATCGTCTCAAAAAAAAAAAAAAAAAAAAAAAAAAAGAATTACGATATTTTAAAAAGAATACGAAAAACTGATTTCTAATTGGGATCCACACCTTTTTTTGAATTTTTATTTTATACAAAATTTTATTCCATTAAAAAATCACTATTATATATTTGTCTGAACTTAGACACATTTTTCAAAGCCCCATCATAAAAAATTGTATTCAAGGCTAGCCAATCATTTTATAAAAGTTTTAGATATTAAAATTAATAAATTACGGAAAGAGAAGTCAACAAAGCCCAATCTGACGCTTTTAGCACTTCGCCTGTAAAGTAATAATACCGCAAGTCATTAAACAGCATAAACAAACAACATTTTTTTAAAAAATTTATTCTTGCAAAGATCTCTTGAGAATTATATAAGCAAAATAAGATCAAAAGAAAGTTAAAAAATTAATGCTAAATGCTTATTTTTTATTCACCTTTTATAAATTTGTTTGTTTTTGAAAACACAATAATCTGGAAGGAATCAATATTGATTATAACACCCTGGTTAAAGTCCAAAACCTTTAACGAGATATTACAGCAAAGTTCTTCAAAAATATACACTATCCTTTATTTATTTTAAATCTATAAAATTATATTGGTTTTATTTTTTCGTGTATGTTGTACTGCTAACGAAATAGAGAGCTTAAGGTCAATATAATGCTTTCAAACACGAAAATAAAGTTTAGCAACTCATTATCCATAGCGCCTTATTTTCCCTTCTAGTTATATATATCAGGAATGCCATCTGTGAGGATATAACTGTTTATTACAACGTAACACTAAGAAGCTACACGAGAGGGCTATTGACAAATCCACTGGGAAACGAGCTCACCCAAAGAGTTTAGAGCTACAAAACCGGCTGCCTGTGTAGAGAGAGAATCATTCCTGCACTCAACATTAATCAGCAAAAGAATTTTTTTACAATTTTCTTACAACAATAGGGTAACAAATGACAGTACATTGTTGTAGTAGAGAACAGAAGTTCATAATCACAAACCGAACCAAAAAGAAACCGAAAATCACAAGAAAACATAATCCAAGCAATTTCTTCCAGGAGAGACGTCATCAGCGGTTCTAACGACGTCTATTTTTATCGTCATAGTTATAATATTTCTAATGTTACTTTTAAATTTATTTCCTTTTCTTTTGAATGCAATCGATCTGTATTCCATTGACGTCGTCACGATTTTCTGGTAATAACGGATGCTGATACTATGCGATCTACGCCGGCAGACAGTCTGAGAAACAACTTTTGGTACAAGTAAACACACAAAAAAAAATAAAAAAAACTCAGAAAAAAATGAAGCAGTAGACAAATATTATTCACATGTGTATAAAAGTATACAATTAGAAAGTACCAATAAGGAAAATTGAAAATTTAGAAATCTAACTAAATATTGAAAACGTATTGAAATTTCTTGCAATTTACGAGCCATAAGCATCGCTATTGATTTGAGCACGAAAGGAACTTAGGGTTTTCACACGACTTCAGCCAAATAAGTTTCGCTTTCAACAACAGGACATTTATGGGTCTCGTAATTTTGAGACTCCGGTCAAGTAACGATGACAACACCTGAGCTAGTTAACCTTCTCGCACCAAAGCTCCTCGATCGCAACGGAAGGACTTGGGACCAGCGAGATGTAACGTACATCAGCCCTTAAAATGGTGTCTTTAATGGCATAAAACTGAAACCAAAACGAATCGAAAGGGCTTTATATGAACATGACAATGAAATTGACAATGGCTCTACAAAGCAAATGCACATCATTTAGAAGATAACAAAAATTACTTTATTGATAGATGCCTACGTATTAAAATCTAGTGGGATACCTACATTAGTGCAGCTTTGTACACGAATCAGATATGAAAGTTAGACAAGAAGAAAATCCGGGAAGGTATTTAATTAAATGCATTAGCAATTTCAAGAGAAATTTGATTTTTTGTATTTTATTCATTTTATTCTGAATATGTAAGTACCGTTCATATAATTTTGTTATTTAAGAAATGAAGTTATGATTTTATTTAATTATGAAAATGTTTCCCCAAGTTTCATTACTTTATTTGCCGCCATAAGTTCAACTAACCACGCACAACTTAAATATTGCATTATTAACGTATACGTACTTTATTTTTCGAATTATTTTATTTTAGGTCGTTTATAAATATAGAATCTCTCAAGTAGCTAATATTAAAGATGATTTGTAATATTTTATTAAAGTTATTCATTGTTATTCCAAAATACTTATCCATATAAACCTACTCCAGGAAACGTATTGTTCAATTCATGAATGACGAGCTAGCAAGCAACTATTCCTTACCTGAAAACAAAAAAGAACAGAATATAATACTTGACAAGATGAAATAAAATGCATTATGACATCAGTAAATATTTCATGTTTATAATAAACATTTCTGAAAAAAAAAATGCAGCAAAAATATAATTTTCCTTAAACGTGCGAATCTATTTAATGACATGTTTGTTTCAAGGAAACTCAACATATGGATAAAAGCAATAGCTTACATTTCTGATAAAACATATAAAATGGCAATTTAGAAGAAAAATTATAAAAAATTCCAGAAGAGAGTTCGACAATGTTTAAACATTTATTTCAATGAACTATTATTACTGAGTGGAATTTGTTAATGGATAGAAATTCTTACCCATAAACAAATACACTTGACAATGGTAACATATTGAAAAATGCTCGTATTATTTTCATGATACTGTTTCTGTTTTTTGTAAAAAAAAAAGTATTAAAAATAACAAACAATTTATACTTTACTTCACAGAGTCGCGAATTTATATTATGAAAATAAGTCTTCCAACTCAAAGAAAAGAAATTTTTCATCTGCTCATATTATTCTAAATAGAAATGTCGGTAGATAAAGATCTAAACTGGTTCTTGGTTGATGCCAACTTTCCAAACAAACTCTAAATTTAAAAGGTTTTTTCCTTCCCTTTTAGAAAACAGCAGTCTCGTCCTCATTCACAACCTCAAGATTTTCTCAAGCCTTGGAGGAAACAATTTTCGAGGTCTACTTTCGATCTGTTTCATTTCTCCGAAGAAACTCTAGCCGAAACCGACTATCTAAATATCAAAACGCGAACATGATCCAGTTTGTATGCCACTAAACACCATTTTCCGTGCCAATCCATCTGTCGACGTTTCTTCCATTTAAAAGACGAATCCTTGCACCACAGCCACCAGTATACCATCAAAATCGAAAACTGGATACATAAACATTTCTTACCAAAATATATTCATTTTTCTCATTTTCGGTATATATATATTCTACAATATTCTTTAAGACTAATCTTATTGGCTGTGAGCCTATCTTATCTGAACAAAACATCTACTTTGATATTTTAATGTTTGTATAAATTTCCTTAGAATTTAATCTGTTTAATAATTTGATTTTATAAAAGCATAGTCTTTGCTGTGGAATATATAATATTCGTTTAAATAAATGTTATAACTGTTTTCCAACTGATTTGAAAAAGGTAATAGGTAAATATTATACTTTGTTCGAATTTTGTCTTGGATTTTTTGTGGTAGAATGTAATGTTGCAAGCTGTAAAATATTATTTATTACTGTGCTTAAGAAATGGATAAAAACGAGTTACTAAGCTTTGAGTGGCGCTCTCTGATAGAAATGAATATCTTAACATCAGAACGCATTACCAGAACTTAATAGCAATACGTAACTGAACGAAGTAATGAAAATTCACAGATCATGCAGATTCATTATAAAATATATCTTCAAATAACATACAGATTTTAAAATTAAATACTGATAGCATTAAAGTAATATCAATTTTATTATTTAAAAATACTTTTTTATATCAATCATTCTTACAAAATAACATCAAATAAAATCATCATATAAAAGTATGATTGAGTGTAAGCAAACCTATACAAAAACCAATATTTTTCATAGCCATACATCATAATATGAACATATCTCGAAAATTAAACACCTGAAAAAAGCCTCAAGTCACACAATACACGAAAACAACACCACTTCTAAATTTTCTAGGAATCAAAAACACACACAGTTTAGAACGAATTCTTAGGTCTTTGTCCGAAAACTTTTCTCGTTCGGAATTGTTTTGCAGCGTTGGCAACAGCTGTGCTGGCGTAATATGTATGTATATATAGCCAGAAGCCGTGTTACGTATTGTTCTAACTTTTCACATCTCTAATAATGCAAACACCTCACGTAACAAAAGCAAACGGGGCTCGGAAACAGTGTATATTAACAAAATTGCTTTCTTGTGTGATCTGTGACTTTTGGAATAAAGCAAGATGTGTCTTTCTATAAAAGTTTCTATTTATGGATGTGGCAACGAGAAAGACAATTTAGAAAGAGAGGGACAACATCTGGGTAAAAGCTCTTTACATCTTAAATTTTCCCTTGCATGACGAA
>BMAW01083343.1:132083-165740 GCA_019974015.1 Nephila pilipes | reverse complement strand
GATTTCCCCTTATTCTTACAACAAATTCACAGATCATGCAGATTCATTATAAAATATATCTTCAAATAATATACAGATTTTAAAATTAAATACTGATAGCATTAAAGTAATATCAATTTTATTATTTAAAAATACTTTTTTATATCAATCATTCTTACAAAATAACATCAAATAAAATCATCATATAAAGGTATGATTGAGTGTAAACAAACCTATACAAAAACCAATATTTTTCATAGCCATACATCATAATATGAACATATCTCGAAAATTAAACACCTGAAAAAAGCCTCAAGTCACACAATACACGAAAACAACACCACTTCTAAATTTTCTTGGAATCAAAAACACACACAGTTTAGAACGAATTCTTAGGTCTTTGTCCGAAAACTTTTCTCGTTCGGAATTGTTTTGCAGCGTTGGCAACAGCTGTGCTGGCGTAATATGTATGTATATATAGCCAGAAGCCGTGTTACGTATTGTTCTAACTTTTCACATCTCTAATAATGCAAACACCTCACGTAACAAAAGCAAACGGGGCTCGGAAACAGTGTATATTAACAAAATTGCTTTCTTGTGTGATCTGTGACTTTTGGAATAAAGCAAGATGTGTCTTTCTATAAAAGTTTCTATTTATGGATGTGGCAACGAGAAAGACAATTTAGAAAGAGAGGGACAACATCTGGGTAAAAGCTCTTTACATCTTTAATTTTCCCTTGCATGACGAAGATCTCGTAAAGTTTGTGTAATTACTTTGAGGATTGTTGTAAATTTTTGTTCGTCATGAGAGGTGGAAAGGTGTGGGGAATTAGGATAGATAATTCAGAATTTCTTGTTTGGGGAAAGAAATTTAGATTCTTTGCATGGTGCATTGGTATTCTATAACTTTTTGAATAAGAAATTCATTAATTTGAATTGCTGGAAGGGAAAATTTTCACTGAACTACTTTTATTTACTTAAGAAATATGATTTGTTTTAGAAATATATAATATTATACTGTCATGTTTGTTCAAATAGAGTTAATTTATGAAATTCCTTATCATTTTTTATGGAGTTTTGATTAATTTTGGAAGTTTTCACTAGTTTTCATATTTCTCCCTAATTTTTGTATGTTTTCCATTGCTTTTAATAATTCAATACTTAACACATGCTAATTTTATTAGTTAACTTTATTTAATTAATTTGAGAAACATAAATGAATCTTTTCCGTTTTTTTTTTTAAAGATGAAAGAAATTATTCACTGCATTCTTGGAACAATTAATGTTTTAAAAATCTCTGAAAGGTAAAATTTAATTAATTTCTAATAAAATTCATCAAATGTAACTAGGTACTCTTATAATATATTGAATGTGGCTTTTAAATAAATACATTATAATCTAATTGAATACAGGGCTATTAATTCAAAATGTATAGAGAACTGAGAAATTAATTCAATTACATATTTTTTCAAAGCAGGAAATTTATTAAAACTAATTATTTTTTATTGAGATAGAATTTTTAAGACAATCTCGTTTTGATTAGTTGTACAAAACCATAATTATTAAACTGTGAGAAGTTATATCGTATACGGGATGCGCCCAAAATCATTTTACTACATTTAATTTGAATAACTTGTGCGAAAATTAATTTTTTTTTCTCTCCATGTCATCAGAATTTGTTTGTTTGATTAGTTTTATTAACGTCGCACCAGAAGCAACATGATGGCTGTTGGTGACGGACCTCGTAGATTTAAACCTCGGTTAAGAATTGCGGACAAAACCAGAGCTGGCACCTCCCTCTCCTATCTTCCATACCACGTCAACGAGAGGTCTTCAAACCTCGACAGATTTAACGTGTATCGTCCCCGGTTACACGGTGGGTCTTGGGTGGTATCAAAGCTCGAACCCACGACTGGACGAAAACAGCTAAACACGGGTCTACAACTATGACATCTATAACTTAATTATGTAAAAGTGTAGTTACTAGGCAATATTTTGAAAATAGCGAAATTGGTGACTTTTTATGAAGTAACGTTCACACGAGACACTCTGCACAATAGGATAAATTCTAGGGGCTGTTTGCTTTTATTAACGTCGCACTAGGAGCAACACTGACTATTGACGACGGATCTCGGAATGTTGAGACTCGATCATTTGACGACATCTTAACTGGCACCCCTCTCTTAACTTCCATACCAGGCCGACGAGAAGATATTAAGTTTCGAGAAACTTATTGCGCATCAGCCCCTGAAACCGCATCACGACTCGAACTCACGAGGGGAAGAAAAACCGCCGTCCACGATTCAGTTTCCATGACCACTAGGCTAGGGTTTAAAGAGGCTAGGGCTACAAAATTCTATGTTTAAAGATATTTGAGGATTGCCACATTTGGCGATAAATCGCTAAGATACTCTTCCACACCAAGTGGTGGAACTAAGATACGATAAACATTTAATTCATTCCAGGTTTATCATCTACTATACAAATATTGGTTCATTTCATTTAACAAGACCTCTTTCTAGATATATGATACTGAGTAAATGTTTTCGTAATACAAGAGCCACTCAAAGATATGATAAGAACTGGAAGCTTATTTTGAATTCAGCGAGGCCAGTCTTGGTCAAGTTGAAGAAAGCATTACCGAAAAATTAGGAACATCGTTTCGATTCTGTTCTCGGAAACTTTGAAATAATTCCCAAGCATTCCCTTGGTCTCACTGCAATAATTTTTTCTACGAACACCCTAAAAATCATTCATTCAGCAGTAATCATAAAACCGTTGCTCAGCTCAGGATCAAATTCCGATAAGAAATTCAAGGAATGCAACAGAAGATACTGCATGTTATAAGTAAAAATATGACGAGGAGAGACAGCACTTGCTAACTGTAGAACGGGGCTTGGTTGTTGTTTTCAATATTTAGTTCAAGAAGCTTTTCAATCGATGTTTAATACTATATACAGTAGTACCACTTATAAGAGACTCATCCAAACAAGGAAACCTCTATTTAAGGGACAATTTTATTGGTCTCGGTCACTTTTAATAGGGACCTTAATATTTTTACCTCTTAATAAAGGAGATTATTTAAAGGACACTGAAAAAAGTTTCAAAAATAAAATAGAGACTAAGAAATAAATAAAAATATCTTTTTACGAGTAATTTTTTGACATTTCAAAGGCAAGTTCGTACTCAGTGAAATACAGTTTTGAAACAAGAGAACTGTAAAACAAACAGTTAATTTCTTTTTTTTTTGGAAACTGCTTTTCAGTAAGGAAAAACGTCACAACACATTGCGGAAAAGCAAGTTATCAAGTTCTGCTGCAATCAAAATGACATATCCCATTCATAGCATTCAAACTCTAGTTATTCTTATTATACTTCGCAGTAGGAGGAAGAAAATCGTATAAGTAAGTTGTAAGGCAATTTAATACATGGACCAATGAGAAACAAGCATTTTAATGAAACCGGCTTCGAAATTAAAGTTTCGAGTGCCCTCAGTTAAAGTACTACGGAAAAAAAGGAATTGGTTGAACTAGTCAAAATCAACGGCAGTAGTCAAATGCAAAAATATTTAGAAGTAGATAAAAACAAGTTAGCTGAAGGCACGAATGACGACATGAAATCTTTTATTTCGACTGTAGTTGATGATAGGCACATTAACAAATATAGTTTGAAAAAGTCAGGAAGACGAAGAAGTGCCAATCAAAATGTGTGTCAAAAAAACGCGATACAGATAGCTTAAAATAAACTTTCGAATTTAAAAAGCAAAATTCATGGTAACTGTTTGAAACAGTGAAGGACTTAATATCATCAGTTACTTAATATCTAAGTAGAAAAAATACCTGTAATGCAAAAGCTTTCAAACGACCCCGTGTAACGGAAAATTTTCAATAAATTTCTGTAAGTACAAACTCTATTTTTCCTTTCATACACTTCACAATAATTAAACTTTTGTAATTAAGAGTTTTTATTTTTCTTTAACTGCAAATGTAAATTAATACCTGTAATTACGCTACTTATTTATATATAATTTATTTAAAGCTTGATACATCCTGCATTTTTAAAAGAATTACAATTTTTAGGTTGTCCTTTATGAAGAAGGGAAACCTGTGTTAAAGGAACAAACTGTCTGGCTAAGTGGATTTCCCTTATTGGGCAGTATTACTAGATATAAATAAACAAATTTTATTATAAAATATTATAAAAGTATATTAAAACTGAAAAGTGACTCTTGGTCCGCCTTGTATAGAAAAAAACGTATGATATGAAGAAAAATATCTAAATTTATTTTTCAATAAAAGAATAAATGTTTTTGTAAGCTATTCATATTATCCGTACCGAATGAAAACATATGTTTCAAAATGGAAGTAAATAAATTTTACTTAATTCAACAAAATTTAAAATAGTGTTTCCAAAGAATTTCATGCGAAAAGTTATTTAAATATTTAAATACAGTTTCAAATTCTCAATATATTTACGACACTTAATTTAACATTAAATAACACAGTTAAGTAATAAATTAAATATTATATTAACCAAACTTGCCGAAGAAACAGAATATGCTTGAATAAATTGGATGCTTGATTTTATCTGTCATAAATATATATAGAATATCTTTTATTACGATACGTTAAGAAACATATAAATTACCACACAATATGAAATCTAATAAATGTAACTTACATAAATTTTCTTATTATTTTGTAGTTAAGATATGGTATATAAAAATAATGCATCTTAGATAGTAGATTACTATATTATATTAAGTTTTTATGTGTTATTTCTGTCATATGAAAAATAAATATGCAGACGTTACTGATTAAAGTCAAGATAATCTTCCACTTAATTATCAATAAGATCATTAGAAATTATACAAAATTATACTTTTTTATTTAGTAATGAATTAATTATTGAGGTAATTAGTTTACTGATAACCTGATATATTTTTATTCTTTTACTTTTACAAAAGAATATAAAACGTACAATAAAATAAAATAATTCATTACTTATTTATCCTGTGGTGAAACGTGCAAGTAATGGAAAAGTAATTATACAAATTCAATGAACAATAACAAAACTAAACATTTTGTTTCTACGGTCGATCAAATTGTCGTTACAAATTAACTTCTATATCAATATATTTTACTAACGTTTGGTTTGTGTTTTTTGTTAGTGAACCGGAAGAGAGAGAGCAACACTTTTAAATTTCGTTTCGAATTTCCTCGCAAAAATAAACATTTTCCGCCTTCTACTCTATTAATCATCTATTTGCTTATTTTTATTTGTAGACAAAGCAAGTAAAATTTTTATTTTTATAAAAATGTTATTCGGGTTATAGTACGAATACTTTTAACTGATACTAGAAACTTGATTCTAATTACGACAATCTAATTCTAATTACTTGATTAAAATACTATTTTTCCTAATAAAATAATATCTTTTATAATTATATAATTAAAGTGTATTATTGAATGTGTTATTTAGTAAGTAAAAAATTATATCTTTGTTGGCGTAATCTCAGTCGTACTACGCTTGAAATAAAATATTTTAGATAGCTTTCAAAATAAATTAATATAACGGTAAAAGAGAGAAAAAAAAAACATCTACATGTAGCTTATGTTCTTTTTATTTTGTAGAATTTTCTTTCTTCATCAATTTATATCGTCTAATAGCATCGATTTCTCGTTTCGAAGGTACAAACTATTCTAAATTTTTCAATTATGTCGTTTAAAAGCACTTTTTATGATAATTTTAATAAGTTAGCAGAATGATTGAATTTCAGCTGTGTTTATCATCGAAATAAAATAATTTTCAAATAATTAAAATAGTGTATTGCATGAGAGTGTTTTCAAAGGACTAAAAATAATATTCGCGTTAAAGTAAAAAATATGTTTATAAAGAATTATTTTAACATTAAATACATTTAGTGAGCTGAATATATTTCTATTGCCAATTACTTCACATTTTTTTGCGTATGATGTTATATTTTTAAGTAAAAAAGCCACAATTATTTTAAACTGAATATTTAAAGCTTTGTTATATCCAAAATTATACTTCCTTCTTTAAAATCTTAAATACACAGTACTATTTTAGTTTGTTATTCATTTCCTGTCCTTTGTATCGGCAGAAGGGACCAAAAGATTGTATACAGTTTTAAATTACTGTATTTTTATATTTTATAATAGAATATATTTATATATAGGATAAACATGTTTTTTTGAATTAGGAATGGAAAACAATATTTCATAGATGGGCATTATGGTCCATATCACAAATATGGGCCCTTTTCATCACATTTTTCATAACTGTAATACCTCTTGTTATATCTTTTCAATTATTTGAGCTCAGTAATAATTTTAGAATTAGTGGTAAAAACACTAACTTTAAGGTATCCATAGAGAAAAAAATATAGTGCAGTAGGTCAGGTATAATAAGGACTGATTCTAATTTATCGAGAACGGCGTCTAGCCAATGTGCCTGGTTTTTCAGCGATGTTTTCCTCAACATTAGGGCTGACCTTGGTGAGATTCGAGCGCGGTCTTCTCTTTCATAAAGTAATTCTGACAGACCCTTGAGTCACGAATCAGAACACATCCGGTCAAGATCCTCATTAAAGATAGCTATAATGATCAAAAAACATTTCTGTTTCCCATGAACTTAGATCTTATAGGGTCTGATTTCCCTAAAAACCAAAATCATCTACGTACAAGATGCTACAGTTTTGCAAGTTTCCTTTCCATTCCTGAGTGACTAATAGCTGGGTTTATTATTTCAGCTATCTAACCAAAAAATATGTCCATTGATTTTAAAAGTGGCTTGAGGAGATTTCATTCTGCGCAAAAGTTTTGAAGAGGAGGGACATATGAGGTCTACTGAACGTTCTACTAGAACGTTGTGTCCGAGGACATTTAACTACTTTTTCTACCATGCTACTAACATAAAATAAATGTCCCATTCACATAGCAAGTGTAAGCGTGACGAGCACTTTATTTGATTGTAAATATTCTATTTTATACTATAAGGAAGTAGATATTCTGTCATTTAACACAACTTGCACAAACTCAACAGCCGAAAATGAAATGACGCAAAATGTCTTCTGTGTAAGAACGAGAGAACCTTTATTTACATAATAGCGTTGAATAACTTCCCCACGTTGCTCAGCTGTGTATGCTTTTCAAAATGAAATTTAAAGCACTGATTTTTAAATTATGATAAATTTAGAAATAATTTTTTTTCCAAAGTATATTCTTATCTTATTAACTGTAAAATAATAGCGCACAAGTAGAACTTTAATTATGAACAAAACAATCACAAAACTACCTATTCTCTGTTGAAATCGTTTCTTTTATCTTTATAAAAAGAAACAAAAATTGTACCGTCCTCAAAAAAAAAAAAAAAAAAAAAAAAGAATTACGAAGTTACTTAAAAGAATACGAAAACTGATTTCTAATTTATTCACAAATCTTTTTTGAATTTTTATTTTATACAAAATTTTATTCCATTAAAAATCATTATATATTTGTCTGAACTCTAGACACATTTTTCAATGCCCATCATAAAAAATTGTATTCAAGGCTTAAATAATCATTTTATAAAAGTCTTAGATATTTAAAATTTAATAAATTACGAAAGAGAAGTCAACAAAGCCCAATTCTCCGACGCTTTAGCACTTCGCCCTCAGGCAAGTAATAATAACAAGTCATTAAACAGCTTATCAACGATTTTATGCAACAAACAACATTTTTTTTAAAAAATTTATTCTTGCAAAGATCTCTTGAGAATTATATAAGCAAAATAAGATCAAAGAAAGTTAAAAATTAATGTTGCAATGCTTATTTTTATTCACTTTTTTATAAATTTGCTTTGTTTTTGAAAACACAATAATCTGAAGGAATCAATATTGATTATACCCCCTGGTTATAAAGTCCAAAAGACCTTTAACGAGATATTAAGCAGCTGATGTTCTTCAAAATATAACTCTATCCTTTATTTATTTTAAATCACTTATAAAATGATATTGAGTTTTATTTTTCGTATGTTGTACTGCTAACGAAATACAGTTTAAGGCCAATATAATTGTTTTCAAACACGAAAATAAGTTTAGCACCCTATTATCCATAGCGTCTTATTTTCTCTTCTTAGTTATATATAATTAGGAATGCCATCTTGTGAGGTGATGTAACTGTTTATCAACGTAGCACTAAGAAGCTACACGAGGGCTATTGATAAACTACCCAAGGGAAACGAGCTCACCCAAAGAGTTTAGAGCTACAAACCGGCTGCCTTGGAGAGAATCATTCCCACAATCAACATTAATCAGCAAAAAGAATTTTTTTTACTATTTTCTTATAACAATAGGGTAACAAATAACAGTACATGTTGTAGCAGAAAACAAAAGTTCATAATCGCAAACCGAAACCAAAAGAAACCGAAAATCACAAGAAAACATAATCAAACAATTTCTTTACTGAGACGTCATAGTTCCAACGACGTTCATTTTTGACGTCATAGTTTTAATACTTCTAATTTTTCCCATTTAAATTTTATTTCCTTTCTTTCTTTCTTTTTTGGAATGCAGATCGATCAGTATTCCATTGACGTCACGATTTTCTGGTAATAACGGATACTGAAACTATGACTCATGCCGGCAGACAGTCCGAGGGTCAGCTTTGGTTCAAGTAAAACACACAAAAAAAGAAAATAAAAAAACTCAGAAATGAATCAGTAGACAAATATTATTCACATGTACAAGGTATATAATAAGAAACTCACAATAAGGAAAATTGAAAATTTAGAAATCTAACCAAATATTGAGAAACGCTTGAAATTTCTTGGGTAATTTTACGAGCCACAAGAATACATGATTTGAGCACGAAAGGAAACTTAGGGTTTTCACATGCGGACTTCAGCCAAATAAGTTTCGCTTCAACAACAGGACATTTATGGGTCTCGTAATTTTGAGACTCGGTCAAGTAACGATGACAACACCTGAGCTAACACCTTTCTCACCGAAGCTCCCCTCGACGTCAACGGAAGGACTTGGGACCTCAGCCAGTTTTAACGTGCATCAGCCCCGTAAAATGGTGGATCTTTATTGGCATAAAAACTCGAACCCAAGACGAAAACGAAGTCGGCTGCGAGTCGGTGACCATGGCCACTAGCCGACAATGGCCTACAAAAGCAAATGCAATATCATTTAGAAGATAACAAAAAACTGCTTTTTTGATAGTTGCATATATATTAAAATCTATGGGATACCTACATTAGTGTATTTTGTACACGAATTCAGATATGAAAGTTATTGTAAGAAGAAAACCCGTGAAGGCATTTTCTAATTTAAATGCATTAGCAATTTCAAGAGAAATTTTGATTTTTTTTGTATTTTTATTCTTGAATATGTAATAAAAAATTGCTCATATACTTTGTTATTGTCTTCGAAATGAAGTTATGGTCTTATTTAATTATAAAATGTTTCCCTTAGATTCATTATCTTACTCTTATTTGGTCATTAATAAGTTCAACTAACGCACACACACCTTTATTGTCGCATTATTAACGCATACAGACCTTTACTTTTCAAATTATTTTTATTTTATATCGTTTATAAATATAGAATTTCTCAAGTAGCTAATATTAAAGAGACGATTTGCATGAAATATTTTTCATATTAAAGTTATTCAAATATTGTTATTCCAAAATACTTATCAGTATAAGCTCACTCAGGAAACGTATTGTTCAATTCATGAATGACGAGCTAGCAAGGCAAATTATTCCTTACCTGAAACAAAAAAGAACAGATTTACAATACTTGTCAAAATGAAATAAAATGCATTTATGACATCAGTAAATATTATTTCATGTTTATGATAAAACACTTCTGGAAAAAAAAATGCAGCAAAAATATACTTTCCTTAAACGGGCGAATCTATTTTAATGACATGTTTGCTTCTGCGAAAACTCAACATAGTGATAAAAAGTACAGTTTACATTTCTGATAAAAACATATAAAATGGCAGATTTTAGAAGAAAAAAAAATTAAGTAAAAACTCAGAAGAGAGTACTCCGACAAACAATGTTTAAACATTTTTATTTTCACGAACTAATATTACTGAGTGGAATTTTACACGGATAGAAAATTCTTACCTCATAAACAAATACAATTTTTATGCAGACAATGGTAACATGTTGAAAAATGTCGTATTATTTTCAAGGCGATACCGTTTCTGTTTTTGTAAAAAAAAAGTATTAAAATAACAAACAATTTTCTTATACTTTACATTTCACAGAGTCGCGAATTTATAATACGAAAAATAAGTCTTTTTTTTCCCAACTTCAAAGAAAAAAGAAATTTTTCATCTGCCTATATTATTCTAAATAGAAATGTTTGCGGCAGATAAAGATCTAAACGTATTCCTTTGGGTTGATGCCAACTTTCCAAAACAAACTCTAAAATTTTAAGCGTTTTTTTCCTTCCCTCTTTGAAAACAGTAGTCTTTTTTTATGATGTCTCATTATTCACAACTTCATGATTTTCTTCGCTAAGTTTTGAGGAAATGGGCTTTTTCGAGGTTTACTTTTTGATTTTGTTTTTATTTCTTCCGTGCCGAAGAGAAATTTCTAGCCGTGAAACTGATTATTTGAATTATTTCGTGTCGCGGAAGATATATGCAAAAAGGATTCAATAAGTTTAGAGTGTTAATGGAGTCTTGAAAACTCTATTTTTTTTTCATTTAACTCATTTGTTGATGCTTTTTCTTAGATGAAAAAGATTTAATTCTTTAGAAATTATTTAAAGTAATTAGTAGTATAATTTGACAAAATTTCTGATTGAAAAGTTTTGGGGGAAAAAAACAGATTTACCTTGGAATTCTTTGATATACAAATAGATATTTCTGTCAGTAACATATTCATTTTCTCATTTTCGGTATATATATATTCTACAATATTCCTTAAGACTAATCTTATCGTTTGTTTTTATCTTAATATCTGAACAAAACATTATCTACTTTGATATTTTATCGTTTGTATAAATTTTAGAATTTAATTCAATAATTTGATTTTTAAAAGCATAGTCTTTTGGCTGTGGAATATATAATATTCGTTTAAATAAATCGCTTGCTATAACTGTTTTCCTAACTGATTTGAAAAAGGTAATAGGTAAATATTATAATTTCTTTGTTCGAATTTTGTCTTGGATTTTGTAGAATGTAATAATCTGTAGCTTTTTGTAAAATATTATTTATTACTGTGCTTAAGAAAATGGATAAAAAACGTGAGTTACTAAGTTTCTTTTGAGTGGCGCTCTCTTCCTGATAGAAATGAATATCTTTAACATCAGGACGCATTACCAGAACTTAATATAATTGTTTTGCATACATATAGAATAATTATTTCAGTATTTAATTAACACTCTTCTCTTTAATCTTGAAAATTAATTGGAGGATAAATTACAAATGATGCAATTGCTTCTTTAAATATGTTTTGAGATAATTTTTGTAAAGTTTCCTTAATATTTATTTAAAAAGGGAAAAAAATAATAATAATAACCACGATATTTCCTCCTCTTGCATAAAGTAACTGAAAATCTACTTTTCAAATGTTTTTTTCGCATTATTCATACAGAACAAATTTATAATTGAAAGACATGAAACGTTATTTTTTTCAGTTTACAGTAAACATATTCAGTCGTGTATTATTTTAACCCTTAATAAAATGGTTTAACAATCACTATATATAGTAAAGCATATTTTTAAGACCATTAATTATTTTCTTTTCTGAGTAGCTTTTTCAATAAAAATTTCCCATATATATTTCATTTTAAAGCAGGTATGACTTTATTATTATTATCTATGTAACTCTCAGTTTTAACATTTAAATTTGAAAAATATCATGAAACATTCACAAAAAATTTCAATCAAATAGGCCTTTCTAGATAAAATATTAAATCTCCATGATCTAAGCATGTCTCCCGGTTGTTTTAGTACTTCTGAATTAATGGTTGGGAAAAGTAATATTTGTTAAATAATGTAATACATATCCAATGTTTAAAATGCAATATAAGAAGTTTTATAACAGTGTTTATAGATCTGTAATGCTTGTCTATCGAAATTGGGTTGCTGAAATTAATCAAACATTTTTGATACAGTTAATTAGAATTTTAATGCAAATTTTAAGTCAATAACAACTACTATTTTAGCTAAAACGTTTGCTCATAAGGAAACACATTTTTTTATTTCTTCATATCTTTTACTAACGTTAAAAATCACATGTAAATGCAGATTTAACAGATGAATTTAATTTATGTTCAGAACGTAGTAAATTTATTAGAAGAGTACTTATAGTTCTTCTTACTGATTCAGAATAAAGAAAATACAATAATTCGGTACCGTAACCATAACCGAAAAAAAAGTATAATTTGAAAATCGTTTGTGTGTGATTATGCGAATGAATAACATTTTTTTAATTCAGTAATTTCAATGCAAATTTTATGTGTTTCAAAACTTATGGGCAAAGATTTAAGGAGCGAAAACATTTAAACAAGCAATTTTCTACACACAATGCAAAGGTGTAGAGTAAGCGGTGAACCACTAGACGATGCTGTAATGGAAAGCATAAATAGCGAGTTTTCTTATACATCATCATTTTTGCGGTGGAATTTAGGAGGCATGGCTTTTCCTTCGGCTTTGGTAGCCTAATGGTCATGGTCGCGGATTCACGACCGGAGATTTTCGTCGAGTTGGAGGGGGGGGGGGTTCAAATCTTGATGCCAAATAAGACCTACCCTGTTTAGCCAGTGCTGATGCCCGTTAAGTCTTTCGATGCTCTAAGTCCTCCCTTAGCTTTGTGTGTATGTTTGGAAAAGGGAGCCAGAACAAGTGTCATTCTCGTCACTTGACCGAGACTCAAAATTATAATGTTCGTCGCCAATAGCTATCGTTTATTTCTAAGGAAACTTGAATAAAACCAACTAATGAGCCTTCTGATAAATTGTAGGTCGCCATGCCTCCTGAAATCCACGTTTAAAATGAATATGTGTAAGGAACCTCGTACTTCATGTTTTCCGTTACAGCGCCATCTAGCAGTTCACCGCTAGCTCTCCGCCTACGCAATGTATGGTGAAAATTTCTTGTTTAGAAGTTTTCTATCACCTTTTAAATTTTTGTCCTTGAGTTTCGAAAGACCCTGAATAATAATTATTCATTTATTAATTTCTCTTTACTCCGAATGTAAAAAATGAAGATAATTAGAATCGGAATACAATTCACTGAATTAGTTTAAATTCGTGAACTCAAACCGGGGGTGAAGTGCACGTGTATCTCTGCGAACATGAAAAAAAGTTCTGAAAATTCATTATAATATAAAAATTATTTGTCCAAGACACAGGTAAAAAAAGGAAGTCAAATTAAATTGAAATAGTTAGAAGCTTTAAAGAAATAACACCGGTAAAAAATGAGTTTTTTGTGCATGAGTTTTCTTTCAAACTTTAGACTTTGCGTGAGAATAATCTTTATACCTTAAATTTTAAGAGCAAAAGGTCAAATTGAATTTATTCAATAATTAGTTTTAATAATATATTTTATTATTTGACATTTATTAAGTCTATCATCTATAATTTGCAAAAGAGAATTTAAGCAATGACCTCCTTCACCTTGGCGACGAATTTGGCGACCAAATGACGACTTGGTGGGAAACTTGGAGTAAAATTTAACTCATTCAATAATTAGTTTTAATCAATTAATTTTTATTTATTGTAATTAAATATCGTATTGTCATCCAAGACACTTGGGTTTAAAATTTATGCTCATATTACCTCTATAATTGTGAGAAAAAAAAACTTTTAAAGTGTTAACCTAGACAAAGTTACGATGTGAGTAGGAGAAATCCCATTGAAAATGGAACTCACGAATATTTCATAGTTCTCATATATTTTGATCATATTTTTCGTTCATTTTCCCCTTACTTATAAAATAGATGACATTTGAATAAAAGGATTAAAAATACTTAACTTCTTTATTGTCTGTCAGCTTTACTTTAATCGAGTAAATGTTTTAAGGCTTCCGCTTACCAACCATTTTGATATTTTGAGCGTAATAATAATCCTAAGGAATTTCTACAACCGTTCTCAAATCTTTACTATTTTCTCTATTTAAATGCACCCGAAAGAGAAAAAATAATGAAGGTTTCAATGAAATTCATTTTCCCTCCAACGTTTTAAAATTTTTAAAAGACCAAAATAAAAAGGCATTAAAGAATCATTATAGTAAAAGTATTTTTAAGAATCAGGAGATAAAATGTTATTCTGCAGAACCCTTCATTATTTTTTACTCTTTTAGGTACACTTTATTGCAAAAATAGATAAAATTGTAAAGATTTGATTAATAGAAATTCCATTGGATTAACGTTACGTTCACGAAATCAAAATGGCCGGTAGATGGGAGCCTTAAGATAATTTCCTATTGCTGGAATTAATCTTGGAGAAATTTCATTACTGGTGAAAGCAGATATGATAGCTGTCGCTAAACAAAAACATTTCTGTATATATTGTCATTATTACCATTAATTATTAATTTGATTTTTTTTAATTATTTTAAATGTAATTGTAAAATACCTTCCTTACAACTCAGATCAATATTTTCCTACATGATTATTTACGGATGGATATAAGTTTCCAAGCTTTTCCATCCGTGTATGATTTACACGTCATATCGCATCTTATTTCCAAACTTTTTCCACATAATAATAATTTACGACTTTACCGTACATCTTTACTCTACTCGTACAGATATATCGAAAACATTATACTGTGAGATAAAATGGGAATCCGCTTTTAAGCGAATGGATATTGATGAACGGTAGTTATTTTCCAGTTCTGTGCTTTTCATCTGGTCTTAGATGCGTCGTTTTTTTTTTCTCTTCTTTTTTACCAAAAGTGACTCGGTTCGTAAAACTTTTCTCCGAGATTATGAAACAAATTTACTTCCAGTTATAACTTCTTTGAGATGGAATAAATCAAAACTATAGATTTGAAGTTGAATTCCATTTTACATGAGCAGATGTGAACAGATGCTTTATATAAGGCTTGGCAAAAAAGTAATAACGCCATGCCCATTATATTTTTCTATTTGTTACTCGCATTTAAAAATTCTTGCTATACATGAAAGCTAAATGTGCCTTCTATATGATGCACTTGTTTTATTTGTTTCTAGATTGCGTTGGTTTACTGGGAACTGAAGACGATGTCGACGCAAATAGAGATGTAGTTGAAGCGAAGCATCATTGCGCTGGATTTTGTGGACTTTTACCTCCTCCCGAAAATGAAAAAGTACTTTAATAGACATTCCTTGTGAAAAGGCTACATGTATTCTTCGTGTGATGCACTTCTTTTCTTTGGTTCCAAATTTCGTCGTTGTGCTGGGAACTGATAAAGATGGTAACTCACATGGAGATATGGTTGAAGCAGAGAAGCCTCATTATATTCGACCTTGAGATTTTCACCACTTCCCAAAGATGAGAGAGAAACTTAAGGGATATTCTTTTCGTTCTGACGATGAAGAAAAATTGGCCATTACGGATTGGAGTCAACAACTTCAGGAATATTTCCGCGTCGTACGTGCCCGACATGTCCCGCGTGGACGCCCATGCGGGGGAAAGGATGCGGATTATGTCAAAAAGTAGATAGTGTGTTTCATAGAGGATATATGTAGCCTTTAAATACAACACGAATATTGGAAAACAAGGAAACAGAAAAAAATTCGTGGAAAATTCGTGGTTCCCTTCACCTCTTTATGCATATATTTGAGTAAACAAGTTTCGTATAATGTTTTTCTATTTTTCAAAACATATCCATACGCAGGGGAGATAAGTTATATATTGTTCCATTTATTTTTAGTAATTCACTAGCAAGTGACATTTTAATTATGTTCTATTCATATGACGACTTCTTCAAAAGATCTCATGTTCATTCTCTAAAGTTATTTATGCAAATAAATGTTCAGAGAAGTGAAGGGAACTGCAGTTTCAGTCTAAGTATTAAATAGCTTCTGAAAACCCGTTGAGAGGGAGATTAGATTTTGAATTACTCTGCTTCTTGAAGTGTTTGCGGATGTGATGAGGAGCCATTCATTTTAATTGTGACGTAAAATGTAATGAATTATATGATATTCAAAAATCTATAAGCCATATTAATATGCTTACAATTTTATATAATTATTTATTTGATATCTTTTTTAATGCCATTGATAACAAGTTCAATAAGTATTTTTATTTTGTTTTGACTTTTCCTTGCATATTTAAAATTCTCCGTCAACTGGCACAGTACGTGAATTAGAAATACAACTCTTGATGGGGATTCAGTAGCATTTATTAAATATAACTAGTAAAGTATGATACCTTGAATACTCTGAGAAATGTAACTTATTGAAATGGAGATATCACGATCAGTTTAATAATAAATCTTTTGGCTATTTGTACTTCTGTAAACCTAAAAACATCAAAATATCTAGCTACACTAAACCTCCTCACCAACTGTCAGCAAATACCACAATGCTCAGTAACAGAGCCGTTGTGGAGCCTACGAATCAAAAACATACATTTTACACTTTGTTTTTATAATCAAAATTCGCATGCATATGAGTCATATTTGTTTCATTTCGAGTAGAAGGTCAAATCAACATGTGTCTCAAATCCTATAGACATATAACATGATCTTGCTCCTAAAATATTGGTTTTTTAACAATTTTCCAAGACTCTGACACGTGTGCGTGATGATTGGGAGTGAACGACAAAATCCTCTGTCACGCCACCCGTCTCAAAAGGGTCGAGTGATTCTTTTTCTTCCAATTAGTACGTGTTCATTTTTCCTGAGGTTTATGGAAATATTTGTGATCTGCAACAAGTGAGTCTTCTAGTTTTTTCTGCACAAGATTCCACTCTATGTCCTGGAGGGAAGTGGTAATAAATCAGATAAAATGGAGAAATCACTGGAGAGATTAAGTTGAGGCCGTATAGAAAGTAGATAAAACTCAGTTATACAGTCGCTGAGGCTGATAGAGATACTCCGAACCTAGAATTAGATTTAGCTGCCAATTGACGATGATGTTTCAAAAAGTATCATATTAGGAGTGGAAAATGAAGTATTAGAAATAAGAAATGTATTAGGGCAACTCTCTGTAGTATTGTTTATTGATTGTTTTTTCTTTTCCAAGAAATCTACTTGTATGATATCCATCGCATCCCTCAAAATCGTTGTCGTAGCGTTTTCGGCTGATGAGACCACCTTTGCCTTCTGTGGAGATTCGATTCATTAGAAGCAGCCTATAATTTTGATTGTTTCTGGATTTCAAGAGTAGAATAAGAAATCAATGTCACGTCGACGGTGACAACTTGATGCAAACAGACAATGGATAAGTTGTCACGGCAGCAATCAAAACTAACAATGAATCAGTGTGAAACTGGTTTTAACGTTTCTTAATAAATAGCAGCACATAATGGTAACACTAACTTACCTTAGCAATGTCCTCTGTCGTTACAAACAGTTACTTTTCGATCCACCCGCGAAAACGCAGTTTTATAACTTTCATCTTATTTATAAGTGTTACATTTAGTTATTATTTGTTTTCAACAAGTAAAGACTTTAATTATTACTCTTTAGCTAAGAATTATAAATGCGCTTTTTGATTAAATGAAAGATCGAATTAATTTTTATTCTGTCTGCACGAGTACAGTGCTTCCCTACACGAGTATAGCATATAGTAGTCCCTCGGCTTTTTCTTAGAAATAAATTGAATGAAATATTTGGGATTTACCAGAAGTCTTATTTAGTAAAAGCAACAAACACAGTGGACTGCATACTCAAATTTAATTGAATTTCACTAATATAACTTAGCAAGAAAGTAGAAGAATTCAATTATATAACCTGTTTGGGCACAGAATAACTGCTGATACCCTGCAGCCATTTGACAACTGTTAACTCATTCCACAGCTTCCCGTATTTTAACTGTTCGAATAGTTCCAATTTTTGCTTTCCAATTACTCAAGAGAGCCCCGTAGTAGAAAAAGGCCCGCGTTTCTTACTTGCGATAATTTTCAAATAACGGGCGATTTAGGTCATTTATCAATTAAGATAAATGCAATAATAAAATCTCGATAGGTTATACGCACTGTAACCGCAGTATTCTACCAATCCTCCAAATGGACGGTTTTCAATGGTATACTCTTAATGAAAACTAACGTTTTCAGCAGTATTAAATAATATCTAAATTGAAATTTCAAGGGAACGTAAAAGAAAAATCTGTTCTCCTTTTGTAACAGAAAGAACTGAAATATGATTCATATCATAAAAGTAGATAAACTCTATCGACGAATCAAAAAGCTGAACTTAGGCAAAAAGGGTTCTAGCATTCAATATTAACGATTTTATTTGATGCATAAAGGCAGGAATGCTACGATTTTTAGATATTTTAAGTACATTGGGCTAGTTATCCAAATCATACAAAAACACTCTGTGATTTGTCTTCAATAATATAATGGTGAAACGTTACCTGCTTTCAAAATAAATAGAGTCATTTAGTTTCTGCTTCGTATCGGTATTTTAAATCGATGCAAAGGCAAGACATTTAATATTGAATAGTATGGGGAAAAAAAGAAATTCATTTATAGATTACCCAAGCATGGCTAATATTGCAAAACGCTTATTTCTTGTGAACGGAACAAAAAGTTAAATTATTAGAAAAGTTTTTAAGATGCAGTTAGGAAAGAATAAAATATGGGTTTCAAATTTGTCTTTGTAATATAGTAAATCATTTTCGATGTATATTTATGTGCTTATAAAATGCTACATTATACATAAACTAGTAGTTGAAAATATAACTTGTCGATAAAAATTATTGGTCAATTAGGATCAATTAGCTTAGACGAATTTAAAGTTTTCATGTTTGCTAACGAAGTAGCTAAATTTTATTAGTGTCCTTCTTAGAGCATAATCACTTTACTGGCATTAAAATTACAATTGTTTTTGCAAAAAGAATTTATTTTACTCCTGTTGAAGATTTGGAATAAACAACTTATATAATGGACCAACTTATGTTCTATTGCCCAAAGAATTACTGTAAAGAAAAGGTGGATTGTTTTTAAGAAACAAAAATGCTTAATTTGTGGATGAAAGAGACTTTTGTGATATTCGGACATTTTATAATAACACTTTTGAAAAATTATGATTACTCAATAATTTGGAAAGCATTAATCAATTGGAAATGTACGAGCATAGCGAATGTATAATACAAATGCGTTTTAAAATAAAATTATTGGGGGGAGGGATCCATGAGGGACCAATGTTTTTCATCGTAAAATAGTAAATTGGTTCTATCAATACAAAATAGGGAAGTTGGAATTTTGATGGCATATCTTAGGGTGTGTTTTTAAATGCACAAATATAAAATCTTAATATTAAATATATAAGCTATGCTTAGATTTAAAATATATAAGCTATTCTTCATTAACCGCAAAAAGTAACCGATCCATGCTCATAAAGTCTTAAAGAAAACGAAGGTGATTTCTAATTTGTTTAATACAGATTGTTCAATATTTATCTACAGACGTAAAAGAAGCGGAATAATGTGCTCAAAAGCTTTATTTTCTTGTTCTTTTGAGTTACATTGTAGAGAACTTAAATATCACACAAATAAAACAAAGATTTTCCACTAAAAAGTTAAAAAGAATGTTTCTTACATATGCTAGAACACAAATCATTGAAAACGCTCGAAATGTGACAACTTTAGTAGACGTTTACCAGTATAACTTTTCTCATGATTATTGTATTTTTGTCATCCCATTTTATAGTGTAATAATCCGATACTGATCAGAAGTCTTGACAAGTTTCAGCTTACACTTGATTGTTACTTATGCACAATGTTACTCATGATTTGCAAGCAAACCTTGCAATTACTAACAACTGTCAATCGTTTCAAAGGGATTAACATAGGATGTCAAAACAATCTTCACGAATGAAATAATCTTCCTTTTAATATATTGTCCCGATTTAGAAAAAAAATTCGGAAAATATTCCATGATCTTCTAAATATCCTCCATTGTACAGAATATGATGTAAAAATAATTGTTGAACTTGAAAAAGGTTGCTAAAGTTTTCTTAATCACAAATTTTTAGTGCCAAAAATGTATTATTAATAAATAATCTAGATCGTCAGCTATTTAAGAAACCAGCATAAATGAAGACGCAGACGATTTTCTAGTTCAGAGTTTGCATCCGTAAATGGAACAATACTGTCAGTTAAAATAAGGAAAATTTTGGAGAGAATTAAAGTTAGGAAATTACTGTAAACTCAACAATTATTCGATGCCTAGTCGTATGTTATAATATTGTATTCTTACTTTTCCTCTTCACTGGCGCGACAGCCCCGTATGAACTCTGGCTTTCCTCAGAATTTCATTCCATGCCATTCAAGGACATCTCCTTCCTTGGATTTCGTATCAAGAAGTTTTTCTAGGTGTGAAGTTATTACGTCCCCACTCCAAACCCAACTTGGAGATCAATGCCCTGATAGAATCCCCCAAGGCAGAGTGCCCGGCTGTACCCCCAGATAATGGGTACCCATTTCAGCCGCCTCTTACGACATGCATGAGTTACAGTGGGACTTTTCTTTCATACACGGATGTCTTACTTTACAAGACAATCTATAGTGGTGATATTTAGAAAATTGAAAGTTTAACAGTCCATTGTTTCTATTTCGTTGTTTCATTGAATAAAATTTTTGAACACACAAATATAATTTTGTTTTATTAGAGGAAAACAAATTTCAAAATTTCATGAATAGCCAATAATGATACCAAATACATAATTACAAAATAAAATAAATAGCAGAGAAGGTTTTTTTTTATTCGTTCTCTTCTTTTTTTTTTTAGAGATCTGCGTTCTGAATTGGAGATCAAAATATCTGGTTCATCCAAGGTTATCCTATAAGAACCATACCGAAAAAAATACGACTATCAATGCATAAAACGAAAATGTAATTAAAGCCACCCTCAAATTATTTGATAATTAACTTTCCATATTTGGTTTTACCTCGTCTCTTGTTTCAACCCCAAACACCATTACTGGAACAACAAACCCAAACAATACAATCAAATGATTTAAAAACGCATTATCACCGGAGCGTTGTTAATTTATACTTCAGCATTCCAAAGAGTTCAAAACATCTTTACTCCAAACATATTTCCACATCGATTACTGTTCCCACTCTCAAGGATAATGAACCACATTTTCCGGAATCACCCATTCTGTCCCGATGATAATTATGGTCTTTTCCCGTTTTCACAAGCTTCATTTTTATTTATTTCGGTAAAAATCTCCGGTAACAAAACTTGCGCGAGATGACGGCGTATTGGAATTATAACAAGGCACAACCTTAACAAGAAGCTTCAATAAACGATAAGTTATGTGCACCTTATCAGAAGCGAATGAACACCTACGTTATTATCACTGAAAATAATTAACTTCTGTTTTACGATCTCTGACAATACGGTTGCGGAAGTCACTAAAACGAGGCGCCATAAAAATAAAAGGGGAACTGATTTTTATCTGTGGATATTTATGCGTCTGTAGGAGTTCGAATACATAAATCGAATGTTAATTAAACTATTACGATGGAATGGCTCCCTTTTTTGTCAACGGAAATTGAAGTTTTATGTTGGGAAAAGTGACGGGACATAGTTTTCACTTTGAAGTTTATGTCCGTTTGGTGCCGAGAGAAAGGCAAGGGGGAAAAAAAAGTCGTATAATCTACTGTTGTAAGCTTTTGAAGACCGTTATGCATTTCATTTTATACATATTTTGTTAAAAACGTAATAACTTTTGGAAAAAAAGTGATAAATGTAGTCGAAAGAGAATATGTTATGCACGTAGAGAGATGATACTTTCCTTTTATTGCTGAAAAACTGTTTGTTAATCTGGAGTATAAAAAAAGAGTTTTCGAAATGTTTTATAATGTGTCATCAGCTTTGTTAAAGTTTGTAAAGTATATTACGACGCGTTTTCTTATGCGTCTCGGAAAATAACGTTGGGCCATTCGTGACCTTCTCTTCAATGACCTCGTGGACTTTTTGGTAGTTTGAATTGCATACAATTACATTTCCTTGCCAACCAAATAAAACATTATCATACAAATTAGATGAAGATAAGAAGTGTAGTGGATTGAATAAGAGAGACTGATATATATATGAAATAAAATTGAAAGGAAAGAGAAGGAGATGAAGGATAACGGCAGGCTGATAGATTGAAGTGAATAATCGTTATTCATAATTTTTCTGATAACAGTTAGAAGAGACTCCTTATCAGAATTACAAGGAGTCGAATCTGCTATAAGCAAGAAGTGTTTGAATCGGAGTGAGTAATTTAGTAAGATAGCACAATATTTTTGGACATAAATTAGGATTAAATGAGTTAATAGGAATTCTTAATTCTTACCGCTTAAATTAATGTAATGTATCAACTAAAAGATTTTAAAAAGTTCTTATTTTTTTATGCTTATCTCATTACAATCTAAGTAAAGATTTAAATTATACTTCATTTTACAAGCGAAAGTTATATACACAATCATAATATAACAATTCATTACATATTTTATCGGAATATCTTACGGAAGAACCAATTTATATTTAAAAAGATGGGTAGGGAAGATTCCAAACGACTGGAATTAGAAACAAAATAATCACTAACAGCCCTCAACAAGCCTAAATTTCAATACATTCCTCGAGTAGACGTAATTAGGAACACCAAACATACTGCAAGTACGGGAACGAAACATTTGAGAATTTCCAGTAAATGATTAGTATCGATTTAACTTCCACCATGCGTTAGGGACCATAACATTAAATTCCATTTAAACAATTCGTTATTTCTTATTGAGTTTAAAAGGAATTGCCGCTAAATTAAACCCGGAACCATTTAGATGTTAAGCAAGGGGCGAGCATCAGATAAAACAGGTCCGGCAATTTAAATGAACAATTTACACCATCAGCATGCTTCGACGAATATTTCATCCTTTAAGTCCAAATAGACATCCAATCCTCTCTTCGACTTAAAGAGCGTATAAAATGATTCCACTTAATCCAACAATCCAAGCGCATTGAGAATCATTCTCAAGTTTCTAAAAAGCACAAACATTCCATTCGAACAAGTCATTAGACCTCTTCATTCTCCCTATATCTATCAAACAAAATGGAGAATACTTTTATCTTTTAAAACGAAGAAAATGGGAAGAGGAGGGGGAAAAAAGGAAAGGGAACTCTCTTTAAAGATTTCACTTTAATCCCGAATTCCAATCGGAATAAAAATAACGTATTTTCCCTTACTACTTAGGGTTAAAAGCATGGGAGATGTAATTCACTTTCTTTCGGGGGAAAAAAGTATATACTTCTTGTAATTACCAAAAGTTTTCTAACCTTTTCATTTAAACGCCTCCCCACTGGGTTTCAACTCTTTTTCCTTTTTTTCCCCACTACCCCTACCATTTTATCTCGCGTTTATAAGACGCATTCAGACAATAATCGTCTGATTCTATCGCACCGGGCATGAAGAAGGAAGGGGGAGGAGACGAAAAAGACATTTTCCTTTTAAGTGGGCACGAGCCTTTAAAGGGTTGGAACATAAAAAGAAACTTTCTTTTCATCGCAGATCATTGCAGTAAAGAAAAGAGCACTTTTCTACAACCTTTTTTGAAAAGCAACAACCTTCCCACTGTTTCGGTAGGGCTTTTGCTGCCTGTTCTATCTCTTTTTATATTTTTTCCCCTTCTTTTTTCATTCTATCTATATTTCCACCCACCCTTTCCAACATTTTTTTTGAAGGGAAAAAAAATCGTGGTATAGGGTACTTAACACAAGAAACAGGCGAGATATCATTACCAGAAACTGAATTTTTTTTCCTCCCTCCATGCCACGTTTGCCTTTTTTTACTTGTTGGTAGCTGTGGAAAAGTCAGAAATGGAAGTAGTGTTTATGGGACGGCCCTATCAGGTGTTCAGGCGATAAGAACTCGCCTTTTGTGTAACGTGTCACCGAGGATTGCTTATTTCTGTGACACTGAAATGGGTTCTTCAGAAAATTGAAAATTATTTCCTTTCCAGCAACAGCATCGAAAGGCAAAAAGAGAATGAGGCGCATTTGATTTTTTTTTTTTGTTGTTGTTGCTGTCAGCCTCTTTCTCTCAAATTGTCGAGAGCGTTTTCTTTCTTTAGAGAAATTATGGAAGTGTTTGGGTTAACACACCATGAAACGTTTGAATGCGTTTTATTTCGATATAAAATTTGGCGCAAGGAGGTATGCTGTGAATGGTTAAAATGCAAAATGGCGTAAAGCTCGTAAAATAAATTTGTCCGTTGCGCACTGCGGGACGCTTGGAGTGCAGTTGAGCCATTTAAACTTGTTGTAAATTACAAACAATATACATTTATTACGTTTATAAGATTATATGCATTGACGCGTCTAAAAACCAAGTATAAAAATAACCGTAAAATAATTTCAAGCATTGGTTCTCAATCTTTTTGAAGTTTGGGAACAATAAAGTACGATTTTTATTTTGTGCAGAATACTTACAATGCAAGATGAGCCTTAAAAAAAAAGGAGCGACAATTTTTTTTTAATTCAAAAGGGCAAGTAAACAAGATACTTTAAGCTCCTCCATTATTTTAGAGAAAAAAAAATGTCACAGCGCTTTGTGGACGTGCGATTGTTCATGTCTACCCTAGATTCTATTACTTTTACGAAGGAATAAAATACTAATATTAATTGATGCAAACGTGTTTATTTCAAAGTAATTAAAAGAACAATACTTAAAAAAATCTCACATTTACTGCAACACCCGGGTTTGGTGATTTTTGTTAATTTCAGCAATTTTGGAGAAATTTCAACGAATAAATGATAAAGCCTCTCGCATCTCTTTTTCTAAATTTCCCTACTTTATGAAATTAGTTCGAAAAATTATCCCTAGACGAAAGCCCTGCCTCGCAAAAATATGAGGCGGAAAATAGTGTATTAATAGTAATATATGTTTAGGTAGACCTGGGTATTCATCATTAAAAATAGTTTTTCTGGAGTATTCGCGTTTTATGATTGTTACTCATGTTTTTTTTTTCACTGTAATCTTATACAAAAACTATTTTACAATGCATTAACTTTTGTTTTCAAACATTTTTTTTTTAATTATATACTTGATTAAATTTTTGCAGCACATATGATGTGGCTTCATAGAGAACTAGCGCAGACCATGGATTTAACCCTCTGACTGCTCAATTTGTGGACCAAAATCGCTTCAAAAATTGTGTATTTTTTTGCTGCATTATGCTTTCATATGCTGCGATTTAGTGGACAATGAACGACATCTGTTGGCCAAAACGTAAGTTACACGTCTGATACTGTATATAATTTAATTCAGTGGTTAAACGGGGGGAAAGTGGGATACGCTTCTAAATAAAGGAAGAAAACACATGCCCGCGGAAATTGCGGGATGAGCAGCCAGAGGGTTAAGATGTGCTCTTAACGATGTTTCAGTCATGTTGATTCAATTGTAAATGATTAACATTTATATAAATCATAATTTCCCCGAATGTATCCTTATCGTGTAAAAGGCTAGACATAGTCTTACGTACTGAGGATTTGAGATACTAGACTTGCACATAAAACATGACATTCTGGGTAAGGATTCTCCTAATCGTGTGCGATAGACATTTTGAATAGTAATACTATTTTTAATATTGTTCTTATTACATATTTTAATACATGTGCACTAACTTCAAGAAACTTGAATATTGCTTCTAATACCTCCCTTTGAGCTCTTTGACATTCGTTTACTTTACAATTAGTATTTAAATGATATTTTTTTTTTTATTTCTAACTACTTTTGTATTATGTTGTTATTGATTTTTAATGTAAATAACTGTCTTTTTAACAATTGTGTTTTGCATTTTATAGGTTTTACGTTTGGCAATATACATAGGTATATTATTATGTAAGTTCCCTTAGTATAGCGCGATATATTCGGAGAGATTCACGACGATTTTTTAACAGCCAAATAGCCATCAATGTAAGCTGTGCAACAAAAGATATTAATGAACTGCCTTATAGCTTACATTGCAGTAACTTCATTCTCTTTTATACGTATGTTTATTCTGAAGTAAGTTCCTTACGTATAGCACAAGAACCAAATGGATTCAATGTCATTAAATTCCAACCAAATAACCATTATGTAGGTTTTGATAAAAGCTATTAATAAATTAACCTATAGTTACACTGTAGTAACTAGAATTTTAGTTTTAAAATTGTATTCTCTTATATATATATAAGATCCTTGCGCATAGCACAGTATGTGCCAAGTGGATTCAGAGCATATAATTCCAACCAAATAACCATCAATGTAAGAAGCTCTCATAAAAAAAACTATTAATTAAGTGCTTTATAGCGTGAGGAATAATAATTAGAAATTAGAATGAACGAGTTTGGAATAATTTATCATTGCTACGAAGTTTCATAAGATATATCGTCAATCAACAATGATTGATTCTATTTCACAAACGGAATTAATCATTTTCGATCATTAAGCTATTGCTTTATTAAGATTATAATATGTGTTTTCGCAACTGCAAATTTCTTGAATGAATAAACTCTTATAACTCTAATATACTTCTCAACTATGAACATTAAGCAACTTGATTAAATCAACACGTAAGTTTTTATCGCGTATTAAAATTTAAAATGGTTTTAAAAGTTAACTTTTTTTGTTTTGCATCTTGATATTTTGAATTTATGATATTATCACTTACGTTTATAAAGTTTGCTCTGTTTGGGAAAGCTTGGTACCGGTAACATTGTTTAATCATCATTAAATATGTCTTAAATCACAGTCGGAATTTTAAAGTATATATTTTTTTCTTTATGTTTTTTCTTTCTAACAGTCAAATTGATTTTTCAAGCTTTAATTAGTGCTTTTTCATGAATATAGTATAATCTTTTGACCATCATTTATAGGTTTAATACTTTTTGCAGTACATTTGTCTTTTACTTAATTGTTTTGCAATATTTTATTTTTTATTTTTATTTTTTTTTAAATAAACAAAAATAATCTATATGTTTTTTCCTCTAACATTTTTTTTTTATTTAACTTTTAAAAATAATTAGAATAAATTTTTTTCATATTTTTTTACTTCGATTTTATTTTTTGCTTCTATATAATTCTCAATTAATTATTTCGAATATTGCATTATAGTTTTGGTTTATTATTTTTATCAATTTTATACAGAAATTTACAGTAAAACCATAGACCAAAACCTGACAAATGATTTGTGTGTTTACATACCATTCTAATCCTTCGAAAACTGAACAACATACATATTATATAAATTTAATCGAAATATATAAACAGTAAAATTTTAAAAAAATAAATATCCTTTAAAATATAAAAAGCTGGTGCTATTTACATTAAGAACTCATTTATATAAAATTACGGAAGAAACAGAACTTTAAAGGCTTTTCTTATTAGTCAAACATAAATTGTTTGAAAATGAAAATGTGCCTGTTAACCAGATATCTTAGTTTTAAAAGTTGCGTTTAAATTCTTTCGCGAAAACTTAGTTTAAATTTCTGGTAATCCTAGCATGATCTCATTTAAGTAAAAGTAAAGGCGAAAGGAAATTAAAGAAGGAAAACTATATTTAAATACGAAGAATTAAATCTAGTCATCACCAAATTTAATTAACGTGGTTCTAGACATTGCTGAATTTAATTAACGCCATTCTAGACATGGCTAAAAGATGTAATGCACTTGGATTGGTTTTGGACTAAATAGGTTTCATCGATTTCCTGTACTTCGGAGTAAAATATCTTACACCGAAAGTTTACTATCATGAATATTTCATATGCATGTGATCTTTGTATCATTAATCAAAAATATATTTCAATTTTGTAAAGTGTTTTATATATTAATTTCAAAAATTTTATTCAAACCTCGTTGCAAATAATTTTTCTTATTTAAATCTTTACCGAACAGCAACGTCCGCTCTAAGAGATATGTTTTCCATATGTAACTAAACATATTCTATAATAAATTCTTCTACATCTTGAAAATATCTTACGAATATAAAAAAGTGCTAATAATAAAGATAAAGTCCTGATACATTGAGTGTGCGTGAATCAGTATATCTTTTCAATTAGTAAGACCTAAACAAGCACTAATTCGAAACAACTATCCCTTTGTCTAAATAAAAGCAATTGCACATTTTTGGTTTCTGCAAATTGCTCATAGAAAGCAAATAGACAGAAATTAACATACTTATAGATAACCGTACTTTTTATATCAAAATAAAAAAAAATTACCTTTCCCAAGGGAAACATTACTGTGTAGAGAAAATTCACGCGTTTCCGAAAGACAAATCAGCGTGCTGAGCAACGTAGAAACCAATTAGACCATGAAAAAAGAAATGAAAAGGGAAGAAATTGGAATAAAAAAATTTAAAAGAGAACAGAACGGTGGTCCTTTTCTTCTAGGTAATAGATTAACGAAAAAGGAAGCCTCTTTAGAAAGACAAGGGGGGCCGAGATTTAACCGTCACATTCAAAGAAAAAGGGGATAAACTTGCTGTTATTTGTGACGAGAAACCTAGGACGTACTTAACTCAATTTGGGCGTATTTTGAATGGGAAATAGAGATTGAAAGGAACTGGTATGACATCTACGATAGAAAAGTGAAAGGAATGCATGGGGAGTGAACTGATTTGATTAAGAAATCTTTCCTATCATCAAAGTTGCGTGATTGATTGGAAATTACTTTAAACATGTAGTTATTAAGAAGCTATTATTATTATTTTTGGAAACGAATGTCCAAAAAGCCTCTAGTTTGGTCCGGAATAATTTACGTTTATCGCCAAATTTGGCGACGGTAAAATGTGGCCTCAAAATTTGGCTCCGTACATTGTAAGCTATTATATACTGACGTATTTTAACATAACTATTTGTAAAACAATCTTTCCATTCAGATTGGTGTCATTGTAAGGAAGACAACAGACTTTCTCGTAACAGTATTAATTTTTGTATGCTCTTCGACTTTTTCGAAATAATATTGTTTTGTGTCATTATTTCAAAGCATTTTCTTTTTTCGTATTGTTTGAAAGAATTATTGAATTATAATATTTTAAGAGATTTCTTTGAAAATGTTTCAAGTTATGATTGTGCATTTAAATGCTTTTTGGTGCACATTTAAATCACAATTTTCTTTAATTTTTTTGAAAGCATACCAATTCAATATTATAATGTAATATTGATTTGGAACATATTCAAATTTTTATGTTTTGAATTATCTTTAATAGCTTAAAAGGTTATTCAAACGGTTACAGTAATTTTATTAAGGTTATTTAAAGATTTTTATTACATTGTGAGATTATTTTATGACATCGCAAATCCTCGTCTAAGTGGAATTCTGTTCATGGAATAGCTCATTTACTTTAAAAGGTTTCACATAATAATTGAGTAAGTTGTCATCATTTATCTCAGAGAATGAATTCCCTTCAATTATAAATATTTTGGTATTGTTATAATAAATAAGGGTATGAGTTGGTAAATTCTATGAAAAATGGCCTAATTTTGTGAAGCATTTAATAAATTCAAAGATCAAATTTCGATGATATTAATCAATCACTAAGCAATATTAGTGAAAATACCCAAGTAGTAATAATATATATATATATATATATATATATATATATATATATATGTAATCTATTAAATATACTACAAAAGAATAAAAATTAGAATTTAATTATGAACTGAAGATGCATTAGAATAATATAAAAAAATTTTAAAAAATATAAAAAAAAAATTCCCAAATATTTTGAAACATTTAAGAAGATAAGGAATCAAATTTCGAAATAAAGCAATTTAAATTAATGTTTCTGGATCTGAAATAAAATGTGTTGTTCTTATCGATCCAATTTATTCTTCTTAGCTGATTACATTACAATTAAAATCGATAAAAACCGAAAATTGATAAAACAAGAATAATATATTCCCAAAAATAATTTTATTTATGTAATAAATTTACTAAAGAACCAAACATTTCATTAAATTAGATAATTTGTATTATATTTCTTCAAAAAAATTAAAAGTTCCTTAAGCAAGATCATCTATATATATTGCATTAAAAAGATCTTCAAAATAATAACCATTAATGGGGTAAATTTTTTTCTTTTTAATATGGTTAATCTGAATTTTTTGAAATATCTGTAGTCTTACAGAAATTATTTATGGTTTCTTGTAAAATATATTATAATAATTTACCTTGTTTTGTAACTTATGTATTAAAACCACTAGTAAATGGCATAAATTTAATTGGTTCTTTATAAAGTTTGAGTGTTAAAAATATAAATGAATATTTGTTATTGATTTGAAAACCAATTTTTATAAACAGTTATTCTATTATTGATTTCTCCATCATATTTTTTATTTTCAACAAAGCATTATTTTTAAAGAATATTACTGCTTATTTTATAATTTTCATATTTACAAATGATTACATAATTACACCTAAATTTATCCCGATATTCTATTACAAAATATTTTTAGTTTTATAAAGAACTTCATTTTATTAATTTTTGTGCTTTCATTAGTTTTGAAATTCTTGTTATAAAATTCTGCATTCATTTTCTTTTTATAATATTGTCATTATACTCTTTCAATATTCTTAAAAGTAACTCATATTTTATTGCCAATATAACAATACAGTTATTAGTATTATAATTAAGCTTTTTCTTAATATATTGGTTATTATTTGAGATCATAATCGTAAAATTAGGATCATTGTAAATAATATCTCTTAAAATTCTGTGTTTATCAATTTTTAAACCACCAGTAATTTTATGTTTGTGTATTCATTAATAAAAACCTTAAAATCTTCTCAACTGCAATTAATACTATTCATTGTGTATGTCCAGAATGGTGATATAATTAAAAATAAATTGAAACATTCTGTATTATATTTAAAAGCTTTATTTAATTTTTATATTTCAAATACAATATTAGAATAATAGAAGTCAAATCTGCTCTATTTAAGAAGTGTCTCAATTTGTGTGAGTTGGTATGTTCAGACTATATTGTTTAATTATAAGCCAGGATTCAAGTGTAATAGGAAGAATTCGAGAGAGAGAGCGACCTTACACATTTCGTGATGATATTTAATAAATTGCGCTGTCTTTTTACTGACGTCTCTTTAACAGAATTTATAAATTTACTATTCATTTAATAAAAATTCGAAATATCTGTAGATTTAAATAATGAAAGATAAACACTACAGAAGTAAAAATCAAAACTTTCACTTTTAAAATTTTGCACACAAATTTATTTAAAAGTTATTGATCTAAAAATTATTGAAAAGATACAAGAAACTTATTCTTTTAAGAAACAATTTCAATTATTAATATACACATCTCTTCCTATAAATATTTTAAAAATTTGATTATAGAATTTTGTGTGATTTTCATAATAAAAAAAACTTTCATTGTTTTTTATAAAAACAACAAAAATTAACTCAAGTATATTATATAAGAATAATAATGACATAGATATTAAATAGTAATAATAATAATAATGCTTAGTTACAATTATCTTTCCAGTTAGTATAATCAAAATAAGCAGTTGTTCAAAAGAACCCAACGGCCATTCAAGAGAACTACTGATTTCTAGTTCCTTCATTTTTCTCTGCGTCAATACAAATGAACTAAATTTAACTAACTTATTTATCAATGAACGTTCGCTTTTATCAGACCAAAATAAAAATACCATCTCTTCTCTGGAGAGACAAGACCCGAGGAAAAATCGCGCTTTGGAGAAAGATAAATGGACGTGGTGAACAACACAGAAACCAATTAAACCAAGAAACAGAAAGAAAAAAAATGGCACCAAAAAGTAAAAAAGTAATAGAGCGAAAGATCCCTTTTAGGTAATAGTTTAATGAGATGTGGAGCACCTTTACGAAAGACACAGAGTTCTAGAGCATAGTGGATAAACTTGATATTACCTGTTAAAAGAACCTGGGGATGTATTTAACTCGATTAGGGCTAATTTTGAATGGGAGGTATAGATTGGAAGAAACTTGTATGATTTCATGATAAAATACAAAAAAAAACATTCTATGGCAGTAAACTTGTTTGTATAATTACTTTCTTTGCGTGATTAACTATATGTACTAGTTTAAATGGAAATAAAGCGAATCTGTGTTTATCAGGAAATGTTAAAAGTAACAAAATACACGGATTTTTCTGTTAAACATATTTATATTTTAGTTCATTTTTAGTTTTACCTATAACTAAGCTCATCAGTTTTGATACGAAACATTTTTTTAACATTATATAAAAACGCTTAATAACAATGTTTCGTAGGAGAGGAAATCGTTGAATGGTATTTGAAATGTTAAGCCTTTATCAAAATATTTCACGATATAAGTTATATTGTGCAACTGTTTGTGTATCATGAATAATGGAGTCGATATTAATTTTAAATTTATTTTAAAATGTTTAAATATTTGTGTATGAAGCAGACGATGTTTGCTTTAAATAGATTTTCATATATGTACTTATTTGTTTGATGCAGACGACATATTTATTCAAAATGAATAACATTACATTGGTTTGTAATTTAATTTTTGCATAATGGCAACAAAAAGATTGCTTTTATGGAATATTATATTGATTTAGTTAGGTATTCTAAAAACAATAAAATGATGCCGTAAAGAAGTGTGTGTTCATTCGTTATTTTTTAAATAACACCGACAAATGCTATTGTATTATATTGCTTGTTGGAGTCCCGAATGATTATTTTACTGGTTAGAAACTAACAAATATTTTCTTAAAAACAAATCTTGACTTTTAGAGGAAAGGTTTCATTATAAAGAGATGTCGAAAGATATCCACATAGCATTAAGTTCCAACTTGTTTCGAAAAGATTTCGAGTATTTTTGTTGAAGCAAAATATTTCCGGAGTATATTCAAACAATTGTTGTTTTTCAACATTATTTTAAGAGAATAGAAACAATGCTGCATTGTAACAGCATTTTAGAACACTGTGTCATGCAATATTTTATTAGTTTTTGTTTTACTTTTTGTTTTTTGTTTGGATTCATTAGTCTTATAGAGTTTTTTGAACTTTATATTAGTTTCATGCTTTGACAATATCACTTGAGTTGAAATATCGCATTTAAAGCAAAATATTATCGAAATAAAATAAAAGTAAATGTTTAAAAGCAATGTTTTAACGCAATGTTTAAAATTATTTAATAAGTTTTAGTTAATATATCATTTATTAAAAAAATTATGAATAGGGGGGGGAATTCTAAAAATAAAATTTTGATATATTGTTAGATAATTATATTGGATGTAATACCAATCATTTTAAATACTGTTAGTGATTTAAAATAATAATAATTGCATTAAAAATAATAATGCATATGATAATAAACTATTAAAATATACACTAGCTTTGAAATAACTGTGTACTATTTTAAATTTTTAATTACAGAAATAGTATTACAGATACTGAGATTTAAAATGAATGAGAAACGAATGAGAATGATGAATGAAATGATAAACGAATGAGAAGGATGAATGAATTGATAAACGAATGAGAAGGATGAAT
>BMAW01083343.1:46558-132073 GCA_019974015.1 Nephila pilipes | reverse complement strand
CACTGTGTGCTGAGTTAGTGCATGTTTGGTGGAGGACTTCAAGTGATATCGTGATTACATGTTCTGAAGTGCTGCATTCGATTGTGTGAATTTGTGTTATTCGGGATCTATGGGTGTTGCTTTGATTGTTTCTTGTTTAAAGGAAGATACTGTATTTACTAGAAAGTTTCGGAAGAAAAATTTAAATTTACTCCGGAAGAACTATTGTTTAGTTGCGCGGATCTTTCATGTACTGTAAAAGCGTTTCATCTGCGTCACAATATGTAGTGTAGTTTCGAACTTAAATGGTTTAACTTTTAAGCTAATTTATTTTTAATGTAATGTAAAATTTTATAAATTATCATATCTATATTAATAAAAGGATGAGTCTATCTCTCTTTTAGCTCTTTTTATGTGTGTATGGAAGATATAGTTCAAAGACGAATGGCCCAAAAACACGAAATTCGATACCCAGAAACAATGGACAACGATCGTATGAATTCTGAAGTTATTTTTTCAAAGGTTATTTCGGACATTTTAAAATTACATGTTGAAGAAATTTTTTGTATTCTTTGTAGTCTAACTATCGATCGAAATGCTGTAGGATTACAATTCTTGCATCATCGAACTGACCCAAATTTTCTTTAAAAAAACTGATTTTATTTCAGGCATGTAAATTAGTCAACTAACTCTTTTAAGGAATTTCTTAAAGTAGGCTGAACTTAAATTCGTCGCTTTCCAATTTTTTTTTTATTTCATAAATCGTTCCATCCAAATTTCTATCGATACAAACAAAACGGTTTTCAGTTCTCTTAAAAAAGTAACGAAGAAAAATGTAAATTAGTGGATTTTAACTTATTTTAACTATACAATCAAAGCGAGCACCCTTTCCCCACCCACTAAGGAACATTAAACACTGGAAGGTTACAGCTAAATAAGATTACAAAGCTATTCTACTACACATGTAGCTCTGATGATTAACACGTCACCTGATATCATGATCCCAAATTTGCCATCAATAATTTATTACTAATGAAGCATTTGGTGATTGTTAAATTTTTCGCTTGTCTGAACTTAGTTGCACAATTTTGATTCTTTTTGAATAAATCATCTCAAAAAATTTCCGTTTATACTATTATTTGCTTATTATTATATGAATTGTTGAGTGTTATTTTAGAAATTCCCTCGTAACAAGAACAGATACCCAAGCTAGAAACCAATAGATATGTCAGAGTTATTAGATTGTTTTTTTTTGGAATGTTTACTATTTGGAGATGTGTTTTCCATGTACGAAAATTCAACTAATCTTTGGGTTTTGCATGCATATACTTCCAGGTTTGATTATGATGTATGAATAAGATGATAAAAATAACTCAATTCGAATGTTTATCCATCTAATTAGCTTTGAAAGTAGTAAGATAATTCTTCAAAAGAATCGAATGTAAGATATATACATGTTATGTAAAAGATATGTAATGTTTGTTTGAGCACAATGATTTTCTCTTCTAACGCAAATTAGCTGGATGTGACCATTCAATCAATGGACGCATACTTTTCCGTATCAGAATAAAAATATTGCCTTTCCCAACAGACACATCACAACCTGAACTAAAAACGCAAGTTTAAGATAAATCCTTGAAACAAACAACACAAAAACCAATTAGATCAAGAAGGAATAAAGAAATGACACCAAAGGAGAAAAAAAATAGAACGACGAATTGTCTCTTCGAGTAATAATGTAACGAAATAGGGCGCTTCGTTACAAAAGACGAAGATTTAAGAGTTACATTCAAAGCAAGAGAGAATAAACTTGCTATTATTTGCAACGCGAATACGAGAAAGTTCTGAACTCGATTAGGGCTAATTTGGAACAGGAGGTGCTGATTGGTAGTTCCACAGTGGAATGGTGAAAAAAATTCTATAGGCATTAAATGATTTGATGAACTTTCCTTTGCAAGATTGAAGCTAGCACGTGATTAATTGGAGACTAGTTCGTATCTGGTATTCTAAAAAAGAGTATTATGTCATTCACAGAAATTTAGATGATTTCCTCGTTAAAGGGATTTTTATTCGCTCACTTAAAATGTTTTTTAAATGCTAAATAATTTTAAAGTATTCTAGAGTTACAAGGTTATGTAGAGGCGTTGTCCCCTTATTGTATTTTATTCTGAATCAATACATAGAGGTAAGCTTTATAAATTGTATTATTCTTTAGAAGTATAGTTGATCTGTGAAGTTGCGATAAATATGCAACATGGGATATTTGTGAACGTTCCCTTAATTAACATTTAGGGTTTATTTCTGACTTTATATTTAAGATTACATCTCATTTCAAATCAATGAAACGTGGTTATGTAAAGTACATAAGCTTTGTAAGTATAGTGAATAGATATAATCAAATCGTACGAAAGCGACAGAGAAAAATTGCGTTGATTTTGAAAAAAGTGCGGTAAAATAGAAATATTGCGGTAGTTGAAAGACAACAAATGCGTGAAAGCTTTGAACAGTGTGCGGGAGTTACTTGAATGTTTGTGTGATTTTTAAAGATAAGAACCCGAAGCTGTCTGGTCGAAGTTACTTCATTATGTAGATCCACTTGCATCGTATCCCGGTAAGATCAATCTTTGATATATTATATAAGTTGCTTTTTTGCGAATTTTGAGTGAACTAGTAGACATCGTTTCATTTCTTAGAGAAACAATAAAAAAGGTTTTGAAAAATAAATGACTTTAATCCTGAACTGTTTTTTTGTGACTGTTTTAATTACTTTATCTGTGCTTGGGATTTTACTGAACTAAGAAGACAACAAGTCGGGTAGTAGAGATATGCACACAAAGTATCAATATTCCTGAGTAAAATTTCGACTCATTGAAAAATTTAAGGTTGAACAGTTAGATTATTAATTTTTTTCTCATTGTTTCGAAGCATTGAGAGCACAAATTTAATCAACATCGAAGACGTAGGAGACCCTAAATAAAAATTATACCTCAGCTTCTCCAGACATACATAATTGAAAGTATATCTTTGAATGGTTTTGTTTAGTTGTTATCATACTAAACGAATATTATCCTACTGTAGTAATTAGCAAGCAAGCATCTTATTTAGAAAATGCCTATATATAAATTTAAAGATTATACTCATGAAAATATTATTATTCACTTAATTTCTTAACTAATTATTTCCTTCCAAATCTTTGACTTATTTAGTCATTATAATACTATATTATTTAATTTTTTTTCCAACAACATATAATTTAGCATTAGGAAAAAGATATTATATGCTTTAGTTGTGAATAGTATGAAGTGATGAAGAAATTTTTTAAATGAATTAAATTTGTAACACATATTTATTATATAGAAGTTCAATTCACAAAAATTTTCAAATTTAAAAAAAAAAAAAAAAAAAAAAAACTTTAGAGAACATGACTATCTGATTCTTACTAAATATCAGTTTTCAAAAGGAGGGATCAGTTTCAATGAAACTTATCAAAATATTGTCCCTGAATTTAACGGATTTATAATTTAAAAGAAAGAGGAAAGCATAAAAAATATTCATGAGAAATCAGTAGCTATTTATTAAAGAATAATTATAAAATAATTAGATTTATAAAATTCAATAACTTTTGCACTGAGTATAAATGTTAATAAAAGCGGATGTACGAAAGTGAGGAGTTAAAAGGCTTAGTCATAAATAGTTTCAAAATATGAAGCCCACAATTTAAATAATATACTTTGGTATTATTGCTTTGAATCAATGAATTGTCAATTGTTAATCCACGAATATTTGAATAGATTTTGCCAATCCAGTTGTACAATTTTTCATGTACGAATCCCTTCAAATATATTTTAAAGAATATATAAATACTACATTTTAAATTTCATAATTTTTTTTATCAAAAACTTGATGAATTTTTATAATTCACGTGAATGATTGATACGTTTTTTTTTTTTTAAAAACATATACAATTTCAAACTTTTTATTTCATGTAGATGTTCTCTCGAACATTCATCCTTTGATCGAAGCTAATAAAACAACTGAATTTAAGCCAAAAGAATAGATTTTGACATACGCACACAACAGTAAATTGGGATTCCTTTCAAAGGAAGTTCGGAAATATATTCAGATCTTTTTAGATTTATTTTCAAAGGAGAAATCGATTTGAAGATTCTAAAAGAAGAATAGCGTGTTCGGGGTTTTTATAGGGGATGACAAATCTTTGTTTTTATCCGGAATAAGCTAGTTTAGTTTATAAGATGGATTTCATTCTTTTTTTTTCAGTTGGGAAAAAAAGAACTTCGTATTTTCTTTGCATATGTGCTGACTTTATTTCTTCGCTCAAGTCCAATCAAAAGTGTTCTTTTCCAGAATACATCTCGGAGAATTTTTTTCATCGATACTTTAAAAGAATAGTCTAACACAGAAAGTTTGTTAGAGTTTGATTAAACTTTTCCTCTTCATGATAATAATCCGAGATTTAGAACATGGAACTTTTTCACAAGTTCAAAGTAATGATTTAAAATATTACTAGCTGTAAAAATTATTTAGAAAAAAATACATCAGACCTTAGAAATCCTTTACCATTTTTAAAAGATTTTTTTGCTGAATGACTATAAAAAAATATGTGGGTATAGTTAGTATAAAAGCTTGTTAAAATTAAAACACATTTTATTGAATCCCAAGTAATCATATATTTGGTCGGATAACAGAAGGATCAATTAAGTCAAGTTACATGGATTGCGGTTTACTCGTAAATCAAAATACAATAATTCGCCCAAAAATGTTGAGAAAAAATATATTTATCCGATCTATATATATATATATATATATATATATATATATATATTGAGCTAAATTAATGTACAATACATTTAAGAAAAACATCTATTTCAAAGATAAAAACGCTTTAATCTAAATAAAAATGAATTATTTTATAATTTTTTTGCTATGAATTGTACATAGAAATATGTACATATGTACTATATGTTTTAATAAACATCATATCAAACAAAATAAAACTACTTCCAAGTGTTAAAAGATAAAGTAGGAAGGAAAAAAAATGGATAATAAATTGCTCGAAATTTTATCTGTCTGTGTGGAATAATTTTCTGTGTCGAGAACAAACGAATGTAAAAAGAAAATTGTTTGGTGACGATATCATTCAATTTATTAAGCATATGTATTATTAAAAGAGAAAATAGATATTTTACGTTCTGAAACTTAAAATATTTTATCGCTATTTAAATAACATTAAAATGACTATACTTAATGCAGAGAATTCGCATTATCAATTTCGTTGCTGAATTCTCAAATTGAAATTAATTAATTGACGTCCAATTTACCCTAATTACTACATCTTTAGTATATCAAAGGCAATTTTATGTTGTTAAATATCAAAAAACTCATTCCGAACTATTTTATTTCATTTTAATACTCTAAAAGATCTATTGAAGTTTTCTCAAAAACAGTTAAGTTCGCCAAAATTTCAATGTGATGACCTCATCATACGAAAATCACTACACGCACTCATACAATAATATTCACTTTACAATACATCAAATGAATAGAACATTTAATAATAAACAGATGGCTGAATAGAAACTCATTGAGACAGGTGATGCCAAATACTTTTCAACTTAGTTAGTCATTGTTCATTCCTTAGAAAAATTTATTTTCATTAAATTTACATGGCTCGAATACACACAAGTTGGATAAATCTTAATTATAAATTCTATACTTTGTAGACCCTATAACTAATTATACACTATAAATAAATATATTACTATCGGTAAGTAACTCATATTTTTAAAAGAATTAAACAATTCCTTTAAAATGAGCAATTCAAGCATTTCCGCTTTAGGTTTTCTTCGAATGGCATTAAGGAATAGAACACTAATTTGGAACTTATTTTCACTGAAAAAATGTTTAAATATTGAAAGAAATTCTAATGGTTAAATCGTCTGGAGACAGATGACCATTTATCAATTTATATACGCCCTAAAGCGAAAATTTTAAAATATTATGTTAAATATAAAAGATGAAATGTAGATGACATTACATGCCCAAAAATTCCTTGATTCAACATAAAATTAGATTAGTATGTTACAATATTCTTCTTTGTATATGTTAATGAGTCAGAGAATGACTTCAATATTAGAACATCATTGTATCATATTCTATCACATTCAAAACTGGATCCTTCTTTTTAAGATTAGGCGAAGACAACATTAAAATTGTTCGACGTAGAAGAAATAAAGAAAGTAGTACCGAAATCTATTGTTACCATATCGCAGATGGAATTTCATACTTCACTACTACCACACTGGCAGAAGATAAATTACTCATGTTTATCTTCTTTAAGCATATTTATCTCTTTCGAATATCATCAGCATGCAAAGGAATTATTAAAATTTCTACACCTTGCGAAAAAGAGCTTTCTAAAAATACTTATATCGTAAAAAAAAAGATTCAAAAGAACGAACTATCTCTTTTTTTAATCAAAAGACGAACTTTTTTTCCACGCAGACGACTTTGAGTTCAGCGTTTTATTGATAAAAGAGTACATAAAATATTTGGATTTCATTTCTTTGTCTCTGTTATTATTTTTCCCGCGGTTTTTGGGCAAGAGCCATTAATATTCGCTCAGACAATGATTTTTTTCATTTGTTTTTTATTCCTTTATTTTCGGCTGCCGTTCTTCTTCTTCGCTCTTTTTTTTTTTTTAGTTTTAATTTAGCCACATGCTGCCATTTTTCTTCGAGGAGAATATTAAAAACAACTTACATTGCATCATTATTTGTTTTTGTGGACGTTTATCCTTTCGTCCACTCGAAAATAATAAACAAAATTTAAAAAAAGGAAGAAAATTGAAATGTTTTTCTGAATGCAGAGGGTTAGTAAAAAATCGATTTATAAGTATTACTTTAAAAAGTTATCAAAAAAATATCGAATTTTTCTTGAGAAGAATTCTGGATAGCCATCTTTACTAACGTTTTTATACATAGATGCCCCTTGACTACTTAATTTAACTGAATGAGCTTATAGGATTTATTTTTATTTCAAAATTAATATAATTTTTTTTTATTCCAAAGAGAAGCATTTTGAATACTTCCTTTTCACTTAAATTTGCATTAGTTTTCAATTTGATTCAAATTGAATTTATCTCGAGCACTTTTATTTCCTATATTAAAATAAGTTTACTAAATTTTACGTCATTCCAATTAATATTTGTTCAAGAAAGGCGTTTTTAGGCTACAGTTTGTTTTAATATTTCTAGCATAATTCATACATTACGTAGTAAATGAACACAAACGGTGCATAATTTATAAGGAATTATAAAATAAATTGCTGGTTAATCGCCTACAATGCGGTATTTTGATGATCCATAGATGATTCACGGTTTCAGATTATCCACGTTATTAATTGTGGCTTAGTGTACAGTTTCATTTCGACATGGTTTAAATAATGTTTACATATTTTTTTAATTATTTAACGGATGCCTCATCTTCGATGAGAGTGGATTAAGAATTTATAATCCTAAGAACCATAGCCTTGTTGATACATTGTGGACCCTAGGCAACAAGAAAACAAGGAAATTGTTCTGAGAGAATCAAGTCTAATATCTACTGCGTGGAAATTCAGTACAAAGCCTTTATTCAGACAGGCTTGAAGGTTGCTGAATAAAGACTAGCCCTCATCACCAACAGTTCTTAGGGTGGCGGGGGCTAGCTATAGTTCAGTTGACTATTGGTCACTAGGCTAAGCTATTACCATCTTTTGGAATGCTGTTGAACACAGGCCAGATCTTAGTACCTGTAGATCTTAAAAGTCTCAATGAATCACGTTTTCTTTCTAGAAGCAAGACTCATAAGTTTATGAAGTGCGTGAAACCTGTATAAATATTTCAGTGGTTCAGAAATATAAAAATAAATGGGACGACTTGTTAAATAAAAATTTAAAAATATATAATTGAGGTAGTTATTTACAGAGGGTTTACATAATTTCTCTCACGCATTCTCTAATACGTCTGTATTCTTCAGGAAATCAGGCTCCCCGTTTTTACCTTACAACTACTACTACTAATAATAATGATGAAAATATTCCGAATTCATCATTATCCACAAATGCAACTTGGTACGGTTATCGCCCATTTGGCGTGCTCGTTACTCACACAAGAGATGTGATGATATGTGGATATTTTTTTTCTAGGAGGATTTTCTTTCTGGATGCTGATATCTACCAATCAAGAAGTTTATGAAGATATGTAAATAATCCTTAATAACATATTTTCAACACCTCACTTGATCGTAAAGGCTCTTAAATCTTATATTTAATCAAGATCTGAAGTTGGAATAACGCCAAGAAAACGTTCGCGTCCAAATCTAATCATATCCAGTGGCAGAGATGAATACACTAATGATTTTTAAGTTTGCCATTTAACTTAACTTAAATTTGTAATTTCAGATTCTTGTAATTGTAATCTTAGGTTCTTGTTAAAAATGCCTTGATAAATAACCTGATGGGGAATTCCTTTTCATTTAGCTGTCAAGAGCACTGCAAAGACCGGATGAGTTTCCTCCATATCGATAGATTTATTATCCAAATCATCCGTCTTCCAGAGTAAACCTACCTCCTCCCTTCGACACGGAGTGGAAAACTAGTTCCTAATAAGTAGTTAAAAAACATATGCCACCGAAATAGAGATTTTGAACACTAGCTGGCAATAACACCTAGAAATACTGGGTACATGTAACCCTCAACGCAAAAATTTATATGCATTTCCAAGACAACAACTCATAAATCACAACTAGGGATATAATAGTTACAGTACCCGTATCAAATAGATCCACCATCTCAAGTGGAGACAGTCAATGACGTCAAAGGAAATTATACACACGACACTCAAAATTACAGGGATAGAATAATTATTGATTGTGATGATGGCTGGATAAGCAACCATCTAAAAATATAGTTTCAAAAGTCGCTCATCATGTCAAGATAAGACACTGAAAGGGGAGTATGCGGTGACTCACTTAAACAATGACAACTGGAATTAAAAATGCTTTATGAACGAACCCGATGGAGAATTCTCTTGTCTCAGTTATCAAGAATATTGTAAGAACCAGATGAGTTTTTTCCGGACAGATATTGGATTGTAATAACCTTCGTCCACCTTTTAACCACTGGAAAAAACGCAGCCCCAAAAAGGAGCCAAAATATCATGCCTCCAAAGATGTGATAAATAATTACTGTATGAAAAAGCTTCCACTTATATTTCACCGAATACTAATTCTTATATATGATTTTCATGTTTCTTAAAATGCAATTTCATACAGCATGACCCTTCCTAGGAATGTATCTACGGCTTTGAAAAAGGATTTTCAGTTATCTTATAAAACAACAATAAAATCATAAAGTTGCTTTAAAAATGTAATTATATTTATGACATCTTTATTATAAATCCCAGAACAGTTATTGAACTTATTATGCATTAAAATACCATAAATATATATATTACTATACATAAAACAATAACTAAAAGATATCTCATTTTTTAAATTTCTTTTTATGTGGGTTGTTCAGAAAATAAATGGTTTTGAGTGGCAATCAAAAAAATACAACTTGTGTGTTAGACGTTTATAATTTATAAACCATTATTAACATCAAACTGAATGATTAAATAACTGAAGCATGAAGCATTAACCTTTGTAATTTCACCAAAAAGCAGTTAGTCAAACTAATGGGTTTTTCAGACATTCTACCTCTTTTCTGTTTCCTTTTTGCTGATGTTGTAACCATGTAACTAATCCAACCATTCATCTTTTGTAATAAAAATACATTCTATTTTAAATGAAGGACAGATACTTTGATGCAATTGTAATGTTAAAGAACGAACAAAGATTGCAAAATTTGGAATTTAAATTATTTTTTGATATATGACTATTGGCTATGGTCCAATATCAATCTCTAACGATCTACCTACAATGGGCGGGGTCATCATAAAATCCAATAAATAGAACTATAACAATTAAAGCAAAGTGCTTAAAAATAAGAAGTCAAATGTTTAATGTTTAAATACGAACTATACATTAAAATTTCTAGGATCCTCTTCGGTGCAAGGTGGAAGAAAATTTATCAGTCAGAGGCGACATATGATAAAAAAAGAATCTTAATAATGTGATCGTCTGCGTGTGATAAATAGAATTTTAATACGTATGACGACTTATGAAAACATAAAAAGAATATTAATGTAATGAAGGAAAACGAGGAATACAACAAATATTAAATTTGATAATGTAGACAGTGAGGAAAGAATAAATGAAAAATAAAAAATGGCTTCCAATGATTTTATAAATTAAAAAGTTACAGTAAAATACCAGTTTTTATGTAAGAAGTTAAAAAAATCGAAATTCATTTATAGAGATAAATGAATTTCGAAAGGAGAATTCATTTTGTTTGTGAATACTAAAAATACTCCACAAATAAAATGATAGAAAACTATAAAAAGAACATTGTTTTCTAAATGTGGCAAATATTCCAAAAGGTTGAAAATATTTATTTCAAATGTAAGTATTCTATTTCAGTAAATTTTATTCGTATAGGTCATTCATTATTGACCAAAATAGTTTTACCAACTAAATTAAATTCCCTAAGCAAAAATAGGGTTATTAGATGCATAAGCTTAAGTCTTATACTGAAATTAATATAATGTTTACATCGGCATGATATTTATTTGTTTAATTGTTATTATTCTTTAATTAAATTTGGGAGAGATAAAAGTATGCAATCCGTTAAGCTTTTAAAATTTAGAAATTTCAGCACACATACTATTATATATTTAATCCTACAGTTACACAGAGTAAATTTTAAAGTATAACAGTGACGCTAGTTTTAAAGGTAAATTTATTCAAATCCATTATAATATATTCTAAACATGACCCTTTATATCAAGTTCATATATAATATTCGAATTCGTAATTCAATTCTGTGAATTCAATCACTGTTTGCTTTTATATTAAAATTCTGCTAATTTGATATGAGTCAGCAATATACATTCTTGTCCAAACTTATTTTTGCATGCATACAATCATGGATTTCTAGGAAAAATGCGATCTGTGATTTTATGAATTTTTGTGTGGAATATCACATAAATATAAAGGGAAAATTAGGAATTATGTATATGATATAAAACAGTAATATGAAACATTAAATATGGCAATAATGAGAAACAAGGAGAAATAAAAAAAAAATAGAAAGAATTACATAGAAAATAATTAAGGTATATGAATTTATTATGGAATATAACCAATCCACATTTGTACGCGCATATCACAATGTGGTATAATGCTGTTAATGATGTTGTTGTTTGGGGAATTAAGTCTTATACTTCCGACAATGTAGTCTTCGATATAGCCGCATATATCTCGAAGTGGAGAATATCTCTGTACAACTACTTTTCCCAAGGTTTCATACGAGTACGTTTTGCTGGCTAAAGTATTCGCATACATATTCAATGATATTGCACTTTCTAGGGACTCATCAACGGAATTTCCTTGATATATTTGTACAATATTGTCCATAATTAAAAAAAAAATAGATCTATATGCTCCACTGAAAAGTATTTCATACTCGTATTGTTACGAATATGCGGTGCCGTTTCCCTAAAATGTTACTCTTATAATGAAAAAGAAACATTTACTGAGCTTTCGTCAAATACGAAGCAATGACCCTCCGAACTTTGGTGACGGATTTAGCGAACATTTTACCAACTAAAAGACAAAAAATTTCTCAAAAAGACTGGAATCTTGAAGATATCTTGAAATAGGGCGAAAGTGATAGATTTACGTTAATTTTCCCTGTAACGTCACGTTTGACTGGAACAGCTATAAATACGGAGAGATGTGAATACGAGACAATCGGTTGGGAAATGGACAAGCGAGGAGCGGTCTGTAACTGCTGGAGAATATGTCGGGACTGCCAGAAGCTGTCGGAGACTATGCAAAGTATTAATTTAGCAATTTGCCAGTAGTGTGAACTAGAATGATGGTGAATTGAACGTTATTAAAAGTGTTGTGTGTGTGACTGTTATTAAAAGTGCTGCTTAAGACTATTATCAAAACCATTTTAATCATTTAGATAACGCTGATTAGCTTTGTCTTTCTCTTATTATCTGCAAAAATATTTTGTATCGATTAAGTATTTAATCGATTATCATTATTTTTGTGTATATAAAGTTATATTGTAAATGAGAGTATTTCACCTGATAAAATTAACTTAAACATATGATTAACTAAAATACGGAATGTCTACTTGTTATCTTTTAATAATCAAATAAAGTGCGAAAAAGAAATTATTAATGCATTATAGAATCAATTATTTTTTATTGAAAACATTTCTGTATATGTCCTTTGAAACAAGGTCTCGTTGTTCTTTTAGAATGTCATATTCTTTAATGTAATCTCTATTTCTTATCAAAAGGTTTTATAAAGATTTTAAATGTCTAAAAATTATCTTTATCAAATAAATTTCAATGTCAATTTAACTATAAGTACTCTGACTTCAATTTGAAGAAGTATGAATTTATAAAACCTTCAAGGAATTTGAGATCTGCTTATTGTTTCTGTTAAATCTTGAAATTTCCTGTAAAGAAAACATATCTCAAAACTTGAAAATAATTTCAATCTACTATTCACAAATTTAAGAAAGGAGACAAGTGATAACAAAAACTTTAAGAAGGGGAATGAACAAGTTATGGGACAGCAAAAAAAGATGAAAAAAATATCTAAATTCTCCTTAAGATATATAGCAATCACATAAGTACGATTTTATCTCTGAAGGGATGTCTTTCGGTTACCAGAACAGACTTCATAGATTCTTTATTGATTTTAAATTCTTGAAGTTATCTAAGGAATAGTATCAAAAAGTACTTGTGTTAGGAACAGTTAATGGAGTATTAAAGGGAAACGGGAATGAAATTAATTGATTGGTTTTATTAATGTCGTACTAGAAACTACACGAGGGTTATTGGCGACGAGTCATATAATTCTGGACCTCGGCCAAGTGACGAAGACGACACCTGAATAAGCACCTCTCTCTCCAAGCTTCAACACCACGCCAACGAAAGGACTCTGAACCTCGACATATTTAACGTACATCAGCCAAAGCTACACGGTAGGTCTTTTATAGAATCAAGGTTCGAACCCAAGAATCGAAGAAAACTGCCAGCCACAAGTCTATGACCATAACTACTAGGCTACCATGGCAAGGAAATCGGAAAAGGATATCATACTGTAGTATTATGCAGTTGTCTTTTTTTTTCCTTTGAAGTCTATGAGTATGACGCCTTTCTCATAACAAAAGAAAAATCATCGTCATCACTTTTCCACTCGATGAGACCGTCATCGTCTTCTTCAGAGCGAATTCACTGGAAACAACTCATTTTTACTGTTGCTTTGTTTTCGGGGTATAATGATAAATGTAAGACTCGTCGACAGTGACATCTCGAAGCAAGATTAATCTTCGCAGCACAAATTGCATTTTAATTTATCAGTAGGAGATGCCGAATTAAAACTAATATATGAATATCTTTAAAATTTGAGATGGCGCAGTTTAACTGAAGGTAATCTCGATGGTAAAACCAGTTTACTTTAACGACGCCATCTATCATCAAAAGCATGTATTTTTAAGGCCATCCTTGTTTCTGATATCATTTCTTTTTCAAATTAAGAAAAATAATTACAAAATGCAAATGAAACGATTCTTAGAATATTTAAAATGACTTTTATTTACATTAGTTCTTAAATAAATTTATTAAAAATGGAGAAAAAAAATTGCATTTTAACTCTGTTAGCTTTTCCTTTATTCTTCGATTTAGCATTAAAATAACATAGTCGACTTTGAGAACACTTTGACTAAATTTACTTAATTTTTGTGTTCTCTTTTTATAGGGTTAAGTATTTGTTCAGATTAAGAATGCGAAAATTCCTTGCAAGAAATGCAAATAAGATTCAAGATCACTAGAATGTAAATAGCATAAATTATTTAAAATGTAAAGTTAAGAGGAACGAAATTTAAACTAAAAGGCTTGGAAAACAAAATGACTGCAGTTTTTTTGGAAGAAAATACAATAAAATTTAAAAAACTTGTACACACGACCTGAAAATCTTATAGTAAATATTTATTAGATTGAAAATAATAAAAATTACTTTAAAATAGTTCATTTTCAAATAAATTAAAATAAATAAATTACTCATTATCGCTTAATCAATGTATTGCTTCTACACTACCTTTATTTTTAGTTGGTCCCGTTATGCGAGACAGAAAAATTTCAATTTGTCAGGTAGGAGTTGATTATTTTTATTAAAAACATTAGAAACTATTGGATTGGAAACTCTGTATTTAATCATTTTGAGGAGAGAACCAGTGTGCTAAACTCAGTCGAAAGCCTTCCGTATATCCGGAAAATCCCCTCCTGTGTGCTGTATATTGAAAAATTCAGATAAAATCCAACACACAAAAGATCTGGTGGGATGTGGAAAGTTCTGGTACGAATCCGTGCTGCTCGTTAATGAGGATATCATGGTTTCTTTGACATATATGAACTCTGTTGAGAATAATTTTCCAATTTTTTCGCTGATGTTGGGGAACAGAAATATCAGCCTGTAATTTTCTGGCCACCTAAGAATTTTACTCGGCTTTAAAATTGGAACTAAACATATTTTCTTTAGTATTAAACATAATTTTAGGTTAATATAAAAATTTTACTCTGTAACTTTTATCCATTCTCTTCTTTTAAGCATCCAATAGTAATTACTTAAGTATTACTGCTTATTGAAAAATGATGTAAAGTAGATTCATTGATAAGTTTTCTAAATTCTCTAAAAAATTTTTGCTGTTAATTTGATTAACTCAAGTACCTACAGTGTTCGCAATAGCACGAATGCTCATGCAACACATGGGCTGAGAACTAAATAATTTAACCTATTTTATTTAACCGATAAATATATTGATTCTCAACTTTCGAGGCATAGGTAAAATAAGACTCAGTTTTAAGTAAACCGAATAATATTAGATTAATTGAAGTGGGTAGCATATGCCCGTTGAAACTAAATTTATGCTTCAATAAGTAATTACTACAAATCCAAATTCAAATTATTCCAAATTAAATACTCATCTACTACAATGATGGTGGGGGATAATCTCTCCATACTTTTGCATCTGAGAACGCCGTTATATATAAATGTATAAAATGCATTGCACTCTGGCTTTTTGTAAATTTTAGTAAAACACTTTAAAAAACGATCATAGGCTTGAAGGAAAAAGTAGCATTGATAGAACACGGCAAAATTATCATAAATAAATTAAATAAATTAAAAGTGATCCTCACAACTCAACAAAACAATGGATATTTTGAAAACCGTGAAAAAGTCTTATTTATAATGCATTCAATTCATTAAAAATCCATATGAATCTCTCTCAGTAAATATAAAACCACGCAAATTTTTCATCTATTCTAAGACATTATATAAAAATGATACCCTGCCATAAATACAATTCAAAGTGGAAATTATTCAACTCTTCATTTTAACGAATTACAGCCACTTGCTAGGTACATCTTTAATAATTCATGCGCATAAATCCAATTCCACCCCGATAGATAAAAGCCACTTAAATGGGTTCCGTTTCATCTGCCTTTTCTGGGAAATCGCCCTTCCCTCTCCGGAGTGAGACTCCCTGGAGAAGAGGAAAATTTAGCCTCCATGCACTAAGTGATGGAACGTCTTTTGGGAAAAGGAACTCATTGTAGTATAGTTCACGCCCACCTACACCTTCAGATACCAAATCCATGAAGAGGTCAGAATTCATCACCAAAAATGTTTGGTAACTTTAGATTCATCACCAAAAATGTTTGTGTATGCCCCAAATGCTTCAGATACATACACTTAAGAAAAATAATTAGGAAGTGTTGCATTATTATGTTTTTCTTTATACATTGCCAGAGATTTTGGTGATAGAGAGAGTTATTTAAGAATTTGATCTTTTTATAAATGTGTTTCTGATAGTATGTTGTTCTGAATACATTTCGCAGAAATGCAAAACAATATATCATCTTTTAACTTTTAATAAGTTCGTAACTTTTCATTGCATCAGATTTCTCTTGTGTATTACGGTTTTCTAAGACATACATTAATATTTAATAAAAAAAGTACATTGAAATAAAACTGTGATTAATTAAAGTTTGACTTGTCTCGATAAAATCCACATAGTTTTTATGTCTGGGTATAAACTGAAGTGATAGCCTTATATATTAATTATGCCTTAGATAAGCGAATCAGTTTATAATTTTTGTTTCAAATAAATATTATTTTAAATGCAACTGATTATTCGTTAATATACAATTAACTATTCGACACAAGAAAAGTATTTTTAATAGTGACATATGGACGCGGATGTCCCATCAGTAGGTACCCTATATTCTTAATTTCCCTTCTAGCCACTAAAGGATTCGGATTCCTGTTAAATTTATTTGCAAACTACCTGTTATTCGATGACATAGGATCAATATGGTGTATTAGGTGACAACTAGAGTAAGCTTTTTATGTATATCTAAAGTATATACAACTGAGGAAGCTCTTATGAATTTTATAGGTTTAATAGTTCCTGAGGAAAAAGAGCATGAAAAAACAATAAACGCAAGTAAATACATTCGTTATTATTAATCTTAAGAATTTTAATAGCTTCTGTACCGCAAATATTTTAATTGTCTGTTTATTTATTGAAATGCGAAAATTAAAACGATCCGGAATTATTTGTGCCTGACAAATATATAAAAATGCTATTAAAACTGTAAGTAATATAGAACGTAAAAATAATTAAACATTGAAACAGGTTTTAATTTAAGATGTAAACAATAATAATAATTAATTATTTTAACGAAACTAATTTATTTTTTGCGAAAAAAAAACCACAATAACTTTGAATACAAAAGAAACGGATTTTCTCTCATGTGTGATAACAATTAACATTGAATGAATAAAAACAGTAATAGAATGTTTAACTAAAAATATAAAAAAAAATTCATAATAAACAATCAGGGTAAAAAAAAATGTGATTTTGTAACAGCTTAACTTAAACGATGTTTCAACATCAACTGAACTGTATACCAATTGTGCTAGGCAGCAGAGGCGTCCTCTAGCAACCAGCCGGAAACATGAGATGCTTTAGTAAAGGTCAAGGTCCTGGCGAGTACACTTGTCATAATATTTTCGACCTTTGTTTATTTTAAAATTTTATGTGTAATTGTCCGTGCGTAACTTATCAGAAATAATACAGTAATTTTACTATAACGGATATTTTTTATTTAATTCAATACCACCTCCTCTCCATAACTGGTAATATATCTGAAGCTCAACTACTTCAATAACTTTGAATTTCCTGCAATAACGAACTGGTATAAAAAACAAACCTGAATTATTTTCAAATACTTTCAGAAACTTAACTTCTAGATGGTAATGGAAAATAATTTAGAGGTGTCTAGTGATAACTGTACTGAAGATAAATATTTCTCAATTTTGGGTGATATAATAGAAGAATTTTATAGAAAAACCACTAGATTTTAAACTTAATATCTAGTGATTTTTCCTAGATAAGATATCTACCTTCTTAAGATAGATATCTTAAAATTTTTGATTAATAGCCAATGATTTGATATCGATTTTAGATTAACAAAAGTCTATTCATAGTGCAATGTCTAACCTAAACCAATCTGACTCAATTCACATAAACATTATATTACCCCAATAGGCTACAGAGACTTGTCTGATATTTCAGTCTTTTATCCTTTTCGGGCAATAAAGACAAAATGTTGCTTCGGATTTATATACGATGAGGGATATAAGTGTCCACATATCTCTCTCAGTAGCCAAATAACAATTGCCGAAATAACATTCGTTAGCTTTATATTTGTCTTAGTCTAACCTTGGAGGATTTTATCTGTATGAAAAATTTATTTTGTAGCTAGTTTTGATCTCAAAGAAACAAGTCAAGTGCCTTTTAGATAAAAATAAATTATATAAAAGATTTTATCTTTATTGAACTTCTTCATCCATTAATTTTTGTGTTAGTTGAATTCAGATTAGAAGAATTTTTCCGATACATCTGTAACATGCACAAATACTATTATAGTCCTTTCTGAGCTGAAATTTATAAATACGATGTGCTTTTGAATGTTAGTGCTGTGTGCCATTTTTTGCTCATTGATGACATAATTGGCGCTATAAAAATCCGTACTCTACTGATTCACTACAAAAATTCACAATAAATGTGATATAGGAAGCTGGATCAAACACAAGTCTTTCTCTTAACGATCTTTTCCAAAAAACTAATTACAAAAAATGACAGCAATATGCTATTTTTTTACATATCTTCCTTTCTAAGATCTATACATTTTTCTAACACAATGGGACATTTTTTTCCAGTATGGTTTAAAGTAGTCCGATGTGTACGGAGCCAAAAGCACACAAATTCTTATACTTATTATACTCCCCTCCCCCAATGCCTCTTCGAGTATCCTAAAAAATAGTAGTCAGATGATGTGCTAACTCAAAAATATAAAGAGGACGTTTGAGTGTTGATCAGTGAAGTTTCTTAATTTTTTTTTCTGCTACGACAGCTGTGTGGAATCTTGCATAATCTTCGAGAGGGAAAGCAATAGGATCGGTATGGGACGTTTTCAGAACCGATAAGGAGTTTTACTCTTCTCCAAAATTCACAATAGTATGAGTAATAAAGCAATGGCTTGCGATTGGGGGTATATGATGGTTGTAACATCGCCCCATAAGGATTGCTGTATACTAAAACTTTGAAAATGAAACTTTTTTCACTGATTTTTTTGCTACAAAAATTAATATTCGAATATATGTGACATATTTATCACTATGGGCGTATATTGAAGTAATTTAACGTGGCCTTGGCGAAAATTATTGTTATAATACCTTGTGAATCCCAGAAGATAGTCGCGGGAATTTTTTCAGTAGATATCCGAGTTCTGCTTTTGAAAGTGCAGTTTCGCTTTTTGTGCGCTATTCCTTACAGGACCTCTTCGTTTTTAAGATCTAGAGATTAAATAATTGAGCATATAAAAATTAAAAAGATTCCAAACATTTATTTATATTACGAATTATTATGTAGGCTATGGTAAATTATATAACAATCGTCAACCATTATTCCAAAATCTCCTTTATATTTGATCTATTTTCGTAATAGTTGTATTATAAATAGTATAACTGTTTTGAATTGTGTTTCACACGAAATGTTTCATAATATCAATAAATGTAGATATGAATGCTTGTAAAATAAGCCATTGTAAACAGTTATGCATTATATAATTATTTTAATTCAATATTATCTTTAATAATTTTTTTTATTTATAATTTGAGTATATTCAGTGAAACAGAAGTATTGAATTTTTCGCTTTTTCTACCAATATAAAAATATATCATGTGAAAGATTACATGACGATAAAAGCTATCTTCAAGTGACCGAAAATTTGAAATTTCATTGATTTCGTATGCATACCACGCATAATAACTAAAAATATTTCTCCTGTAACTTAATTTTTATGAAAATTTTAATCGAATCCTGTTTTTACAAAGTCTTTTCTAATTTAATCAATATTATTTCGGCGTTTTATCAGAACGGAATAGATTTCAGATTTTCTTTCTTTTAAATTTTAAATAAAATTGAATACTTTTCTACTCCTCCCTCGAAACCTAACTTTGAAAAACTGAATTTTAAAATATATATAATTTATATATAATAAATAATATTAAAAATAATTTATTTTTCTTACATTATTTAACTTCCCCCATTAATAAGAATTCACCAATAATCTAACATATAACTTAAAAAACAAGTTTGCTGCTGTAAAGAGAGAATTCAAAGATTTTTTTTTTTATAATTGGTTCTTTAGGGAGAGGAGAGGACCACATTCTAATTACAAGAAAATATGTTATAAGTATAGAGAATCCTTGTAGTTATGATCTCTGCAAAAAAAAATATAAATGCAGTATTACAGTAAGAGAATATATCATTACCAATTAAAAGAGATTATTTCATAAGAGAACTGTAATGTACGAGAGGTGTTCCAAAAGTAAGTTTCGCAACTTTTTTTCATTCGGAAACTTTATTGCCCCCCAAAAAATAAACTAAGCCATTCTAAACTCTGATGCATTCAATATCGATTTTAATTCTCACGTAAACAAATACTACAACTTCCATCTTTAGGAAATAGGAAGAGACTAATCCTTTCGAACCTTAATAGAGAAATCCAGAACATTCGGCTATAAATTAAGAGAAATTACATTTTAATAAACTAAATAGATTTGCACGAAATACAATGTTAAAAATTGTCCTGCAGTTTCAACATAACGTTGTCCCTAAATTATTAGCGATCAAAAGATACCGAGCAGTCAGTTTGTTTGGAACAATACGCTTATGTGTCAAATATATTAGGCTTGTTGCAGATAGACTGGCTGCTGCTATTTCGCATGTTCCGCGCGTCGCATTCTTCTCCCAGCATGTAGTTAACCCACCCTCGCTATTCAGTAAGTTTGCTGGTTAGTTATACATTGTGTATCACCCAGTCGCACCAAATGGCGCGTGTGCTTTTTAGAATGAGCTTTGTAATTGTTTCTGAGCAAAATGAAAGAAAAATTGTGATAAAAGTTGAGTCAGGTAGGAAGATATTCCCGTGGTTGTAGGGTACGATACGAACGACTTATGGTGGAATGTTCGTTTTTGTGTCTTGATGAAGATTAAAAATTTAAATCTTATTTAGATAACCCAGCTCCACGGACCATATGTTGACACCTGGCGGGCCACGAGTTGGCCAGGCCTGTTTTACAGAAGCTGTTAGTATTCACCTGGAGAGACAATGAACCAGTAGAGAGCATACCCCTTGTAAGTGAAATAAAAAATAAGATTTTTAGAAGTAATTGAATACGTTCCTGAACTTTTTCGTTTGGCTGTTTTAATTTACTCTATCTGTAATTGGAATTAAGATGTACTTTAATTTTACAATTTGACTAATTTTGAGGATCACAGACAAAACGGGTTGTAAAGCTAAAAAACCTCAAAAGCTAAAAGGACAAAAATCTTCCTAACAACTTCATTTAAAATGTTGCTATAGTTCAAATCAAATTCCCAAAATAATGTTTTAATTGCTTCTTTAATCTCAGATTGTTATATTCTATGCTGCCAAACCAAGATTTCAAAAATGTTAATATTATTTTAAGAATTTTAATTACATTTGTTAGAGTGCATTGTTTCCTGAGGTAAATCACCAGAAGTAATAATACTTCGCAAATAAAACAAGCAGGAAAGCATCTAAACCAGTATTTATTTACATTTTTGTTAAATAAATCCAGAGAAAAGACAAAAATGAAAAACGAAAATCACATTTCTCAATTTTGTAAGTATATCGTTTCCTTTAGCATCTACGTTAAGTAAACATAGTTTTACAGTCGAGAGTAAATTGATTTCAGTGTTTACTTTTTGCGAAGTCAAGTATTTGCTTTAAGTTGGAATACAGTAATTCTTAGCGAGAAATGCAAATAATATCCAGGATCGCTTACAGTTAAGTGACATCAGTTTCTGGAAGTAAAGAAGAAAGTATGAGATTGAAAAGAGGCACAAACGGATGAAGGTTTCCTTTTAGAAAGAAAATAATATTAAACAAACAAACAAAATCATAACGTTAATATATTTCGGAAACTATTGATCCTTTAGGAATAAAATTTTGTTCTTTAAGATAGAATTACTATTTCTGAAAAGAAATGAAAACGAATACTTTATTACGCCCTTTCCTTGCGTCTATGCGTTATTATTTGTATGATTGTCAGCTCATATGTGAATTTTAACAAGTATAATAGCTCAAACAAACATTTTTTGAAGAACACAAATTGTGAAAAATATTTTAAAATTCCATTAAAGTAACTTTTTTCTGTGTTATTGGGCTCTACAAAGTATCTATTTTCGCTAATACATCACGCTGCAAAGGAAAGTTAGTGTTATCATGGCATGCTACCATCTGTTAAATGGCGCCAAAACATGTGTAACTCACGTTCATTGGTCAGTTTTCAGAAGTGTTGCAACGAATTGCCTACATCATTTTCCATCAAGTTATCCTCCTCGATGAAACCTGGATTCATCATTATACATCTTAAACGAAGAAAAATCAAAACAATAAGCTGCTTTCTGTGAATCTTATCTATGGATTGTGAAGATGGTCTTATCATCTGGAAATGTTATGGCGACGAAATGTTGGGATATGAAGGGTGTCATACTTCTGGATTTATTAGAAAAGGTATAAGCGATCACTGGATAATACCAAAGGGAGTTAATCCATTCCCATTTCCTATATATAATATGGATCCAAAAACTATCCAATTAAAACTTTTTCTTGTAATGTTTTGAATACATGTAATAGACTTTAAGCAAAAATTTCAAAATTTGTTGCGCATTAACGTATTGCTTCAAATGAGAATGGAAATTCATAAGACGGAGCCCAATCTGAAGTTACGGTGAACAAATTAAGATATGAACTTCAGACTTTCTGTCTTTTATGAACCCTTCAATCAATGAAGTAAGAAATGAAGACAAACAAACATGTATAGAGTAATGGCATTGAAAAGCTCTTCTAGATCCATCTCTATGGCTTTCTTTCCAAACAAATACCCAAGAAATTAACGCGCATATGAACTGAAAAAGATTTCGTTTACTTTCAGTTTAATAGTTCTAACACTATATGAAATATTTATTGACCGCATCCCTCCACTGAGTTTCATGTTGCTCGAGTAACCATGAAGCTTTACATACATTGCCATTTTTGCATCATCAAATCTTCAGTGTAAGTTATACATTTAATAGATTTTATTCCAACCTCCCACTCAAATTTGGGAAATATTACTTTTTAGGAGAGTTACAAGAAAACTTCTGAATAATTTAATATCTATTTCTAGACGACGGCACATGCTGAAAGTTTTATATTTATATTCGAAGATACTTTATCGGCTTTTAAAATCTAAATCACAACTTGATTGTTTAATTATTTGTTCACTTTTTCACCTAGTATCTCCCTCGAAATTATGTAATCTTATCTATATTTTAGGTGTATTTTTAAGTAAGTGCCTTTTCTAAATATTTCAATTACAATGCTTTTCTCACCATTCCACGCCAATAAATTGAGTACGGATATCAGTTGATTAATCACAGATTCCAGCTCGGATGAATTCGTCCGTATTTACGTTTATGTGTGCGCATTTAAAATGCCTCACACAATTGAAAAGGAAGGCGATTGTGAAATACGCCCTGTGATTCATTTTCTGAAAGCAAAAGGTATGAAAGCTGCCAAAACTCATCCACAGATTAATGAAGAGCGTAGAGAAAACACTATAAGTGATAGAATTGTAAGAAAAGGGAGGAAAGCATTCAAAGATTGAAATGTTATTTAACATAACCCCAAAAAATGCGAAACTCAAACATGCAACTTCAGTAGGCAAAATCATTTGCACTGAGGGGGCTTGTTGTATGTGGAATTTTTGCCACGTGGCTTACACAATAAATTCCAAAAAATATTTTCACACCTTAAGTTAACTGCGTCGTGCAATCCAAAACAAAATGTATGACATTCTCAGATTGTTTTGCAGTGTTATATAAGTGTCCACACATGAGATTCCTTGAACTCGAGAACTCATTGCCTTATATGGCTAGGAATAGCACGATCTCCCTCAGTACAACCCTGGTCTGGCTCCCAGTGTACCACTTGTTCTGTACTTGAAATGGCATTTAGTCAACCAGTACTGTGACTATTACGATGATTTCAAGATGGACGAATCAGGCGGCAGATTTCTATGAGGATTAGATACAGATTCTGGCCTTATAATGTGTTATACATGCCTTATTAATGTAGTTAATTATATACCAAAGTAGATTAAATTAGAGGTATCTTACAAAAATAAAATAGTACAAAAATTATGCCCTTGTTTCATTAAATATCAAAATGGTACTTACTTAAGAAATGCTCTGTTATACAAGACTTTGAGAGCCCCATTGGCTTAGGCTTAATGAAGAAAATACATTTAAGCTGCATATGTTTTGTATTGATAGAAACTATTTATAAATCATCAATAAGTAGTGTAATAGAAGCCTCATTAGTGCAGAATTATTTTGAGAAAAATATTTTTGTTCATATATATATTAGCAAATGGTAAAAATAGGAAAGATTTGAAAATAAATAAAATTTATAATCACTGTGTTTGGGTGTTAAAAAGGTCGAACATAATTATGTTACACCAATATGCAATATCCCGCATCGAAATATATAAACTCTTCGTTTACTCATTCTTAATTTCATTTGAAACAATATATATTAAATAGCAATAAAATTTATTATTATAACAGATGGGTTCAATATTTTTAGGAGAATTTGGAGATAATCGATAAAAAAGTACTAAGGATTCCAATACCTTTATAAATTGGTACACAGACCTTGCCTTTAAATACTCACTTACAATTCTACTTTAATTTCACCAGTAATTCGGTGTATAAAAGTACAAAACCTTCATGGCTTTTTAAAACTTATGCGAAGAACAATTACAACTAAAAAGTGTACATAATGCACTTTTATGTACTTATTCTTAGGGCCACTGTAGCTGGGGTGGCAATAGCAGATACGTTATGTGGCTAAACGCGAGCTTTTATCTATTCACTACAAATGTACATTAATTCCAAAAATTGAGTATGTACAATCAATAAGCATCTACAATAACGTTGTCCGTGAAAGAAAAGAGCTTAATTTATTTATAGAAACATAAGCAGAAATACCATATGATAAATCCACATCCGGCACAAAAAATTAATATTAATCAAATATATTTTTAAAAAATGGAGTATTTTCAATACGAAAATATAAGGGGGAAATATACTCAAAAATAGTGAAAACTATTAAAACAAAATGTGTGGAATCTGAAAGAACAACTATTTTTGGATTATTTTGCACAAAAATATGTTGCAATTAGGAGAACAAATTGTTAATTAGTAATATCACTTACATGCTTATTTTTTACACATTCGAACAACTAAGTCAATTATTTCATTATTCATTTTTGATTATTTTCATTGAGAAAAATTAATCACGTATGGTATTACGTGATATATACAGTTTTATAAATAAATTCAAGTTTATAACATTTATGTTATAAAATTGAATATATATATGTATATTTAGGTTCACAATGCAGTTCATTTTCTTATTCTTTTATCACAGTATTCAAAAATCAAATAAATGTTTTATTACGAATTTTTATTTTATATTCAATCTTAAAGAATTCTTGCTAATTTAACGGTACGCCTGTTTAGTTTGAAAATTTAAATAAATCACTGGTCACACAAAAAATCGATAATTACTAGTAAGAACAGTCCTTCCTGTAATTGACAGACACATGATGTGAATGTTCATTAACGTCTTACTTAAGAAGCAACATGAGGGCTGTTGGCGACGGTCCTCTTAATTTCGAGCCTCGGTCAAGTGATGACACTTGAGCTGCAACCTCCATTTAAAAAATGCTACATCACGCCAATAGGGAGACTTGAGATCTCCATCAGATTTAACATGCATCAGCCTCAATACACGGCGGATCGTAAATGGCATTAGGGATCGAACCCAAGATTCAACAAAAATAACGCTGACCACGTGACCGAGACCAGAACTACTAGACTAGCGCGACCATAAAGTAACAGAGAATCTGTGTGACTTTTCAATTTAACAAGTCCAAATGTATTCATGTTTCACATCGTAAGAATCATCCTATAGATTATTCATAAAAATCTTTATAGTCAGCGAAATTCGAATAGTAAACTGTAATATTTAACATTTTTTTAATTAAGTTAGAACCCTCTAATTATCTAAAATCTACTCTAATAATACATGATTAAAATAGTCACTCTCAATGAATAACATTAAACTCTTAAAATTTCTTCCAGGTCAGTAAAAATAATTTTAAATGATTATATTTTTAATAATTTTTCAAAGTACTCTTAAAACACTAGAATGTTTTTATGTTAAAATTTTACGTAATAACTCGCCCATAATTTGGAGAAACTGTCTGAAACATTGCTCTACGAATGCTAAAATGAGAAACAAATGAACATATTTTATAAGCATCATTCGTAGAAAAAAAAATTTTCATCGTATATTTACCACAAAAAGAAATGACCGGTTTTTTGTCATTTCGTGGTATGATTATTGAATGATAAAATTGAAACATAATTGCAGTTAGGATTAAAATATTAAAGCTAACTCATAGATATGAAGAAAAAAAACTTATTTTCTCTCTCTCTCTCTCTAAACTAAAAAAAAATCGGGTTCTCTTTTTAATTTGAGGATTTAATTAATACATGATTGATTTGCATAACATTTGCCCAAATATTTCTTTTATAACATGAATTGTTTCTCAATAAGCACAGCTTTAGGTAAAGCAACAAACAGGAATGGAAAATCTGATTTTATTAAAAGACAATATTATTAACTCATCTATATCGAAAATTACTAATGCCAAATTAAAATTGCATTTTACTATCCACTTTAACGAAGCCAAACCTCAACCATGTAAAGTGGCGACTTTGTAACTCTTCGTTTTAACTAATTACAACCACTTGAGGTACCCATCGTTATAATTCATGCTCATTAATCCAGTTCCTCTCACATGGATAAAAGCCATTTAAAACGGATCCTCGTTCCGCTAACCCTTTTCCGGGTTGAAACTATTAGGAGCAGAAGAAAATACGCAAGCACTGTATCAAATATGGAATTTCAGTAAATAGCTGGCACTTCTCTCCACGTATATGTATCCAGACGCTACAATTTATTAAAATATTTATTATTTAAAAGTCCATGCCAAGAATGTGCAAGTGCTGTGAACAGAATTGAACTTTTTTGAATGCCCTGAAACGCATATTTATAACAAAAAATCATATTCTTCGTAAATTGTATATTAAGATATATTATACTGAGAACAGCCTGTGGTGAATTTCCTTCATTGTTTAATTCTACAGCCATTTTAAAACCTAATTAAGTAATCAATAAGTTCAATTGGAGATACGCTAGAGAAAGACGATTCACTTCGTGATCTATCCAAGTGCAGGCAAGATCGTTTTCTATCGAATCACTCTTAACTCAGTCGCTCTTATGTTCAAATAATAAAGTCTTAGATTACGAAATCACTCAAATCGATTCAAGCACTTCTCGTTTACAGCAGATTCGACTCCTAATGTTCTGATAAGGTGTCACTTATTACTACTTTCAATATAAACGAATAACTACAATGATTCACTCCAATCAACAACATGTATCAGTTGTGATTATTCTCTCTATCTCCCTTCTCTTTTTTTCAGTTCTGTTTCATTTTTATATCCCTATCTATTATTCAATTCACTACACTTCTTACCTTCTTCTAATTTGCATAAGCATGCTTCATTTTGGATGGCAAGGAGTTGTAATTTTATGTAATTCAAATTACCAAAAACTCCTCGAGATTGGTGAAGAATAAGTCACGAATAGCACAACGTCACGAGACGAGTGTATTTTTCTATATTCACCAAATAATATCACTATGCGTTTATGCTTAAAATAAATACTGTTATTATTTATTTTCCTTAAAGAGCGCTAATAATCCCTTAAAGAACAAACATTCCTTTTTACAAAAACTGTCGTCAACTTTTTACAAAAAGTGCCTCAAAACAAACGATTCTGTGATAAAAACTCAAATTGTTATTCAAATATTAATAATAACTCAAAAGATGAAATATTAAAGCAGATAATAAATATTTAAAATGGACGAAAATTATTATTTACAGCTGTAGCAGAATATATTCTGTTTAGGTATTAAAATTAAAACAAGAAAATTTAATCAATTTTTATGTCACATAATTGCAAGTGTCGCCAGGCGCCAATTAACCTCAAATGTGAAGCCGAATGTGTCATCAACAGGCTTTTAAAGGCTGTGTATCTGATTTTCGAAAACAGGAGGGGAGGAATTGGGAGCATTTTTATACATAAAAAATGCTTTGGTATCAATATATATGTCTATTAATTATAGGTTATATTAATACGTGAATTTGTCACATTGTATCTTTAAAGCTTAAAATTCCTCGATAATTACTCAATTTTTCTCTACAGCCCTTATAGTTGAAAACAAAGTGGTTAAATTACGGAAAATTAAGCTGAAACACATTTAGCATTTATTGCAATTCTGAAAAAACACTGTAGGAAGTAATTTGAAATAAAATTTTCCAGTCCCGAAATTCCTTTCTAAAGTAAATAAAGAGTTCTTTATTATTGCGAACGCACGCTTTTTTAACTGAAGGAAGTTATTTTATTTAAAATAGGATTTAGACACTTTTTTGTGTGGTTCAAAATTTAGAAATAGTTCCCAAAAACTATAATCTGAATTATATCTCAGGAGAAATCATTATCTGTAATAGTTGTAGCACAACTTTTAGACAGAAAGGAGTCAATGGAGACACTTGAGTAAAATAGAAGTCCGATAAACTATATATCTTTTTATAAAAACTGAATAGCCTCAAAAGACTACAGACGCATCAGAAGCCATAATTTTACTCTTTTATCTTGTTTCTGCAATAAAGGCGGAATATCGCTTTATATATTCTTGAAATGAGATATAAGCTGCCACATATCAATCTAAATGCCAGCTTAAACTATCGTGCCTGTAGTGTACATTCAATTCATGTCAAATTCTGTCTAACCTATGATATCCACAAGAAGCATCTATCTTTCAGCTAAATTCCCCGTTTTTGTTCATGGATTCTAAGAAAGTATCTAATAGTTTCGAGAGTATACTTTATAAATGTTTATCTTAAGTAATCCTTACAATCCATAAACTTAAATCACCCCTGAGATTTCCTCTGTCCAATCCAGAAATTTCATGACTTTTTAATTCCAGATGGAACATCAAGATATTCCGCACCCTCGAATATATCTAAGGCTACAACCATGCTTGTTTCTAGAGACATTTTTGTTACATTTGATATTGTTGAAGTCCTTTTTACTTTCGACTTCCATCAAATTGTTCCAAGGCGAGATAAATCAATTGAAAAGAGTGGGTTTAGGGGAAAAAACTGCTTTTATATTTTTTCGAAAACGAATCTCTTATTTTATATTTCCTACACAGTAAAGCACAGTATTTTAAAAGCAATTTTGTTCATTAATATGAAATACTTCTAGTTATAAATATTAGAAAATTTAATTCCAATTTATGCAATAAAGTATACATTCATCATGCAATGCCTTTCGAATACAAAGAAAGAATAGAACGGTATACATGAAATGGAATACAAATACAAAGAAAGGTTTTTTTAATACTCAGGTATTAAAAAACAGTTTATTTCCGAGCAAATCCGAATTTTTCCCGATATTCTCAATGAAACATGTGATATTTCCATTTATCAAGAAGCAACTAAACACAAAATTTACACTAGCACAAATTCAAATTTCACTCAATCACTAAACAAATCAATTAAAATCACCTATCCACAATTTTGTATAAACATATATAGTCTGCATACTCTAAAGGCACTCTCTTCCTACGCACAGTGGCAAATATATATTAACTTCAAAGAATGCCCTAGAAGTCTGTATAGACAGACTCGGGCTACCTAGCTTTATCAATAAATAATTTGGTGACTTACCAAATTTGGCAACAAAGTTTGCCGCCGTTCACACCTATCTACACAATGTTACTCACTTATATATTATAACATTATCTATGAAACGATTTTTATCCATCTATCCTTAACAGACAGATTGTGAGTAAGAATCAAAGTATCAATAATCGCTTTAACAAGAAATCATTATGTTAATGGAATACTGATTAATATGCATTCTAAAATTAAAGTAACAAACAATAAGAGTTATACGAACTATGAAGTCACAATATATACAGATATATATATATATATATATAAGGGATAATATGAAGTTACGGTTTTGTAAGTATTGTTGGACGAAAACTCTATTAAAACTCAATCACGATCTACGGAAGTATTGTATATGACTCAAAAAAGTGTAGTGAGCAATTGCACGATATAGGGAAAATTTTAAGAGAAGAATAGTGGATTCTTCCACATAATTCGACTGAAAATCAAATGGAGAATTGAAAAATCACCAGAAAACTCCAAACTTAAAACTTCATCCGAAGGGTTTCCTGTATTGAATTGTAACTGGTGATATAAAATGGATTTATTTCAATAATCTCAAAATGAAGAAAATCATAGGTTGATCCATGACAACCATCAATAACGACTGCAAGATCAACTCAATTCGGAAAGAAAACAATGTTCTGAGTTTGGTGGAATCAAAAGGGTGTTGATTTGTTATGAACTTCTCACACAATGAGAAACGGTTAATGTTGCTTGCTAACGACAACAAATGATGAACATGAATGATGCATTGATTATAAAACGTCTGGAATAGGCCCAAGGACATGAAAAAGCAATTTTGCTGCAAGTCAATACACCAGTCAGTGGTTATAATACACTAGTGTATAATAATACACTTTTCGAACAATTATTAGAAAAAGAGAATGATATTTATCAATTTATTGTTTGTCATTAAGATAATAATTCTTTTTATTCTAGAGAATAATTTGTTCATTAGAGAGTTCAGTAATCAGAGAGTAGAACCAAATAACATTAAATTTATTTTCATAATTTTTATTTAAACTGTAGATAATTCTTCATCCTCCAAAAATGGTGAAAGAAAATAATTCTCTTAGAATAATCTTCGAAAAATAACTCATATTTCATAATTATTTTTCTCAAAGAAATAAAATAAAAAAAAACTAAAGAATTATTAAAAATAATCATAAGTTAATATTCGAAGTTAAAAAACTAGGTAATTATAAAAGAAAGGTAGGTAAATGCATCAAGAGATGGATAAAGGCACAGGTAGAAAATGCTGCTAAGTTTTTTTGGAACTATAAAGTCTATAATATAAATAATATAAGCTCAATTCTAGTCATTGTTATTGATGAATTTAAAATTAAATATTTAATATTGCTTCATTAAAAATTTAGAGTTACAAAATAACCTATCTGATAAATTATTGATGAAATAAAATACCAAGAAAGTAGAACAGAATTTCGCTATTTATGTTGTGTAGAATTTTCCTACTAGTATTTCTAATTTGTTAAGACTGTGCAAAAAGTGAAGAGAGATGCTGTACAAACTAATGCATAAACAATACATATAAGATAAGTTTAGATTATAATAATTTAGATTTTATTTTATTACCTATATTGTATGCAATGCATAAAGATTTCTCATCACAATGCACAAATGACTTTTATAATATCAAATTAGTATTTTATCTACTGTCAAACTACTCCTAAAGGCATTTCCTGTAATGTTAATGTTATTTTATTTGAATCAGATTGTATTGTTTTCTGTATAAGAATACCAAAATGTTCAAAGTATTATTAAATGCATAGTAAATTATTTATATTTAAATCCACTGATATATATAAAGAAGAAACTCTTATCTTTCACATTTTATCTTTCTTGCAGCCCTTTCACCCTCAATATTAAGAATTCCTGGTCTTAAATTGATTTTAGTGTTTACTTTTAACTCAGTTGAGTATTTCGTCTGAGAACAACATTCCAGAGTGCTAAATGTAAATAATATCCAACATCGCCAATGTTTAAGTAACATCAGTTACTTGAAATGTAAAAGAAAATGTAACCAGATTGAAATGAGACCGCTTGGAGCAAAATGTTGAAAAATCCATTCTTTGAAGGAAATAATTTAAACAGAAAGGAAATATTTTTACTTTAATCCCTTTTAGAAAAAAAGATCATTTTTTGAAACAAAACTAACTTAAAGAGGAATAGGGTACTAATGGTTTTAAAGAAAATGATTTTGCTACACTCTCTCAAAAATAATATTCTCATTAATTTGAGATCATAGTTACCTATAAAGTAAAATTTATGATTATAAACCTCACTTTTAGAAAAGCAGCATGTAATTACTAACAGATTTATGATTATCATATAAAATATTTTCATCCTAAATTTAATTATAAATATATTTTAAGAATTTAACACATGTATATTACATATGCGAAACACTTGTATGTAAGCTCGATCGATATATAATGAATAGTGTTCTATTATAGGATTAGTTAAAACAAATGTTTTATACATTATTTATTTGCATATCATTGTTTTTTTACAATGAATATTAAAATAAGATAATATTACGATAAACGAGAATTATATGAGTTTAAGATGAGGCCAGTATTTAAGAAAAAACAAGTTTGTACAACTCTCAAGGGGATGGTTTCACATTTCATACTGGAAATGGAATGTAATCGAAGCAACTTGAACTTCTCATCAAATAAGATCAATAATTATTTAATACATAATTAAGTATTATTTGTAAGAGGAGCTCATGTCTGGGACATTTAAGACAAAAACTAATACATCTTCTTAAATCACAAATATTTCTTGAATATATGCATATGAGGTTTAAAAAAAAACATTAATATAAGGCTTTAAATTGCGTGAATGAGGAAACCCTATACAAGAATGTTTTCAAATACATTCATAGAAAAAATAGATTCTTAATGAGTAAGATGTTTATAATTATCTAGAAAAGCGTTAATTGTTTCAAAATTAAATTCTTGGAGGATTATAACACACTTTTATTAAAAAAATTCAAATTATTCTTCATAAAGGGCACACAATACCAGGTATTGCCCATAGATGGCATGAGCTGTCAATGCAGCTTTCACAAAACTATGTAATAACCACCATTTTCTTGTTTTGATATCTCATAAAGATATTCATCTCTAAACAATAGAAATTTTATTCTGCAGCATAGATTTTAATAGCGTTGAATATGGCGAATTTCGTACCGGGAAACTACGGTTCGCAGACAGCGTTGATTTTCTGTAACCATTTGAAAAATACTGCTGCAGAATTAGATCGGATGCTTGTCAAAATTTACGGGGAGCATGCACCTGTTAAATCACGATGTTTTGAGTGGCTTAAAGAAATTCAAAAGTGGCGATTTTAATGTGAGTGTAGAAGAGCAACGAAAAGTTTGAAGACAAGGAATTGTAAGCATTATTGGATGAGAATGATTCTCAAGCGCAATAAAACTTTTCAAATCAATCAAGTGTGACACGAGAAGTTGTCTCCATACATTTGAAAGCCATGGGAAAGATCTAGAAGCTGGGGAAAGGGGTTACACATGAACTGAATGAAATACTGAAGGAAAACCGAAAACCCACTTGCGAAATGCTGCTTGCCTAAAGAGGAAAGTCTCATTTCTCCGTCGAATGCTGTCTGGTGATGAAAAGGGGATATATTTCGAGAATCCTAGGCCTAAGAGATCATAATAACTCCAGTTGGAACCATCGACATCGACTGCAAGGCCAAATCACGATGGATCACGAAATATCACGATACAATGCTTTATGTTTGGTGGTGTCAGAAGGAGATGAGCTGCTAAAATCGGGTGAAACCGTTAATACCGAACGCTATCAACAACAAATGATCAATTTGAATCACTCTTTGCGTGAAAAACGACCAGAATATCAAAAAAGACAACACAAATGGATTTTACTTCATGTTAATGCAACATCACACACAGCAAAACTGCCCAAGGAAACGATTGAGGCATTACGTTGGGAAATACTTTCATAGGCGGCTTATTCACCAAGCTTAGCTCCATCTGATTTTCCCTTATTTGCATCGATGGGACTTGCTGAGCAGCTCTTCACATCTTACGAAAATATACGAAAATGGCTCAATGAATGGTTTGCTTCAAACGAGGAACAATGCTTTTGTCGTGACATCCACAAATTATCAGAGAGATGGAGGAAATGTACAGCTAGTGAGGGGCAATACTCAATATAAAATTTCTTTTTACATTTTTCTTCAATAAATGTGAATTTTCTATACAAAAATTCCACTTTTATATTCACATATCTGATAAAGTTTCTAATCGTGAACACAAGCGATTTTTCCTAAATCACCGCATGTTGCTAATACTTAGACTAGTATTATCTGTTTTCTTTTCTTTTTAGAATATTTTGTAAATCCCCCAATACACAAACAGTTACAAAACAAACAAATACGATACAAAGTGATATACTTAAGCATCAAAATGAATCAAAGCAAACAATTCTATAACAAAATGTTTAATTAGTATTCAAATATTAAAGTTAAAGCTAAAGAAAAAATATTAAAGTATTTAAAAATTATTAAAGCTGATGATAATATCATGTTCAATTATTAAAATTAAACAAATCACTGAGTTTTTAATCACGTGATAAAAGATTCACCAGTGCGCCAATTTAAATCAAATGCGAAGCCAAACTTGGCGTCAACCCAATGAATTACTATTCTGTAAAAACCTACGTGTTTGTAAAGAGTTAAAATAGATTAGTTTCTACAACTCGAGAAACGCCAATTCCGATTTCAAATACCTAAACTAAGATATATATCAACCATTTTTTAATTCTTCAATTATTTCATCTGATGCGAAATTTGCTCTTACTAAATTTAAGAAAAAAATAAATTTTCAAGCTCGCAAAAATCTAAAAAAGTCAAAATAATATGGTTGTGTAATATTTTAAAACAAAACATGCAAATATAAAATCTAAACAACAATCTCAAAATTTGCTTATAATTATTACTACAATTTGCTAAATTACACTAAGAAAAAAAAAATTCTATTAGAATTAAAAGAACCGACAACAATTTTCAAATTTATAGTAGTAAAACATTTAAGATCAAAAAGTTGCCATAAAGAACGAAAATATAACTTTTATTGATTTAAGGAAACATATGGTGATATTTAGTTAACCATTTTCACACAAAAAGCAAACTGGACGGAAATTGAAACTAGTGTTAAATAATAAATGCATCAGATAAAAATTGTTGATAAAAATGCTTAAGAACACAGGAATGTTAAGCAATAATGTGGACCAATAAAAATTAGTTAAAATTATACATTTAAGTTAGTTAAACGTCAAATAAAGATTCTAGCAACAATGAAATTATATTTATAATACAAGAGACATAATAATTCAATGAATAATAATTGTTTACGTATTAAACTTTGTTGTCAATAGATATTAATATCATTTAAACTCAAAATGTGGCAACACATATTCAATGTAATGAATAATATGAAAAGAATGAATAATGATAAATCCCTATTGCTCATCTTTCATCGTTGTTGAAGTACCCAAAGTGTACTTAAATAAATATTCAGTATATACTAAAAAATGTAATTATTCAAGTATTGATTACTATCCCATTAAGTTTTATTTTCTGTCTTATCTAAGGAACCGAGCTTACCAACAAGTGTTTAGAACGACAAAAGCCTATACGTCTCCCAGGAAGACAACCATCTCATCCCTCCAGAGTTTATTCAATGTCACAAATTTACAAAGACATATTTACATATAAATCCTACAAACATAAGCTTGAACAGGTTATATAAGATTGCACAAACAATTTACCAATATTTTACCGCTAAATTTATTTATTTGACGTTTATTATTTTCGTTTCCATCTTTTTAATTCAACAGTTATTCATTGTTCAAATTCAAAGTGTAGTTGTTTCTGCTGATAATTATTATTATAATAAACATTGTGATAGTCCAATAAATATTCATTATTTCTGTATTATATACTGTTGGCTCAACAAATATTTACTGTGCATTCAGTGTTTCTCCATAATAATTTTCTATTATATATTCATTAATTCCCTATTATATTCCCTATTATATTAGCTCAACAAATATATTTACTGCATACTATCACTTTACATTATTAGTTCAAAAAATGTTCATTGTTTTTCTGGTAAGCATTGTTAGTTCAACACATTCCTTATTGTTTCCCTTTTTGAACAATAACAGCTCAGAAATCCTTCTTTGTTTCCTAACAACTTACGAAAATCTAGTAATCTAAGGAATCCTGTCTATCGGACATTTTAATTTCGTGAATGTTATGTTAATTTTGTGGGATTTCTACTACCATTATTAAATCTATAATTTATTTATTTGAATACAAAAAAAGGCATTCAAAAGGCAAAAAAAACCCAATGAGGATTTATGTGAAATTACATTTTTGGAAATATTTAAGATTATTTTTAAAGACCAGAAAACCTACATAAAAATTATTAAAACAGGTGAAAAAAATTTTTAAACATCCGTGTAAAAATGCAATTCTGCACACACATTCATTTTTTTTTTTTTATTCTTTTGGATACACTTTATTGCATTCAAATAAATAAATCCGTAAGATATGAGAAAGATAATAGAAATTTCAGAGGATTAACTTTACGTTCACGAAATCAAAATGGCCGGTAAATAGTTACCACGAGTCATATGTTTTTTTCAACAAAAAATAAGTGGAAATGTAAAGGAAATACTTTTTTAGGCCTACCAAAAAACGTACAAAATGAAATAAAGAGATTGGTTTTCCAAACTACAAAGTAACCAACCGCAATTTAGAATGCAGCGCAAATCTATAAATAACAATAATAATATTTTACAACAAAAAAATTTAAACTCGTTTTAAAACATTTAATCCTTTTCAAAAAGATTTACGTGTGCGTTCTTTAGTTACTAAATTATTAAATATATTTGCATTATAATTATTTTAATTTTTTTAAAATTCAAGCCGCTTTAAAGTGATATTCTATAAGAAAAGTCACAGGAATTATATTATTATTTTGACTTATCTGTATTTGAAATTTGTTTTAAAATTAAACATTTAATTGTTATTTGCATAATAAGCATCATGGGGGGAAAAGGGATGAAATAAATTCAGTTACAAAAATTCCTTACTCTGAAGGTAAAAAATAATTCGTGTTACTCTTTCTTTAGTAGATATATATTACATTCAATAATTGAGCAGTGTCCTGATATTAATCAAATATTCTAGAGACGATAAGAAAAAAAGTCGATGTGCTGTCATATACTATAAGCTTAATTTATTCATTTAAATAATTTAAAAATAACAACTGCAGTTTTTAATCTAGAGGAGACAACAGTTTACCTCGTATCAGTAATACTAGAATACAAGTACACTGACGGCAGAAATCTTTAACAATCAATATACTTGAAAGTCTTCTTTTGGCTTAGTTATAGAGATTTCATGCAAAGGGAAATGCGCATGCGCATGTTCACGAATCTGTTGATATTCACTGAAAATTTTTCAAACAACAAGAAGTTGTTAATATATAATTATTGATAAAGTATGTGAAATCATTCTTCTTAATATAATTACTCCATATAATTACTACTTTAGTAGCGTCAATTGTCCATCAATTGATAGGCCTAATACACATAGAACATTTGCGAACACGGGAATAGAACAATTGCCAGCACTGTCTTATAGTAGTTGCCAACAAGGGCACTGAACAATTACCGACACGAGCATAGGACAATTACCGATAGAGCGTACAACAGTAGCCGATTCGGGTATAGAGTAATTGCTGATACTTTGCAGCAATTTCATATCTCCACCTGCTTTGTCTATTCGGGCAACAATAATTACCCAACACGGGCATAGAAAACAATTGCCAACATGAGTTTAGAACAATTACCGACACGGGCACAAAACAGTTAACGATTCGGGATTAGAATAATGGCTGGCCCTTGCCTCACAACCAATGATTAAAAAACAAACCCAGTGTGACTACTCCAATTCGTTTCAGAGTTTTCCGTGTAGTTCCAATTCTAGCTTTCCTGTTACCTATGTGAACCCCATAGGAGAAAATCATTCTCGTGTTTACTCGTGTTAATTTTCAAATATCAGAGAATATAGGTAATTAATCAGTTAAAGTCATAGCAATAAAATAATCTTAACTCTTCTGATTCGCAAAATATCCAGTATTGAATGGTATGTTTTTCCCATCAAAGTATTTCGTCTTTTGTTATATGTATTGATTGCTTGGTTTTATGGGATACTGAGTAACAACAGAGAAATACAGATATATTATCCCATTATGAATATATGTAAAGAATAAGATGTTTTCAATACATTTATATATTAATGTTTTAATCGTGATGACAGAGAATTTAATAAATGTGCTACGATTTTTTAAATTTACACGTCGTTTTGATGTCATGGAAATTGAAAAAAAAGTTTAAATTGATCGATTTCAATAAAAAAAAATGTCACATATTAAATTCCTTCTATGAATCCTCTTTAATATTTTTTTTCATTTATCATCGATATAAATTTAATGATTTTTGTTATGTTTTAATGGAAAGATATTTTTAATTTTTTTTTCTTATTCCTAGAGTTATTTTCCACAAGTTTTTGCTCGATTTCATTGCTGGTTGATTTTTAATTAACGCCCCTCAATTTCTACGTGGACGCGTTAGCCTAGTGTTTAACTATGGTTGCAAACTCGCGGTTGATGGTTTCGTCGAGTCGTGGGTTCGAACCTTGATGCCACTAAAGACCAGCCGTTTAGTCGAGGCTGATGCACGTTAAATATGTCCTCCCAACGGTATGGTGTGGAAGCTAGGAGATGGAAGATCCAGCTCACAGGTTTCCTCTTCGTTCCTTGACCGAGGTTCAAAATTACAAGGTGGGTCACTAATCGCTCTCGTGTTGCTTCCAGTGCGACGTTAATAAAACCAATCAATCAATCAACCTTAATTTCTACCATAGGGCAAAAGAATATTTAATGTCTCAAATCAATTTTACGTTCAAAAGGCCTTTTATTTCAAACGTTGGTCTTTAAAAGAATCAGAACTTGAACCTTGAACTAAATTTAAATGCCGGCAGCTTTGAATGTCTAAATGTCATAAAATTGATTACTAAACCTCCATTATATAGAAATTTAGTTATATTTGTATCAAAAGGTATTTACCTTAAAGGTGTACGGTGTCCCGTGAGCCATTTTTTTTTAAAGTTAAGTATTTATAAGAACGAGTTCACGTGCACTCTATTTATGTATGTACACATAAAATATACATGTCAGAAATGAAACGACATTATCAAATAAACAATTTTTAAAATTTTATTTTTTTCACTAATATCCAAATCTCAAAATTCTTACTATTTATACAAATATTGATATTTTCAGACTCAATTTTTTAGAACTGTTTATCACTTTTCTGCGAATGTGTTTCGTTGTATTAGTGAATTAATAGTTTTACAAAAACAGTTCTGTCAGACACTATGAAAAAAGTTGGAAAAAAAAACCTAATCTATATTTAATTTTTTAAGTTTATAAGAGAAATTACTATTTATCAAAACCCTCATTCGACGTGCACAATTATCAAACATATTATACAAAACAACCAGAAAAATTTCAAAACTTTAAATCAATTATAATATAGCACCTTACCATTTTAAGTACATGACCGTCATTTAAAAATAAAAAAAGGAGAGAAAAAAACAGAGTTTAATGGTTCGAAGGGTAAATGGAAAGATTTGGCACAGTGTTAAATAAAACTTAAATAACTTGTTAAGTAATCTAGCCAATTTATGAAATTTTGTGCATATAAGTATATTTGCAGCGATTATATAATTAAAAATATCTTCTTCATTTTTAAAATGTGGCCATATTTTTTCTCTTTTATTCCGTTTGTTTTCATATTTCATACGTGATTTTTTTATTCAATTAATAGGAGTATGAAATATTTATATTCTTGTTGGATAATATTCCTTCTTAAATGTATTGATTTTCATCGATAAGGTTCATTTTTTCTCTAACACTGCTCAAAAAAATAAGGGGAGCAAGAAAAGGAAAAAAAAATGTATCGGATCCTTTATTTCTTGAAACGATGGAAAGAACATGAAAAAACGCTTCAGGGCAACAATTTGGTTACATATAAATGACAAGAAAGTATTGTTTGGATATGATAAATGATGTTTAATATGTGTGACGTATGGTACCCTAGCACGACTACGACTTCTGTAGACGTGTTTTACATGGGTGTAATGGGTTTATCGATAAGACTTTGGGGAGTACTAATCTATTCCTGAAGAAGAGCTATCTCTAAGTAAAAGTAGCCTCTGTCTAAGTAAAAGTAGCCTCATCTGAAAGTGTTCGAAACAGGCTCGGTCGAATTTAAGTCAAGAGAGCATGTTGGCCACTCCATACGCTATATTGTTTCAGCTTCAAGCATGTTCTCCAGAAAACGATCTCTATGATGTTTGGTGTTATCGCCTTTTAAAAGAAAGGAATCACTGATGACTGCAGCGTAAGGTATGACATGAGGTCTCAGTATCTCATCTGTATACCTTTGGGCCGACAAATTGCCATTCCTAGTGACATGTCGGTCAGTACGTTCAACTAGGCCGATTCCAGCACAAAACATCTACTATCCTCGTCTGTAATGTTATATTTCCCGAATGAATGTGAAGTTATTTCGAGTTCTCCTTTCTCTCCATACTAAAACACATCGGATGTCACACTCGAGACTAAATCGGGACTCGTCCATAAACAGCCATCAATCACGATAACATTGTATCCGGTTAACGCAATTTATTGAGCATCAGTTGCTGTTGTAGCACTTAGACGAACTTGCCCCAATCAATGTCTAACAATTCCTGTTTGATGGAATAGATTCCACAGCCTTGCAATGATATATTCTTTGTCATTCCAACAGCGGTCACTATATTTCTTTGTGTTGCGAAGATTCAAGGGTCCCGCTAATAAGGGAAGCCACTGATTCCGGTAAATACATTTGTTGCGATGATTTCAAGGCACCTTTTCTCAAAAAACACAGAAGATGAACAACTGAGTTTCATAACTGACACAGTGAAAAAAAGAAGCTTCTGCAAAATCACGAGTTCAGCTTTTATAGACTTTGTGTGGTTTTTCACGTCATAAACGTTGATTTGCATACGCAAATCTATCTTATCTTTTCTATTACGCATTAAATTAAGGATATTTTATTTGATGTTAATTAACGGTGTGAGTATTTGCAATTTTCTTTAAAATCATATGGTTTCCTAGTTTAAATTTAGCAGTACATATGTGTGTGTGTGTGTGTGTGTGAACTTCACTTAATAGATTCAATTTTCAAGCGAATATTAAATTTTGATATCAGTTACAAGCTTCCTTCTTGAATTTAATATTTTTTTTCTCCAATTTCTGTGATTTTTTTTCTGGATTAAAAATTAAGTTTTGCCTTAAACATCAAATACAAACTAATAATAAGCATTTTTGGGATTTTAAAATTATTCAGTTCAATACGAAACATTTAAAAGGAAATGCATTAAATGTTATATGATAATGTCAAACATTAATAAGTCTATATGTAATAGCTATAAAAGCTATTTCTGTTTAATTTTAAGTAACACTATAATGAAGGAACCCCCACAAAGAATACTTATATAATAAAAGAATGAACAGTTCATTTTTTCAAAAGATTTCTGTAATTTTGAGCAAGAATATTTACAGTAAAGACAAAAAAAAAAAATGTTTCCGACTCGAGAATATCAGTTTTGCAGCATACAAATGATTCAATGGCTTAAAACCGAAGTATGCAATTTTCAAACAATCGATTAAAAATATTTAAAATTAACTCTAAAAAATGCAAAAATAAACTATTTACAATGTATGATCTAAAATACTTTATCTAATGTTCATAGAATAAGAGATAGTAAAGAAAAAAATTGTATTACGTTTCTTAGCCCAATACGACATAAAGGAAGACTTTAATGTGAAAAAAATCCTTTTTAATCCAGTATTATGCACCTTAATTGGTGACGTTTATAAAGATATTTTGTCTATTCTACCTCTTCATTCATTTATTACTTAAAAAGAAACTGATTCGTTTCTGATGCCATACTAAGTTATAAAAACAACCAATGGTTAAGTTACAATGGTTGGAAAAGTCCAATTGATCCAATTTACGCAGACATTATTCTACCCCAAATGTCTATATAGACGCATCCGTAACTCTTATTCTTCTATTTTCTTCAAGCAATAAAGATAAAATGCTGCTTCGGGTTTATATGCAATGAGATATATAAGGTTTCACATATCTCTTTCGATAGCCATATAACTATCACACAAACAGATTATGTTGACTTCCTGAACGACTTTGTCTGACCTTGTAAATCTTCTCTGAAATATCTTTCTTTGGACCAACTATGCCAGTTTTGTGTTGAAAAATTCCGCGTTTTGTGTTCAATCGTCTCAAAAGAAGAATACATTGAGTCTTATCTTTATTGGCTTTTCAATCCATAAAATTGTGTAGACATTGTGTTGTATATTGTAGAGTTTCCTTCTATAGAACACAGATTTTACTACATGCCTATCGTTTCAAATCTTCGTAGTAACTGTGATAGGATTCCGAATTTGAAAGAAATGACGGACTTGATATTTTTAAAATCGCTTCACTGTAAAATTCGATATTGCTATCAGAGCGACAAAAGGAGATCTTTATATTGCAAGTATCTTCATAGAGAATTTTGATTTATAAGGAATCTTACAATCAAGATAGCATAAAAATTACTATAGGAGATTTTCGCTGTGCACAAAGTTTAATTAATTTCAGATTTAAGAACTATTGTTTTTATGTGTTACGTATTTTATAAGTGAAATCAATAGTACATCATAGAATACACGTACCAGAATACACTGCAAGTATGTCCTCTAAATATTCAATCAATAAGACAGATTTGGGTCCTAATCTCTACAAATTACGTAAATACGCAAGAAAACAACGATGGAATTTTCCAGAATGACAATGAGCCATATCAACGAACCAAAGATCATTCAGATTGGTTTGAAAAGCATTTTGGATAAATGCAGCAAATGATTTGTCTAACTAGATATCCAGATGTAAAACCCATCGAACATATAGGGGACATCAACGAAAAGCTCGATATATGCATAAAATCCTGCACCGGCGAAACTTTCTCAATTATGAGCGGTTGAAAAGTAGTCTAACTGAATATTATTTTTAGGAAATTTCAAACTACTTGTTGAGTCAATTCCACATCGATTAGCTGCCCAGACAAAACGAGGACTCACATGATATTAAGAAGTATTCAATGATTTTTCACTATTCCATGTGTATGATATACGTTGCTTTGAGAATAATGAAATATATCAAATATAAAGAATTTAAACGTCGTGGAAGGTACATTAGCGATTTTAATAACTATTTATCAAGAGTATACATTCTCAGTTTTAAAATGGTAAATTCCCCTTTAAAACTTTTATAGGAAGTTTGTTACGAATATTAAAGTTACGTAGCATTCGGTTATATCACAACTCCATACATACCTTACAGTGTCGAAACTGTTAGACATTATTTAATATGAATGTTTGCAACAAAAGCTATTAAATAATTTACATACGAAAAATAATATTTATCAGGCAGCATCTGTTTTCAAAAGTTTCAATCAAACCATATTTATGAAAATAGTTTGGGACATATTTTCATATTTTTATTTGATAACTTTTTATCATACATTTGTCGCTGAACCAAGTTTCAAAATTGTAGGTTTCATTGCCACTATCCGGTAATTCAGTAAAAATTTCAAACAAAGGTGGTATACCATTAAATTATAGATAATCCGTAAGATAATCTGATAATCTGTACAGTACAGATAATTTGTTATCTATGTACACAAAATAAAAATTTATTTTAAGAGGGAATTTTATTTGTACCTTGCAACAAAAGCACATGAAAATAAATTGTATTTTGGAAAAAAATATGCTTAGAAAATTCAACAATTTTTTGTTATAAGTTATAAGAAATATTTTTACCTGATTGGGTTTCCAGAATGAAAATATTTATAAAACTTATAGTTGAGTGCTTCATCAACTTGTCAACATGTTTTAAGAAATAACATTTGGTCTCTTAATAGTATCCAATTTTTGTACAAAATAATTCCTCCGTGGAATAAACTCTTTCAGATCCCACAGTTGTTGGTTTAATATTTATTAAATAATCGTATAATATTTGAATACATTTTTCTCTTACATTTTCCTTTTGAAAATACTCCAGTTCTTTTTCAATGATTTTATTAACATTTTTTGTCTGTGTGCCAGCGGTAGATAATATTTTCTGTTTCTGTTTTTCTTTTGATCGATAAGTTTCTTGTCCATGGATAACCAAAGTATTGAATAATGATACGTGTGTCTCAAAACGTACCAACAGATGTCTAGTGTTGCTTCCATAGTGACTACTCTCTACGTGTTCGAACAAAAAGTACATTATGTATTACATAATTTACCGAATTACCGGTAAATACAATGTAGAATTACCGATAACAATTTGACGCTAAAATTCGCAATTTACTGATAAACCTGTTTACCAGTATTGTAAATCCCTAGTACTCTTTATATAATTCTAATGTTATTTTAATTAAACGGTATAATTTCGCTAAGTGTTCTATTTTTTAATGAAATATTCTATTGTAATTTTAATTAAATTTAAACTCCAAGCAGATTCATTCATTCACATTCGCACACATATAAATTTTAAAAAAAATCTAAAAGTAAATTTGATACAATATAAATTTTCAAAAGTTTTTCATATTAATTAAGAAATGAAAAGCACAAAATCTGTATTAAAAAATGTATTGTTTTTTCCCCCTAAATTGAGAAGAAAGTAGAGAGAATTGATATTTTTTTTCACTGATTAAATTGCAATTTGTTATGAATATGGAAAATACATGCACTCTGGGAGTAAGCCATAAAATAATATAGCAGACGAAAATATTTTAACATTAAAAAGAACCTTATACTTTTAACTTTTCATAGTCAAATAATTTCTGTTTTTAAAATTTTATTTTTTTACCATCTATATATTTGTATATCATGTAATATTTATTATCATAACACAACTGAAATCTTCTGCTTCATTTACTTTATTTTTAAAATACCAAGAATATACTGCGGAATGGAGTAAAAATAAAATTAAAATTTCGGAACGGTTACGAACAAAGAAAACTTTTATCATTGCTATCTTTTGTTCTTTTTATTTCTCAATTATTATCACTAGTATACGTATATCCTTATTCGTTTCATTCCAGGTAAATTATTTGCATCTTTTTTTTTTCAATGTTTGTTGTTGAATATATTTTGCGTGGATTTTCATAATGGGGCAGTATATGGCACATTAATCTGTACATCTCGAACACTTGGGAAGTTTGAAAGTAAATTTTAAATAAGCAAACACAGACTTTCATTTCAAAGGAATATGTAAAAACAATATTCAAATATATTATAGACCTTTCTTCTAAAATACATAATTTATCTATTTATATATATCGGGGCTCGCAACATGCATGTTGATCTCGCCGGCGAGTGGTGAGACCCTAACGGAAATAAAATACAGGGTGCTTTGAAACTCACGGAAAACATCTAAACCAGCAATTTGCACGAACAATGCATTGGCGGAGAGCAAGCGGTGAACCACTAGATGGCGCACAATGAAAAGCAATATGCCCGAGTTTTGCAACACACCGTCATTTCAACAGTAGATTTCAGGAGGTATGGCGACGTACAGTAATCAGTAAGCAAAAACTTCTCAATATCCGAAAATTATTACTTTAGTTTATTTTTCATATTAGTTTAGAAACTAAATAATGTTACTCCAAAACATTTTAAAAAATTATTGCACTGATTCTACCAAACAATTTTGTGAAGAAAATATTTCAACGTTAAATTTGCTTGTAGACACTTTACGAATGTTGTTCATCTCAGCAGTTGGTTGCCGAAAAATTGGTTACAGACCCGTCAAGATTATTTATCGAGAAATCTTGGAAAGAAAAACTCAAAACATCTCTTTCTATACCTTTATTGGTTCATCATAAAGCGTATCTGTGATTACGTTTTTGAAAACACTTTATTTAGGAAAAAGTTTACAAAAAATATCAGTGGGAGGAAAAGAAAAATCTCATTGCGTGTTTGCGATTATTATGGCCGTTATGATGACAATAATCACGTGTTCGGAAAACTACCTTGGAGAAAAATTAACAAAATAGCGGCATTTTGTAAGAAATTGAAGTATAATTTGATGAAATTTTACAATTTCTATCTGGCAAAACTGAACAAATGGCTGTTTCAAATATTCCCTTCTAAAATATGGCTTCCTAATCTAATGTAGCAGATTACCCCTTATATATATAATTTTTGATGTGAACAAAAATGATTCGTTTATATGATGATGCTAAAATAATTAGTGTTTAGAAAAAAGTAAAAAAATATATCTATTTTTGAAGCCATTTATTTAAGTTTTGAAGGAATTCTCTTCCAATAAACTTTGCCAAATTTAAACAACTTCCTTTTTCGTAGATAATAACTTTTAAAGCTTTAGATTTGCTCGTAACAATTGTAGGACATCGGAAGAACGATAAACAATAAATAATAAGACGATCGAAAAGGAGCCCTACAAGCCAACATTCGAACAAAAGGTTAATAAAAAGATTCCATCTTAAATTCTTTCGCAATATAAAACAATTTCATAAGAGAGCACTTTACTTTCTTTACCAGCCTCAGGCGATTATTTCCTCTGTTGCCAAACTAGTCTTGATAAATTATTTAAGAATCTCTTAATTATATTACTTCAAATGCGTCGTTTTCTGTGTTAAATTAACAGAAATGATTTCAAATCACTAATCAAATAATTCTTGTGAACACCTAGAACATGTATTTAAGTCGTTCTGCAAGCAGATATAGAATAAAAAAAGAGAAAAATGAAAGAAATTTTTTTCATTTACCAGTTTTGTTATCCTTTCGTTGTCTTTACAGTTTGTATCATGTAAACAACGTTTTAGAGTCAGATAAATTAATTTCAGAGTATAATCTTAACACAAAGAAATATTTGCTGTAAATGAGACTACATCATTTCTTAGCGAGAGAAGCAAATAATGACCAGCAGTGCATAATGTTTAAGGAACATCAATTTATTCGAAATGAAAATGTGATAGGCTTCATACGAATTGTTAGCAAATGAAGGTTTGATTTTTTGAGGAAAAATAATAAAGAGACATTATTTATGTAGATAGAATACCTTATTTTGATTTCTTTCAAAATTATTTAATTTTATTGGTAAGTTAAGATTAATTTTTTAAAAGGGCTAGTTTATATTCTTAACGTAAAAATTAAATATTTTTACTGATCTTCTAAATTAATATATAACTTTCTAATAGATTTCTTAATGCAATTTTTAATAGCGTTTAAGACTTTGACCATTTTTTATTCAGAATAAATAAAATAAGGAAGATAAGAAGAAAAACTCAGGTATTTATGTTTATAAATGTGTTTACGTATACGATTCTTTCCGATTTCTTGCAAATGCTATTGTTAAACGGGTATGCATCATGTTGTGACTCTGGTTGCCGAAAGGTCATGACATTGAGCTTACGGTCAGTGATATTATCAATCGACTAATGGGCTCGATTTCCTATTCTACTAAAGACAGGTCACGTAGGGAGCCAATTACACTTCATTAAATTGACCAAAACTCACTTTGGCGTAGCGTGGGTGTTGAGAGAAGGATGGTTGCTCAGCTGTTGACCTCATCATCTAAGCATAGTTCAGAATTACTATACGCATGCGCCGTATATAGTAGGGTTTTGTATCGGGTATACATGGACAGTCAAAAGCATTCAATACCACAAACAGAGATCTGTGATTGCAATCTGGATACTGTAGAAAGAAAATAAGAAGTATTTATTTATAGCCTTTATTTCTTAACTACTGTTGTGCAGTATACCTATTGCATCGGAAGTGATATAAAGCTGGTCATAAGTAAAAGGAAGGCATGCTGAATGTCTGAAGGGACAAGAAAAGTGTCCCTTTATTGGAGCTTCGACTAACAAAATCAGACGAAAAATTTGGAAATGAAATGGCAGTTAGAAGAATTGAAGACAGTTATTGAAACCTAAATATTTAAAAATAGAGTATCAGAAGGGCATTGTGTCTTATCAGGACATCTTCGAGCTCATGTATTTGTCAGTAAATGACAAAGTTTAACTTAGTTGAATGTCCAGTACCACCTTTCATATTCATCGGATTTTGCAAATTCGACAAAACTTCTGAATTATTTGTTCAAAATTAAAGAATAAAATTGAAAAGCTCTCTTCCAAAATGCCTGTGAACTTCAAGTTGTGTGAAAGACAGAGAAAATTTTAAAACAAAATGGCATCTATATAATTCATCAAATATATATCGGAATCACAATTAAATTCATTTGAATATTTAAGAAAAATATAACACGAACACCCAAACAGCCCAATGACATTCAAATACACAGAAAAATAATGCTAAAAATTTTTAATCGTTACAAAATAAAGAAAGCTTTACTAAAAATAAAAATAAAATAAACATTAATATTACAAATGAAAATGTTAAAATATGTTTCCACATTCACAATTGTATTTCTTATCAAAATATTGTCTTAAGATTTGATATTGAACATGAATGTAAAATTCCCAGCATTACAATAACAATGCATTTTTATTTTCAATTAATCACATAGATTGCTTTCCAAAAGTATACAATTGCTTTTAAAATGTTTCATTAATTATTAATGAAATGAATAATTAATGCTTGAAATGGTTGCTTTTAAAACGTTTCATTATTTATATTAATCAACTATATAATAAGACACCTTAAATGGATTTTATATTGTTGATAAATAGTTAATAATTCTTTATTAATTATTTATCAACAATATAATAATTCTGTATCATTATCTGAGAGTAATTTTCTGTCTCTTCTTGTAATAAATACGTTTGTTTGTTGGATAGGAATACGGTCGGACCTTTACATATTAAACATAATATCTCCAGAAAAAAAAACTCGATATATATATATATATATATATATATGAAATATATTAAAAGTTTGTTCTAACATTACTAAAACATTCTGAATGCATGGCCGAAATAAGCAGTCCTTTTTTCATAATAAGATTATTTATTGATTTTTGTAGTGAGAGCGTTACATTCTGATGAATTTAGCCCGGCTTCGGCCACCAGGGCCGAAGCGAGAGACCATAATCGCACGGCGGGAAATACAACTGCGGTGTTTGATAAACAGTACAAAAAGTCAGGAGAGCCTGAGAGTATGAGAGTAAAAGCGCGCTTCCTCATTGTGCACTAAGTTATATAGCAGAGAGTTTTCACAACAGACGTAATAGAACACGTGGTACAGGATTGTTGATTCTAGGGAATTTCTACTCTAGACAGGGAGTCTAGTAGGGATTATTTTGGAAGATTTACGACCCTGGAAAAGCGGATTAAACACATTTTATGAGTGCGGGCTCTAATAAACAAAAGGATAATTTGTAATTGGATCAGGAAATAAAAATGAACTCCTTACTTCTGAATTGGGGAGAATAGGATAGAATAGAAAATTAAATTATTATTAAAATAAATTATTAAATTAAAGTTAAATCATTATATATATATATATATATATATATATATACATAATATAGGGTGTTTCCAAATTCAAGGGCAAAAATTTAAGGAGTGATATAAAACATCTAAATAAGTAATTTGTACCCTACAATGAAAAGTTGGAGAGCAAGTGGGGAGCCACTAGACGGTGCTGCAATGGAAAGTATAAAGCACGCGTTTTCTTACGCATCGTCATTTCAACCGTGGATTTCAGAAAACATGGCTTTTTCCAGATTATTGTACGTCCCAATACCTCCTGAACATCCATTTCTGTCAATATTGTCTTTGGGACTATCTTCATCAATCTAATTTGATTTGGGTTTATTAAAGTCGCACTAGAAGCAACAAGAAGGGTATTGGCGACGGACCACGTAATTTTCAACCTCGGTCAAGTAACGATGGTACCAATTGAGCTAGCTCCTTTCTTACCTAACTTCCACATTATGTCAACAATAGACTTTGCTCCTCGACAGATTTGACGTGCATCTGCCCCGCAATACAACGTGTCTTTAGTGGCATCAAGTCTCGAACTCACGACTCGACGAAAACCGCCACCCGCGAGACTACAACCAAGACCACCAGGCTACTACGGCCATATTATCGTGATCAAAGCAGTCTTGTAATATATCCTGATTGGTGGAGTAATCAGATAAAATAAACTTTTAGTCCTCTTACAAAAATTGCTGCAGTTCGCGCGAAAATCGTTCCATGTATCGTTCGAAATCGTTCCAAGTTTTGTTAGAATACCGAAACTATTTTTATAGTTAAAATTCAAAGTTCCCGTTGAATGTTCTTTAAATAAATATTTTCGATACAATAAGTTTGAAATATAGAGATTTGGCTATATTTTGATTGTTTTTCAACGATATGTAGTTGTTTTCAAAGTAGACAGAAATTACTCTATAATAGTTTACAACGTAAGAAATATTTATCACTTGCTAAAACTTTCAAATTATAAAATATTTAAAGAATATTCAGAAATATATCTTCTTTTATATCTGCTAAATCCCACTAATTCGTATCCTGTTGTCAATTAGAAAAATCATTCTTACAATGAGTAACATTGAAACAGTGCACAATTAGATTTAACAAAATTTTAACTGTATATAACAACTATAGGTGCATTCATCGGAGAAAATTCACAAATATTAAGTGAGCTGTTAGAACTTGGTTACAGATAAAAGGTTTATAATATGTATTTTCTATGTCTGAGATTGTGGTTATTGCATTGACTATGACTGTACCTGATAAGAGTAAATGATAAATGCCCTATGTCATCTGATATTTGAAACATTAACGAGGGTATAAAGGCATATACGTCTTTCTTTTTCAGCGAAGAACTCAATTGTAATTCTAAGACAAAAATTGGAACTGGAAGCATTTGTAGTGGTGAGAATGGTACAAGGGGTCAGCAGTTCCTCTATGTCCGAATAGATTGTCATAATCGTGCTTATCTTGTCAAGTTATAATTTTGGTTTGCAGTAATATTTGATCTTAGTCCTTGTACTTGCTTCCGTTATGTTTCTGAATAAGTTACAAAATTCATATAAATAAAAAATGTTATTTTTGGCACACTCTCTTCTCTTGTGTAAGTTTATTTGTGAATATAATTTGGTTCGAAATATTTAGACAGATACATTTCTAGATATCAACCTCAGTCTGAAATTTCAACTTCAATTATATTCGTCAAATACTTAAAGGATTGGTGGCATTTCCAATATCGATATTTAAAGTTCGTTTAATCTATCTAAATTAGAATATATTCACAACTGTTTTAAATGGCAACACACTAATCACTTCATTCTAGAGAACAGAGAACTATTCCTCAACAATATGAAGAGGCGATTCTTCAACTCTTCCTTGCTGCCACTCAGGGTGTTCATCTTTAATAATTCATGCGCAATAATCCGGTTCCACATCGATGGATAAAAGCCACTTAAACAGTTTCCGGTTTCGTCTGCCTTTTCCGGAAAATCACCCTTCCCTCCCCGGAGCGAAACTCCCTGGAGCAGAAGAAAACGCAGCCCTGTGTATTAAGGAGTGGAACGCCTTTGGGGAAAAGGGGTCCATTATGGCATGATCTTCGCCCTGACAATAAAACTCGTTAAAGAGATCAATAACTCAAGATTCATTTCAAAGTAGTAGGAGCCACAATTTCTTTAAAGTGCCCCACTTGGGAACAACAATTAGAAAGCTTGTTTGTTGCTCTAAAGAGGAGTTTCGGGAAAGACTGTTGTGGAGAGAGTTGTTATACGTTAACTCATTTGAATAATGTGTTTGTGATATGCGTTTCTAAAATGTGTTTAAGAAATAGACATTTATTTCAAACTTTTGTCGGTATTTTGAACTTCTTCGTTGCTAGTTCTTTCTATTCTACAAATGGATTTATGTGTAGTGGGTGGGATGATGCTCGCTAAATTTCTGAGGCCCCAAATCCTTTGTTCGCGTGATGCGAAAATTTTGAAAAGGATATGCCTGGTCAGTTATCGTTCAAAACATTTGACCATAGCCCAAAATTACGAGGTCCGTTACTATTACCTTAGTGCTGATTCTAATAAATCACATTTAGTTTTTATTAATGATTTTTTAAATTATAAAGTGTTTACTTCTTATATATATATATATATATATTCTATTTTCTCATTAAATGTTTGTATTTGCTTAGAAACATTTTATTAAACAATATTCTATCCTATGTCAAAAAGATCCTTTCATCAAATGTCGTAATATCTTAGAGAATAAAAAAAATTATCAATATTCATTTTACAACTAATAGCTTAAATCTGTACGCCATTTATCCTCCTCGAGGTATTCAATATATCAATCATTTATGATAATAAATATTCAGCCATTTATTTTCAACCATTTAGGTGGGTTAATAAGATTGCCTTTTTTCAATTTCTGGCAATTGCTTTTCCCACCAAAATATCAAATTTAAACTATAATTCTTCTTTTCTAATTGTGTGTCGGTAATTAGCACGAATTACAGTTTTATTCTCAAAAGATGTTAAGTGAAAATTAAAATATAGTTAGGTGTTCCTTGAAGAAATTTTACAAAAGTACCCTCAAAGTAATAAGCGTTCTTTTTTTCTGTGTGTATATATTTTACAATAATTATAGCATACTATTTCATGACAGTATATTTCTTTCCTTCAAACAAAAGAAAGCGGCAACAAAACTTTTACACATAATGAGCAAAATATGCGTTAAAGTAACAAATATTCACAATAAAACTTTTCAAAATATATATTAAAAAATTACATAATTTATCAAATTCGAGCCCAAACAAAATTATTTTTGAATGTTTTCAAATAAATTTAAATTTGAATAAATAATAATTTTTATTTTCATGCGGTAAAACTGTACCATTTTCTCGCATAATAATAAACTCATTATTATGCAAAGTGCTCAGTCGTCACGATAGGTGGCACTACTAGTGTTTCGCTGAAATATGTGGATGAGTTGTAATTAAGAAGTAAAAGATGCAGACACAGTAATTTCCGTTTTGGTGCAGTACCAAATATTTCATCATAATTAAAAATAGAGTAAAATAAAATTCTGAGTCCAATAACATTGCCTTATATTGTTTGTGTAATTGTGAAATTATTCGACTATTAGAACTCTCGATTCTCAAAAGAACACGGGCCACACAAGTTATTCACTTCTGACCACATTAATACTTTATGATTATAGATAGTACCCAATATATAGTATAAATAATAAAAGATTCTCCTTAAAAAAAAGAACCTTTTAAACTCTTGTTTCCAGAGAACCGACTCTAGATTGGCTTATGATGCAATTGAAGTGTAACAAATGTTTGAACATCTCACTACACAAACATTACATTACTCTACAAGTCCACTGAAGCATCGACAGAAGATGTAATTTTACTCCTCTGTCCTCATCATGCTATAAATATAAAACATAGCTCTTTTTATTCTAGGAGATAAATATATACCCATATTTCTTTTTATAACTGTATAACTGCCGCACAATAACGTACATTAAATTTATATCTGACTTTGTCTGACCTACGACATGATATATCTTTTTGGAACATCTATCTTGCAGCCAACTGTGCCATTTTGCGTTAAAAAATACGAGCTAGCTAGTGTCCAGTAGTTTTAAAGAAGAATATACAAGCTCGTATCTTTATTGACCTTTTCAAACCATAAACTCATGTACTTTCTGGGTTTGTTTCAGATTTCTCTTGCCTCGCACTACTACTTTATGACGTCTCAAATCCCCAGCTGGAGCATCAAGATAGACTGCTTTCACAAAACTATGTGGAAATGTTATTCGATTGCTGTTATTTTTATGAATTGAGATTAGACTTGGTCATTGAATGCGTTGCTGAGTTGAATCTTACAAAGATATCTACCACTTAAAGGAAATTGAATAGAAATAATGGATATATCATAGTTCATGAGACCCACGAAATATTGTCCAAACGAAAGAAATTAACATAAATCTGCTCAGAACAAAACTGATATTTGTTCTATGGTGAATGTGTCATCAATACTTATTACAGTGGACAGTATAGATTGTACATATAGAAAATTAAGCAATTTTTTTCAGTTTCTGATATTTAAATACTGAATTGCTTCATATTTTGAGCCAAAATTATTTGTATGTAAATGGAATTAAGTTTATGATGTCTATTTAATGTTTATGTTCAGTGTTTGTTTTTCTTACGAAATTAAAGTTTTAATCGAACAATTATTAAATGACTCAAATAAATTTTGTTGAGAATACATAGAGTTTAATTTTCGTACCAGTTTGAATTCTTTAAGAACTATTTAGGCTTGACCACCAAAATAGCATTATTTTGTCGGCACGGCTTTTTACCTTCTCATTTCGAGATTTTCCCTCTCATATTGCAATTTTATCGTTTGGTGAAACATTCAGTAGCAGCACTTATCGTGACAACTAAATATTTTATAAAATTACTATAATTCCTTACTTCTATTTTCTTGTTAAATGGAGATAAAAAGTTGCTCTTCCAGCTTTTACTACAATTAATATGCACCCCCTTTTGAATCGAGTGATATTTGAAAGGATTCCGTTGACTTTACCAGCAATCTCTGGTTGTTATGGCATATTTATTTGATGCATGCACCATTGAGGTTTGCATCGCTAGTCATGATTAATGAAAGGGTGTCTGTTTTATATTCTGAAAAACTTTTTGTGTTGGGGTGCATACAACCACTTGCGTTTGACTAGAATGGATTGTCATCTAGTGTTCGAATTCTGGGTCAACTTTTCAGTGACTGGCAATAATTAGGGACAAATGCAAACAGATTTAAATGAACAATCTGCATATTCATAGTCTTACGCCTTAGACAACTGATCCAGAAAGGGACTATCCACCGGCCTAGTTATTAAGCGCTTTTCATCCCTGTCCTTTCTGGATTCAATTCGCCGAAATGGAACCCCGGCATTGAAACGTAATCTTCAAAATTAGATACAAGACCACATTAAAATACATGAATCCTTATCAATTGAACCGCATTTACATAAAAAATTATTTAAAAACCAAAACAAGCACTTTTTTTTCACATTTATATCTCCTATCCCTGGAAAAAGCTCTAAGTACCTCTAAAGAATTTTTTGATATACGTAGGAAGTATATTTTAAATCAATAGGCATAAAATAAGGCATAACCCATGAACTTTTTGAAAGCACGAACTTTAAAAAATATCTCTATGTAATAAATATAATTTAAATGAATCAAAATCTTTGTATAAATAATGCATAGGGATAACTTTCGGTAAGAATTAAAATTGATTGATAAACCTTTAAGCGACTAATATATATATATATATGTTTTATTTCATTTAAATACATCCTCTAACACTTATATATTAAAAAAGAATTTTTATTTAAAAAAGAAGAAAAATGCAAGGAACTTTACCCTCTCAAAATTACAGAAGTGTAGCATCGGGAAGGAATTAACTTATAAGAGTTTTCCAATTCGTAATCGCAAAGGGATAATTCAGTGAAGAAGTAGGGGCGTACAAACTCGCCTCTTTTAAATAATTCATCCCATAATACTCTCAGGTAGTTGCACAAGGGGGTGGATAATGACACAATGATCTATTTCTCCCCGTACGGCTTTCCACTCTTGCACACCACTGATTTTCTTCTGCGATAGGAACTGATGCTCCTGTGAGGAAAAGGGGATTTTACGAATGCGGTAGACGAAACTGAAGCCCGGGTTAAATAGCATTTATTCGTAAGGCGGAAACTGGATTAACGTGTTTGATTACCAAAGCTAAGCATAATGTGTAGCTGAAAATTTATTAAAATGAAAAATATCAAAAATCCTCCTTTTGCGTTGGTATAGGCTTGACAAAGTGAACGATTTATTATATTGCGACTTTAAATTGCCATTGGTAGATTTGGATTTAGATAGTCAAACGCTATTAAGTGCATATTTTGCTTTTTATATTTTCGAATGTAAAGAAGGCAAAATAATAAAAGTAGTAAAATATATTTGTAAAATTATACAAAAGCCAAAAAAATTGTGGAGCTCTGATAGGATTTCTTCATTTAACTTCCAATTAAATGTCCAGGTTTAGGGAATTGTCCCTAAATTTTAGCACATTAAAACTCAAAATTTCTTTTGCATTATCAAAAAGTATTTATAAGTCCTAACTTGAGATGAATTCTAACTCATTGAATCTAAGCGAGAGAAAAAAGCAATTAAATTTATCTGAGAAGTAAGTTGTAAATATCATTAAATTTATTTCTAATCTTAAATTCAAATATGGTATGTCACTATTTATGTCTATATAACTAAATTATCTGAATGGTAGAATCAAATGCATGAAGCCACAACTCAATCACATCTTTAATTTCGCTTCTAATCGCGCCCTTTCAACTATTTCAGAGAAGAATATCATGTAATAAAACAGGAAAATGCAATCCACATCAAAGCATATACTAGTGATTTGCATATACTTCGGAAATTGAAGGCCGACTTGGAGGAGGAAGTAAAATCGACTGAACAGAATAATAATAGTGTACAAAATGGTATAATAAAACGAAAGCAAACACGACACAAGCTTTCTGTTACAAAAAACTACAGTGAATTCATGCATGAAATATTGTGCATATATATATATATATATATATAGCAAGTTATGCGTAGCAATCGATGAAATATAAGTATTTAATTTCACTTACAAGTTTTGCATAGCTACCGTCATTTTATCTTGATATTATCTAGATTAAAAACGCAGTATCTTTAGAACACAATATATATATGTAGTATAGATGGAAATAAGACGACATAAAATATTTGCTTTAGAACGTAACAATCTTAAATAAAATTCAGTAAGGACATGATACAATGGATTGAAAAGGTTCGTAAAGATAAAGATATTGCACAAACTTTAGAGGATATTGGAAATTAACTGCATTTTTGAACATTGAAACGATACATTTTGCTGGTAAATAGACTTTTCGGGAAAAGATATGCAATGCCTTTGATCAGACAAAGTTAGATATAAATTCAATATTCAGTATCTGTGTGTTTGCTTTATGGCTTTTAAGATTGATGTGCGGGAATTTATGTCTCTCTTCGAATATAAAACTGCATTTTATCTTTGCAGCATAAATGAAACAAAAGAACAAAGTTACATCTTTATACGATGAATCAATAGCGAATTCAGATTACGTAGTGTTTGCATTTGGATTCGGTGGCATTTTTCTTTCCTTCCCATCGTGGTAATAATCAACTGAAAAAAATATAATAAAAATATACACAAAAATTTTATAAAAATATATGTAACCAACCGAAAAATATATTTAAACTTCTTTTTTTAAAAAAAATAAAAATTTATATTTGTGGTAATGTATAAGGTCCCATTGTAGATCTTAGTATTATGGAGAAGAAAATATGATATTGTGTGTATGTGTGTGTGTATGTGTGTGTATGTGTGTGTATGTGTGTGTATGTATGTGTGTGTATATATGTGTGTATATGTGTGTCTATATGTGTGTATGTGTGTGTATGTTATGTGTATGTGTATATTGTGTGTATATGTGTGTGTATGTTGTGTGTATGTGTATATTGTGTGTATGTGTATGTTGTGTGTGTATGTGTGTGTATGAGTGTGTGGATGTGTGTGTATGTATGTGTGTGGATGTGTGTGTGTACGATACTCTGTGTCGGAAGAAATGTATTTCACTTTATTTTATGGAAAAATTAAATTACCAAATACTATTATTCTGTTCCGAGGACTTCCTCTACGTTGGGGAAGGAGATTTTCTGGAAAACACTTAAGTAATCCTAACAAAGTGGTTTCTATGCTCTTGAATGATCCGAAAAAGAATATCCCTAGAGTCTGATGTTAGTTGAAATATCATTGCTTCACATTGTTGAGGAATAGCTTTCTATCGACAGGAATTGATCAAAGACATAACAGTGCACTGCTATTTATAATCGAAACTGATAAATTTTAATTCAAGTGAATTAAGCCTACTGTCAGTAATAACTATGTTTGCTAAAGAAATTAAAGATCAAAATACAAAATATGATTCAAGTGGATCAAAAAAATTCAAGTTGGAAGTATGCCATCCGCTATACAGTCTGAACCTTATTTGTTTGTGTGTGCTTTCAAATACTTTCATTTATTCCTTTACCTTTAATGAAACAACTTGCAAGAAAAAACTTCCACGACGATGAGGAAACCGGAATTGTAGATGAAATGTGGTTTTAATAACAGGCGGTAAATTTCTGCCATTACAGGATACAAATGAAGATTGTCAGAATTATCTAATGCTTAGACAATGGTGACAACAACATAGAAAAAGAATGTACCAATATGTAACAGATAACTTTTATTGAACCATATCTCTGAAAGCTTATTCAATCGATAAATTTACCAGTAAATAATTTAAAATGGGCTTCCCATCAATCAATTCATCATTGAATCTTTTATGTTTTAATTTTCGAAAAATGTCGTATAAATGTCAAGTGTATTTTTAATTTAATGTAATAAAGTGAAAAGGAATTTTACACATATGTATTAAGAAAATAATAATGAATTGTTGTAATATCTTATTATAATGAACAATATAGTAGGTCCATGCCTATTTTGATAAAATGAGCTACTTTATTCAGTTATACTAGGTGTTTAATTCACACTCAATTTTACAAGATTAGCTGCGCTAAAAGTGCATAGTTATCTTTCGACGGAGAATATTGTACTTTTGAGTCTCAGTAAGATAACATAGATGATACCTGACACGAAGAACTGATCTCACACAACTCCTCACACACACATTGACTCACATTCTACACATTACTCCACTTGAAGCGAAATACCTTTATTTACCCTGATGCAATCCTCTTCCCTTACTGTACATATAGTGGAGAATAACCATCAAAATAGATTTTCAGGGCTTAGAGCCATCAAACTACCATCATACTAAAACTGATACACATATGAAGGTGGTTGATAAAGCAAGCGGATTAGGAATATGAAGTACCGAGAACGCCAAATCCATGAGTATGACCCCCTTCACTTTCGGAAAATTTGTCGCAAGAGTCTCTGGAGCAAATCCACTGGCAACAGATTATTGATTTGATTACCATCGGGGTATAACGATGAATTCAGGTCTAATCGATGGTGATTCAAAATGACGGCTACAAATTGAGGGACAGCAATCAAATTTTGATTTAGCAGCAAAAGGCTGCCAAATGAAAGCCAACTTATGAATTTTTGTAACATTTGTTAGAGCCTCGTTTAACGGATGGCATCAGACAATGTTAACAGCTATTTGCCTTAGCAGCAAACAGATACTGTTTGAATCACTCTCTGAACTAATGTTCGTAAATATTATTGGCTTTAATTTTTGCCATTCCTGTAAAACTTAATAATAAAATACTCATATGAATCTATAAATGAAATCACTAACGAGGAATAAAATGGAACTCTGTCATTCATAGCATTATAAATTATATGTAAAGTATTCAAAAGTGGGGAAAGAGGAATGTGATAAAGAATAATGTGCAGTTAAGGCGCACATTATTTGGTTTTAGGAAAACCGCTAATCAACATTGTAAATTTAATTTTTAATCAGGCAATACCAGTAAGTATTCGAAAGACTTAAATTAATATTTTACACTAAACATACTTTATACGACAGTTTAATAACATTTGAGCCCTTCGATTTCCCACCTTTGGAATTTTTCTGTAAGACTCTACATCTAGTTTAACTGATTATCGCAAAAGCGGGCAACAAAAGGTCCTTTTTCAAGCTTCTCCTTTCTCACTTATACTTTGTTCGACAATCCTTATAAATTGAATACCATTAACATCTAATATATATCTTATTAACTTTGGTGCGTTGGACGCATATACCGGAAATATATAGCTACCGTGTATGGCACCCAATTATTTATGGTCATTAATCTACATGCCAAACTGTAAGACACATACCCCACATTATACAACGGATATATATTCATTTATTCTTAACAATAACTTTTATAAAAAGATACAATAACAATCCATAAATTATTTTTCAAGAAATTCCATTTCGTAAACATACGATCCATTGCCAGACACTGTAATCCCACCAAAACGTAGCGATCGGCGTGTCTACCAAATAAAGAAATATTTACAAACTAATGTTCAAACTAATCCTCGAATTCAACGGAGGGAGGGTGTTAGCCTTTCATAATTACCAAACAATTCTCATTTATTTCCGCCAAAGATTAGCCCCAGAAATGAAGAAATAATTAATCACCGAGAATTAGCATTGCGTCCGGCAAAACACGGATATTGCTCTCGCGAATAATTGCATCTCTCTTTGATCTTGCTCAGGCACAAAAGGAAAATAATAATCTATTATGCAGCGTAGAGTCCTAACTGAAAGGATCTTTTGTGTCTGGGGGAGGTAGATTTATTTAGAGGGTTTGCCCTTTGGGTTTTTGCCTCGCTTCAGCAGAAAGCTAGAATATATTTCAGAGGCAATGATTGGCTCGATTTCTTACAATGTCTTAGGGGAAGTTCGAATGGAATCTAAAAGTGTTACAGTGACTCGAAATACTATTCGATGAGGTATATTAATAGTCATAATGCTTGTATTATTCTTGAAACAGTATTTGGGAAAGTTCAAATGGAATCTAAAAACATAACAGGGATTCGAAATACTATTCGATGTGATGTTTTAATAATCATAATGCTTGGATTGTTCCTTACATAGTATTTTGTTCGTACATTGAATTGGTCTGATAATGAAACAGAATGTTGTATATGGTCTTACAATGTCTAGGAATATTTTATTTTTCGTTAACCGCAAGAGGAAAATTTGAATATCACGCATCATATATATACATGTATTATTAATAAAATCACACCGTGCCACGTGAGTCATCTCTTTTGGTTTAGTTTAATTAGTGCCGTACTATATATAACTATGTAAGACAATGGAATTAGAAATTTTAAGATTCAGAGCTATTCTCAGATAATGAAGAAATCTGAGATATTCTATGATGATGTAGTATTCTGAGATAATCCATGATAATAAATTATTTTAATATATTCTATTTTAATCTAGTATTGTGAGCTATTCCCATAAAATGAAGACAAAAGCCTAATGTGCATCTTTCTCAACAATTTCATTTGTATCCAACTTTCATAAGAAATTTAGATTCATTTTTTGCGTAAGTTTTTCATAAATGTAATTGAATGATTCATGTGCTAACCTATTGGATATTTCTTCTATTTATATCAGTTTATTAAGAATGTGCTAGATACTATAATAGACAGCCAAGAGTGATGAGGAATTGATCTTAAATAAAGAAATGTAACTAATTTTAGTGATTGACATTTGTTTGAATTAAAATCGATATTTACTAAGAAAAGGCGATAGGTTAGTTTAGTTTAGCTTAGTTTAGTTTAGTTATGACTGCACAGGACACTTGCAATACGAGATGGTTGAAGCACTTCTTGTAATTATGATTTATGGTCGAATGACAGACGCGTCAGTGGTGTTAGTATTTTATTTTCAGAACACCTGCATAAGTTCACATCCAAATTACAAAAGTATTTACTATATATGAGGGTCGATCAATAAGTCCTAAGAAAATGCAAGAATTAGAGCTCGAAGTATCGGAAATGATTTGATTCAGTAAAGATTACGACTTATTCAACAACTGTCTAAGTCTCAGCTTCCCTTTTTTTGTGACCATAACGCCTTACGCTCCTCAAAAATTCTTCGTCATAACTTTTCCGTCCATCTACGTCTTCTCTGAAGCAGATTCAGAAGCTACCCTTTGCTGTGATTGTTGCTTGGTTTCCAATGTATAACGATGAATCCATTTGTCATCAAAGGTGACAACTAGACACAAAATGACAACGGTAACTTTATGTGGTAGCAATCCAATTTTGATGGTAACAAATATTTACCTTAATGATGCCAACTGTCTTGAAATGCAAGTACTTTTTGAACCCCCCCTCGTTGTACTATTCCTTTATTTGGGTGACATGAGGTGCAAAATAATTACATTAAAACTATTTTGCGTTTCATATTGCTGCTTTAACACTGATAAATTTTTCTACGTATAGTTGAAGATCGATTGTTCGAAACAATTGAGGGTTTGAGAGTGTTCTGTTCGGACAACAGATCATTTATGGCATCATAGATTGGTTGTATAAATTTCTGACACTGAACCTCATTGACATATTAAGCAAAACTGGAGATTATTGATGGGGAAAAAATGTACCAGTGTCATAGAAGAAATATGAAAAAAAAAAAAAAGAACAAAAGAAACACCAGTAATCAAAACAGTGGATTTCAAAAAATATTCTTGTTAGTACTCCTGAAAAATTGTTTAACTTCGCATTTACTAGAAACATGAGGGCAGATGGCATTTGACCTCGTAATTTTGAATCTCCGTCAAGTGATTAGGATGACACGTGAACTAACACCACCTTCTCCAAACATCTACCCAACGTAAATAAGAGGGCTTGAAGCCTAAACTGGTTTAAAGAGCATCCGCCCCGCTGCACGATGGGTCTTTAGAGCAAACAGGTCTTGAACTCACAACTCGGAGGAGATAGCACCGGTAGCGAGCCTCTCAGCAACCACAACCATCAATCAACAAGAGCTCTGACATTTCGGACATAGAAAAATCCAAAACAGAGCAGTATATTTTAAGAAGATGCAAAATAAGCCATATTTATCGAAGAATTCTTGATTGGGGAAAAATACTACAAACAGTTTTAGATCCTTGAAAAAAAATTATTGATATAAAATAACTTTTCAGTCATTGAGAGCCTTATTAGTGATCAGAGATAATGGCCATTCCTTTTATATTCATTCACCTTTCTCTAATTGAACTTTCGTATGTTTAAAATGCTCCTCGTGATTCAAAATCTGCCGCGGTAGAAGAATAGTCTGGGCGGGAGCTCCGGCTGGCGCTCTTTCCTTCGAATCAAGAGTAAGAAACTTTTTTTCCACTAAAGACCCGGCATGTAGCATGGCTAATGCACGCAGAATCAATGCAGACTTTAAGCTCTCTCAAGGTGCGGTGTGGAAGTGTGGAGAGAGAGGGGCCTTCTCAGGTGTCGTCCTTGTCACATGACTCAGTTTCAAATTTATGAGATGAGTCGTTGATAATTTTTGTGTTGCTTTTAAGTGCGGCGCTAGTGAAAAAAAAACATCAATCAACCTGTGGTATAAATTCTATTTGAAGACGACACAAACTAGAAATTATTTTAATTTGTGTAATCTTTATTTTAAATTTTATTTATTTATTTATTTTTGTATTATCTTACAAAATTTCAGTTGTGGGTTCAGGGTAATTTTGATAATTTGCGAAATACTATTAAAACAGAAAAGTGCTTCGATCGTTTGAAAAACAATGCGTGGCAAAGTTTTTTTTTCGTAGTGTTACTAATTCAGTGTCAAAAGCCATTGTACAATTGTTTACTATGTGCTTTTTTACATTGAATAAATATTATTTTGAATTTGAAATGACAAGAAACAATCTAAATTCACGAAAATTTTAATAATCAATAAGTTACGCAGTTACGCATTCTTTTCAAACTACGTTTTATATTGCGTACATGCATATGAATAAAAATTCATAGTGATTTTCATTATGATATAATAAATATTACAGATTTTAACGATTTTAGTTTTAATTTCCCCTAAATCTAAGCCATTTGAACAGGAAGTATTAACTTTCTAATTAAGGACGCATAGTTACTGTATCATAGCACAAGATGAAAATAAAAATAAATAAAAAGGGTAAAAGTATGAATATATGTAACAGAAGTGCTAGTAAAATATTGTATTTGATAAATATAATGTGTATCCCAAATTCGGTTTTAACCTCTGAATAATTTCTAAAAATAAGCATATTTATAATACATATTTACCATAATAATATATATTTCAGTTACATCACATGTATATAATGTATAGTAATTCGGACGTATACATGCAAGCGTGATTTTAAACTATAAATGTCATTTGCATGAGCGAATAAATTCATTAATATGTATAACTGTAATATCCATGTCTAATGAATAATAGTTTGTTTAACATAGTCTAGTAATGTAATTTAAATGCATAGAGGGTCTCATAAACTGTTCGTCAGAAAAATAAGAAAAATATTGCATTGTATTGTAATTGTCTCCTTTCATTTAGACACTCCTGACGTAGTTGAAATTTAACTATTCAACAAATTATATCTAGAAACTTAGTTAAAATATAGTTAGAATAACAACTCAGTAAGAAAATCCAGTGCCTGTTTCCTGTAGATTTCAAAATTTCGAGGCAAGATCAAATACAGTGAATGATTCTTCAATTCGCATAACCCCGTCGTTTAATCTTATTTTGAAGTAAGGACATTCGACTTTTTTTTCTATTTAAATTATTAAACGATATAGACCTCAATATTTCAGGAGCTTAACAATACGATTCAATAAATATTTTTGCTTGTTAATCGATTTAGTAAATTTGTGTAAATAAGCCCTTAGGCTAAGGGAGTAGCATTAAATAAAAATAAAGGATGAAAATACGGTAGGATTTTGTAAACACTTGCCGAAATCTGAGCTCGACTTATGAACGTCAGCAACCAAGAGAATTGTAATATCTCAAGTACGCGATATGTCACCTTCCTTAATGTATACTTTATATAGTGTCGCATCTCCCTTCTTACACTGCTTATAGGGAACGAGTTTATATTAAAACATTAGAGGATGCAGCTCGTTTCAGTCCTTGTCTATTTGTAGATGTTTTGTAGAATGGATGTTTGCTATATGGAAGAAGAATCGAGTGAACTGAATAAAATCCTTCAAAATGATGTCATAAAATCAAGAGCAACCTTCACGAGAAATTTCTTTGCTTAAAACCATTGTCATTGATTCTGTCGCAGTCTTATTGGAGGAACAGTAGGCTAGCATTGAATTATGCAAACTTCTATTTAGCATAATCCAATGCTAGCCGATTGTTCCTCGAAGCCAAGAACAGGACCACTACAGAACTTTCCCTTCCTTATTTTATCTTTCATCACCTCAACAAAATCATCTCTTTCTTTAGCAGCCAAATACAAGCGATATAAATCGAGGGGTTGTTTACTAACAATGGGGAACTGAGACAGTAGTGTGCCCTTTATTCTTAAGACATGTGTTTTATTAATTTGTATGAAAATTAATCATCTATCATAATTATCAAACAGATCATACAAATTTAACATTCCATCTACACAATTCATTGGAGGGTACCATAAAGCTGGTTATTAGTAACCGGACAGATAGGAATCATAGGCCTACTAGAACATATGCTTTCAATTTCATCACGAAAGAGGGATATAGATGCGGTTCCAGGAGCAATGTATTTGGAGGATGAGGCATTACAGGATTGTTGCTTGTCTTCGGCTTTTCCACCCTCTCATCAGACAGAGACGATAATTTTCAACATTAACTAGTGGTCCTTAACATTCAATAAAATCAGAACCAAGGATCGAATGAGAGGCACTTGTCAAAGTAAATCGCTAGTTGTATGGACATTTAAGTTTAATATTGAATGAAATTAATTTTAAACCGTAGTTTTAATATGAGTGTCATTAGCAACGTATAAAGTAAGGCAAAATTGTTTGAGCAACTCGTTCATGACATAAAAAAAACCCGAAACAGAACTGTCGATATCGACCAACTTTTTTTTTGAGAAAGCTTATCTAACACATAAAGACGCGTAATTAACAGTCTCGTTTGCGCTTCTGTCCGCGTCTACGAACAGAAGCGCTATTTTTCCGATTCCTAATAATAGGGGGAAAGGTATCCTATACAAGTCGATTGTTCCTCGAAGCCGAGAACAGGACCCCAGCAGATTCATATATACAAGCATTAAATAGAATATGTGTTATAAATGCTGCATGAAATTAATTTCTGTGCAAATTAGTAAATATGAAGTATGGAATGCATGTATGATTATTTCTAATTTTATTTACAATGCTTCTAAGACATTCGTAACAGTTAATTAAATGTGCAGAGCTCCAAAACAGTCAAAAGTTTAAATTCATAATAGATGCTCTCTCTCTCTCTCACCCACTTTCCTCTCTCTCTCTCCTCTCTCACTCTCTCTACTCTCACTCTCTCTCTCTCTCTATGTGTGTGTGTGTGTGTCAGTTGTACGATAAAAGGGAACAATTGGTAATAATAATGTAAAGTAAATTCCTTTAACGTAAAAGGTATGAAAATTTAAGCCTTCAGAAACTAAAATGAATAACCTCAGTAATTCAGGTAATTAATTTAGGCTAAAGACTGAATAGACAAACTAACTAGTTTATTGAATCCATCTTTCCCATTCAGCGGTTTTACTGGATAATAGCGTAAATATACCCATAACAAAAGAAAAAAAATAGGCTCATACTTACTGACGAATATTAAATCGTAATCAAAACATGCCTAATTAAACAGTAAGCCTTCCTATGTGCGCATATAATATATATATATATATATATATATATATATATGATTTGAATTTAAGAACACATACGCACATTTGATTCATTTGGGAAAAATTAAAGTAATCTCTTCGTAGAGCTATTGATATAAAAGTATTGAGTTCTTTAACACAATAATAGTACTCAATAAATAAAAAAAATTCGATTTTATAATAGGTAACTCTTCGGCTTATAATAGATAATTGCTTTATGTAATTTGCTTCCAATCCAAAAGTGTTTTCAATAAATTTGATTTGTGAATATTCGGGATCCTCTATTGTAATATATAAAATCTGCAGTTGCATCATCTTTAAAATATATACTTCGTGTATGTCTTCCACAATATACGCATATAAATTTTCACTATATACTAATTACTAATTCTCAACAGAAATGTCATATCTATTAACTGTTACTCTCACGCAATGCCACACCTAAAGAACTCAAACAAGTCTACAACTGGAGTAACTAATGCATCGTGACAGTAGTAACACATGCGTGTCAAAAGTTCCATTCACGTCATTCTTCTCCAAAACGTCACACTTTAGCACAATTTACTCAAAGAAACTGAACCTAATTAAACAAATCTCTTTTCCAACATACAGAAAAGCTCCGGCGGCAGAGTCGTAAATGTCATATTTAACACAAGAGCTTGTCTCGGCAATTTATTTTTGGAACAACACTGTCCATTTCAATCTGCACAAAGACGCTTAGAACACGAAGATGACACTACCCAAGCATCCTTGCCGAAAATTCATACAGTTATAGTCACAGTTAAGAAGCAAGTGTTTGCAAAATCTCGACTCTTCTCTCAAGATTAAACTGCAGAATCCCCACCAACGTATGAAAGTGCGCCTTTGTCTGGTTTTCATTAATCTTCCGGGGAAAATTTGTAGTCGTATTCTATGTTGCCACAGCTAAGATAGTAACTTATTTCTCAGTCTGCAAGGGTCTTGACGTGATTTAGAAGGATGGATGGCGATTGCGAGAGTTTCTTGAAATATTAAGTATCTTCTGTTTGGCAACACGAAGTGCTTACTTTATGCTTATAAGCTTTTAAAGGACGTAGAGATGCTGCTTTTTGGATAGTGTATCGTATTTTTATGGAACAGTTTCGCTAGGGAAAAAAGATTAGAATTGGAATGCTTTATGTCGCGTGGAGCGATGTTTTCGAATTTTTTTTTTTTTTTTTTGAAAGATTTCAGATTGTAGTAAAGTGAAAAAGGTATGAAAGGGCTTTAAAATGATTTACGCTGAACATACGCAAAAGAAAATTCCTACAAATAAAACATTTGTTTCTAGATAACCGTTTGTTTATGTAGTTCAGACACATGGAACACTATTTTATTTAAAGTGAATTCTCAATGATTCCTGATTGAAAGTTATTGGAACATAAATTTCAACTGTGAGATGAAATGTTTATTTTTCAAAAATATATAGATTATTTAACCGAATTAGAGTTTTAAGCAATTTATAAAGTAGTAAATAAATAAGCTATATAAATTCACGAATAATGAGAACAATCTGAAAATTTTCAATGTTAAATTAACAATAACCATTACAGAAAGAAAATCATTGACTTCTTAAAAACAAATATTTATACTATAGACATATTTATTTTCATAAATTATAAATAAAAACATGCATACAGTAAAAGTTAAAAATATAAATAATTAATATTTGTTCAATTGTCCTTCATTACAATTCCAGAAATAATCAATTTCAATAGGGAAATTTGATTAAACAGAACTGTCTATTAAAAAAAGAAGTTAAGAATTATGAAAAAAAAAATGAAGTTAGAACGATAGTTATTGTTTCAGCTGTTAGAATGTCTTAAAATTAATAATAGTTTAATTTGAGTTTTCAAAGTTAATCTATGTCAACATACTATAACTCAAAATCCTCCTAATGTACGAGTAAGTGTGTTTAAAAAGTGAATCATCTTATTTCAATATAAAACTATGTTTAACTGACACAGCTTGAGACATCTCGTGTTCTATCGGGCAACACGTAAATCTTAAAAAAGTTTTCACTTTGAGAGACCAAATTGTTCGTCAGCCTCCAATTCAGAGAGAATTTATTCTAATTCAAGTGATATTGGATAAAGAAAATGCGTTGCTTTTCTTATAAATATTTCCATTTGAAAATGCAGCGGAATATTTTGCGCATAAAATAGTTTATAATACGAGAATGACAATATTTTTTAAATTAAAAAGCTTAAAGAGTTTGGATTATTTTTAATTTAAATCATTTATTCGTATGCTAAATCCTATGGAAACTTGTAAGGCTACCTTTATTAAACTCTAATTAAATCTGCTTTAAAAACGTGCAACATATTTAACTCTTATTGTTGTGTACACTATTTTTGATTTTTATTCATTTCAAATATTAATTATCTGAAAAAATTCTTATCATATCTGTGTGTGATTATAAACTCTTTTTTAACATATTACTTAAATTCATTTACAAATTCTAAATGAAGTCATTGTGTTCGATTACGTTACTATTAAGCATTGCAATACATAACTTTCCCAAGGAACCTATATGGTTTGTGATTCTCAGTTTTATTCAAAGTACCATTTATTGGTTCAAAGGAAAATATTCTTATCAAAATGAAAAAATTATCAGCCTTTTTCACTCACTTCAAGGGAAAAATTATTATTAAGGCCTGATCTTGACAATAACCACCGGAATTCTTTTGCGGCGGGTTTCCTCGATAAGTCCTGCGTTGACACAAGTGCATAGAAATGAATAGAAAGGATGTAAAATGTGAATAATACATAACATAGAAGATGCAAGTAGCTTACAGGTAAAATAAGAGTTGTAAAATTCGTATAACAAATCAAAAAATATGTTCGTGGCAGCATCGCTTTTCAAAGAAGCCGCGAAATAATTTATTTATTTACTATATTATTAATATAGTTATTTATTTTATTAAAATAAAATTAGAATTAAAAACATTTTTTTTATTAGAAAATGCTTTTGTTTTTCGAAATTTCTTCGCAAAATATTACTTTCCGACAGAATAAATTCACTTTTAAACAATGACAGTTCACTGTATGCACGCGAAATACTACAAAATGATGCAACTTTTTTAAACCATATTATTATGAGGTTAAGCCATTATGTTGCATCATATTTTTTACCATTAAAACACGTAATTTCATATCACCCAATATTTTTGCATTCGGAGCAATTTTAATGTACAAACTAACCAAATCCCAACAAGAACAGATCAAACACGGCAGTCATCCCATCTCAACAACACTAAACAGTATAGTCAATTTAATAAATTTCAATAAAAGCCTGTGCGTAGTTCAAATCCCTCCCATCATATGGAAATAGTCCACGAATGATAGGGTTTCCTCTGTCAAGTCTCTAGCATAGTCCAGATTCGAAGTAGTAGCATGCCCCGTAAATTAGATGTTATCTCGATAGATATCGAAGGGATCGTATTGAATTCCTCATTCCAGGGTTCTGCCGAAAAGTCCTCATCCGGGAAAAGGAAGGATAATTGACAGTCTCATCCCTCGCCTCTTGTTAGTTGTGATTTGCTATCGAGAAGGGACGAAATGGTAATATCCGTTCTTAATCGATTTCGGTCTGGAGAATAATGGGTGACAAGAGAAGAGAGATTTTTTTTTTATTGTTGTGGTGGTGAGTAGTTATCTCAGCGAAAGCGACGTTTATGAAGAAAAGAAGAGTCGTAATAATGGGGAGAATTGGTATTAATGCAAGAAAAAGACATAGTTAAAAATGGTTTATAAGAATAACAAGGGTTAGAGGAGGATAACAATTTTACTCATAAAAATAAAGGGTTAACATAAAATGTAAGGGTTAAGGAAATTGAATACAGAATTACTTCGCGGTGAGATTTTTTTCAATTAAAATACTTGGAAATGGACTTGAAGAAGATAAAGATATTTTTAAGTTGTCAATTATGTTGCCACTTAATTATTTTCATTCAGTTTCGTGTTTGAATTTAAATTATCAATAGAGCATTACTTAGAAAACAAAAATGAACGTAACTGAAATTATTATTATTATTTGGAAAAATTAAATAAGATAGAAAAAATAACAAGAAATGACAGTTAAAAAATATTATGAAATCAAGAAATTAGAGTTTGACAGAATGTATTATGAAATAATATTAAGAAACAACTGTTCAGTTATATTGAGAGAATAGTATGAAATATTGTTAAAAGAATATTATAAAACAATGTTATGAGATTATTTAAAAATATATCGAGAGAATATTATGAAAAAGAATAAAATATGCAGAGATTATCATGAAGTAATAATACGATGAGAATTATTATGAAATAATATTAAGAAGTTATTAAGAATAATATTGAGAAATGTTATAAAATATTAAGACATAATGCTTAAAGAAACACTATTAGTGAAAACGTATAATGATTATTTATAAGAGAACTAATGCAGTTAATAAATATTCCACTCAAGTAGTAGCAAGAATTGGCTATAAAATAACAAGACTGTCGCTGTAAAATATTTTGTTTTGATTTCATACATTTTTACTTATTATCACCTTCATCAGTGGCCGTGGTAACCTAGTGGTCATGGTCGCGGACTCGCGACCAGCAGTTTTCATTGAGTCGGGGGCGAGTGGCCTTGAGGCCACTAAAGACCCACTGCAGCACGTTAAATTTGTTAAGGCCCAAATTCTTCCCGAGGTAGTGGTGTTAAACTTAAAATAGGGAGAGAAAGCTCATGTGTCATCCTCGTCACTTGACCGAGGTTTAAAATGTCGAGATTCGTCGCCATTTCCCTCATGTTGCTTCTAGCACTACGTTAATAAATCCAAACCAAACACTTCCAATATACATCCCCCCCCCCTGCCTAAAACGCACCATGCAAATTGTCCGTTGTTCGAAACAGTGCTGGAAATCTTCCGTAAGCTCCTTCAAAATACGTGCCACTTTCTCTTTCACAGCTTCAATGGACTGAGATATTGTTATTTTAATGTGTATTTCCCTGTAGGAAACAGATAAAAGCCGCATGGCGCAAGATCCGATGAAGAAGACGGGTGGTCTAACACTGGGATGCTGTACGAGTACTAGAAACCTCTGGGCAGACAAAGCGGATTGACTTGTCCTTCCACTATTCGTGTCCTTTTTTTTTTTTACTTATTATTTCTCGGAGTTCAGCAAGAACATAAGGTAGTAATGTTAATTAATAGTTGGACCCTTCAGGAACCCAGTGAAGGTTCACAATGCCATGAATATCTGAAACAATTATACTCATTGATGGAATTTTGATTTGCTCATTCGAGCTTTTTCAGTTCTCGGTGAAATGGGCTCTTCAAGTTCATGTATCAGCGCTTCGTTTCAGGATCATAAGAGAAAAAAAAACACAATTCATCACATGTTAATTATCATTTCCAATAACTTTGGGTCATTTTCAATGGCATTCAAAGTATCAGTACAATGTGAGATTCTTGGTATTCAAACATGATAATTTTGGGCACCATTTTGACACACACTTTTTGCATGCTAAAATTGTCGTGTAAAATTTGCCGTATGGATTCTTTGTCAATCCCTGCAGTCTCCGCAATCTCACGAAAACTTAATCGTTAGTCCGATCGAATCAGATTACCTCTTTTTTTTATATTGTCATCCGTTTTGATAAGGAAGGGCGACCCGGGCGTGAATCACCTTCAACGTCTTCTAGCCCATATTTAAAAAGCTTAAACCACTCAAAAACACGAGGACACGATAAACATTCTTTGCCCTATACTTCTTTCAACAAATTGTAAGATTAAATATTGTTTTTTTAAAGTTTCATGTTCAGTTTCCCAACAATTCGTTATTCGTTAAATGTATCATTTTTCTGGCGAAACAAAAATAATTCTAATGCGAATGAAAGCTGATACTATACTGATTTTCTTACAGAAACGAGAGGCGTTGCATTCAAAATAGAAGGTTTCATTCTAAACAGCTGTCGGCCGCTGACATTTGGCGCATGCGACCTCCTGTAGCAGTGACAGACTCCTTATTTAATGGTCACAGAAGTTATTAATTGATAGGGATGTAAATAAAAGAGAGGAGTTATAATTTATTTACAAATGAACAAGTAATTCTTTTAATAAAATATTTGTTTGTTGATTGCTTTATTATGAAATATATATATATATATATATATATATATTCAAGAAACTATGGAAAATAGGGTAATATAGTTAAAATGTTTCAAATTATTTCGAGGCCTCCATAATCTTTAAAAAAAAAATTCCAGCTGCCTATATGTTATAACATATTTAGAAAAAGAAATGTAACCTTTTGTAGATGTATACCTTAATAGCTACTTCACTTTCGAATTCCTTTCATTCCTTTTTTTTTTAAAAAAAAAAAAGAAATCGTTTTATTTCAATGCGAAATTTTTCTAAAACATTATATTTTGAAGGAACGACGACGATTCAAATAAGAAAAAAATTTCTTTTCTTTGAATTACCTTTATCGAATATAAAACCTCACATCAAACGATACATCCGCTTAACATGCCTCATCACAAGTGAAGACCGAAATAGAACAAAAATGCCTTAACCCCAGGCACGAAGTCTAATTACTGTCTCCCTCCTCCCCTTCTCCGTCCAACTCTGATGATTCGTTGGGATTGATACTCGAACATGGAGCGAGCAGTTAATGGAGAAAGATCTTTCCGAGTGGAACATCTCATCCATCTCGGAGCCTCGATTTCGATCGCTAATCGGAGCGTGGAAATTACGAGCGATTTATGTGCGAGTGGCAACATCCATCATCCCAATATCCAGCAGATGGATGAATCTGCCACCGGTGCCCTATCATCCACGGTGACGGGGATTTAGAAAAAGTGGCGCCTCTCTCAAGCTCGTTTAAGGCTTATGTTGTTTCTTGCTTGTGTGAATACAAATGAAGAAAAGGCATGGAAATCTAGAAAATTCTAATGAAATTTGATGTTTGCTGATCCAGTTGGTTGATTTATATTATCGTGCCATTAAAAACCAAACGATACCTCTTGAGACGGATTTTTTAGTTTTAAATTATGGCTTAGAGACGAGGAAGAAACTCGAGCTGGTATCACCGCCCCTTAAATTCTATTAGCCTCTTTTCTATCTCGGATGCCAGAGTAACAATTCCATTATCGAAGGGTTTCGAGTTAGAGAACTGTTCTTCCAAAATACACCGTGTAGCTGATCTGAAGCATGTTAAATATGTCGGATTCAAAGTTCTCGCGTGGTGTAATGAAGAAATTAGGAAAGTAAGAACCAGGTCAAGTTTTGTCCTCATCTCATGACCATATCTCAAAATAAAGGAAGTTCGTCGCCAGTATCCCTCATGTTGCTTCCCTAGCATCATAATAAACGATCTCCTATTTTCAATATTACATTACTGAAATACTTTTATATGCAGTTTTATTTCATGTGGTTGATTGATTATTTAGTACATTTAGAAACAACACGGGGTCTATTGGCGATAGACTTCGTAGTTTTGAAGTATCGTTAAATGATGAAGATGACACCCCTGAGCTATCACCCTACTTTCCAAACTTCATACCATATCAATCTGAAAACTTTGAACTTCGGAACATATAACTGCGATGTCTGGTTACTGTTGAATTGATAAGTTATTCTACTTACCGTAAATCCCAGCGGAGAAAAACGGTTTGCTGTGTTGAAAGAGATGGATGATGAGATCTTTCAGAGAGAAGGTTTTTCTCTGAGAAAAAACCTTCCTCAATATAGTTTTATTTTAATATAATTTTACCACAATATACCGTGCATCCTTATTTGAAATCCTTCTGGAGAGAATACGTTATGTAAATAATTCTGATTATAGCGCAAAGTATCGAGCCCTTATTGGAAAATCTTCCAGATATTCTAACAAATACTGGTGAAAAATCGACATTTATCCATATCCTTTGCATCAGCCAGTATGATGATATAAGTTTGCTTCACACCTCGTGCTTACTTGTTCACATTCATTGGCTGTGCTGGCATATGCAGGGATCCAATGAAGGTCACAGAATTTTCCTTTACAGGGGCATTGCTTAAATAAATCAATGAAAGGCTACAAATGTGGTATTTTATTTAAGACGAGTCCAATATCTAGGGGTTGTTCAGAGACGACTGATTAATCAGGCCTAATTACACTCAAATTTTTATTAAGATGATTCACACACACTAGAAGACACACAGATCTTATTACCGCTCAAAGTCCAAACAATTCGTCTCTCTCAGCTCTTAATGTTATACTTTCTACTCATATTCAGTCATTGGTCACATGAATTTCTCTTGTTTACTATTAGATGTATTTTTTTTTTTTTTTTGTCATCTACACAATTTCAGTCACAATCAACTTAATTAGCATTCTTGTATAAATATCGGTTCGTAGGACATGAAGAAAACCTACAAACACAATAAATTATGAACATATTTACTCTGAATCTCCACATTACTTAAATTGAACATTTGTTAACTGAGTTATAAAACATTTAATTTTCCTTAATTGGAACGTCATTGTTTTTCTATTCTTTTTTTTTTTTTTTTTTTCGTTTTCACGTCATTTGACATAGGAAAATTGTTTTCATATATAAAACTAAGGCAACCAAAATAAAATAATCTTATATACTGCTGTTATCAAACAACAACGTCCGCACAACATTTCGCACATGCAGAATAAAATATTGAATTGCAACTCCAGCAAAGAAATTATTTATTTACAACTGAGCGGCCTTCATGAGTGATGGTGAAGTTCATTGGCGACCCAAATGCGGATATGTGGCGCAAAACAAAGCATATATGATATCTGGGAGTTTAAAAAAATAAAGAAAATGTAAAAATTGGTTGACAAGAAGGAGGGTCCAAAAAACGGAAGGTTCGTAGGGTATCCCGGGGGTACGTCAACTATTTTTTCATAAGACATTAAACTCCATGGGATACAAAAAGATGATTATGATGTTTTGGGGTTATGATTCCCGCCCCTAACTAAAGAAGGTAAGTCCCGGAGGAGAAGTTGCCGTAGTAAAAATGTAGGTTAAGAGATAGACTAACACACTGGACTCAATTCATTGTTTTGAAGTAATGCTTTCAATGTGAAGAATTGAAACAAAATACAGATCACGAGAAATCTCAATATATTATTAATTTTTTCACAAATAAAAATGTATTTTCCTTTGATACAACACAGAGTTTTTTAAAAAATATATATTAATTTCAGATCTGAATTTAAAAAAGAGTTTAAAATGATTTAAAGAAATAAAAGATACAGAAATTCAAATATTTTGAAGATTTTTAATTAATAATTCTTGATTCATGGCAATAACTTTATTCCTTACGAAAAACGATAAATACTTAATGTGTTATAAGGAAACAACGTATGCAATTTTCATACACTTTGTAGCATTTACGCCTTCCAGTTTTTAATATCAATCTGGTTAAATATTAATGTATTGTTACCCTCTTTGTAATCATGGCTTTTGTAATATAAAATCAGTTTTTTCCAATTAAGATGGAAATAAATACGAATTTCATTTTAAATAATAAATAAGATAATCCATAAACTATAATAAATAATATTCTAAGCGTATTTAATGTTTATTTTTCATTTAAAAACAATGAATTGCAAATTTTTTGAATATCTTAACCTGTTAGCTGTCGAATAAGGATGTATAGTTATGTGCAACTAAATTAGTCAAATTAAATATAATATTTGATTCCTATTTTGTTGAAACTTGGCAACATGAGGAATTTTTCAGGTGATAAGTTGCCAAGTTGGTTCTCATTATATATGGTAAGCATACAGATATTTTTTGGAAACCCTATAAAATCTGTAAAAAAGGGTACATTTTGGAGCGATTTTGGAATTTGCGCTAAGTAGTCTACCAAAAATAGAATTTTACATTATATTTTTCTTAAAGAATTTACAAGTTACATTATGAATTTTTATTTGTAATATTTGAGTCATTTTAGGTAATAAATTGTTAATAGTTTCAGAGAATTATTTTGCATAAGTTCTTCAAAAAATACTTTTTATTGCATGACATGGAATTTCTCGATGTCTTGCCATTTCTTGTATAGCTATGCAACGTATAAAAGAAATAATACAGTTAAAAATTTAAAAAAAAAGTGTTTATCTTCAAAAGATTTTTTGATACTTCATTGTAAGAGATTGTTAAATAATTCATGCAAAGTTAATCAAAGAATGAAAGGGAAATTTCAAAATTAATCATTCAAGCAAATTTAAATGCAGCCATTTTCAAAAGGAATATGTCAACACAACATTGAAAAGTAAAATGAAGTTTTTTTATCTCACCATTCAAAAGTATTATTTAGCAAAAGTTTTTTTTTTTCTTTTAATTTGAAAAAAGGAATGTGAATCGTTATAATAACAAATAAAATAAAAAGTGAAATAAAGTTTTTAACATTGGATGAATATTCTATATTCTAACAGACAGAGCATTTCGTATTTTTATTTTTATTGCCACCATCATTTTGGTTAATTTTTGAATAAACATATCCCACGCATTTCCATCAGGAAATCATAAATTCATAAAAAAAAAAGGACAACATCAAAACTGGAAAAAATATTTCGCTAAAATAAAGAAGCTTTCTTCAACGTCTTCGAACCTTTAAAAAGTTCATAAATCTAATTTCCTAAATATCCGGAATTCCACGGGGTCCACAAAAGTGGCAGAATTCTTAACAAGCTCTAACATTCTTGAAGAATAGATTATCGCACTTTCTTGAGAGAGAAAGTATGATAAATATTCATAAACCTCTGGGCAAAATGTTAAAAATAAATAGATGTAAATGTCTTTCGGGACGTGTTGTGTTGAGTTGTCTTATGAATTCTGAAAGAGGATATTAATTTTTCATTTCGAGATTTTCACCATTCTTGATGCGAGATTCAGAAATTGCTGCTAATGACCAGAGTGATGTTTCGAGAAATTTGTATAAATCTTCAGGGGGATGATACTTTGTTTTAATAAAAATGGAAGATGCAAAATAGTTGGAAAATATTTTGTGAACTTTCGAATATGCGCATTATTCCTTTATTTTCGCATGTATGCGCTTCTGAACGTTCGCTAGGTGCATCGGAATTAATGTTAATTTATGCTTTTGAAACGAAAAATAATTCAAGAGCGCTTGGGATCAAGATGACATTAATGCAATTTGTAACTCGTTAAGACAAAGCAATGCTATTAGAATGTCAGATTCGATAAATTAATATTTTAATTTTTTGTAAATTAATTCTTTGTGGTCAAACAGAGAGGGCAATTATTAACATAATTAACTATATGTGTACTATTGCATTTGACGTTGGAGAATCATAAAACATTGAAATTCGTAAGTTAAAGTTAATATATGCGTGTCTTGTAAAGAATGTTTAGTGAACATAATCGAAATATCTAAAGCAGGGTTTTGAAGATTTATTTGAGTTGTTTGACGATATGCTTAATTTATTATACTACAAATTAGATTATATTCTCTACATACTGAAATATGTAAAGTATACTGTTTATTATTTTACGAATTTTATGTATATAACTACTATCCACTTCAGCTATTCCATTTCCATTTCTTTAGGTGGTTTTTCCACGTTGTGCTTGTATTATATAGTTCTTTTCTGTCTAGTGTAAGTTTTTATTTTAATCTTTTTTATCGCTTGATTAATAATTTATTTTTGTTTTATACTTGGTTTATGATATGCATCTTCTATATATCTCTGTATTTCCATTGGTATTTTACTTTAACATTTTCTTTTATTTTGTACTTAGAAGTTTTGACTTAAAACATTTTTTTTTTCTTTTTGCTTTAGAGACAGTTTGGACATTAAAATAGTTTAATCCAGAAAACTATCTGGAGGTACTTGCAGAATTTAAAAAAAATGTTATATTTAATTTTTTATGGTTTTTTCTGTCTGTTTTTATCTTTATTTTTACTCAGGCCTGTACATATTTTAATTGATTTCATTAAATATTTTTATGGTCTCATTTATACGTATAACATTCTATTTAGAAAATTTATAACTTTATTCGTTTTTTATAAGATTTCTAATAATTTACTTATTCATTTGTTGTGTGTTACTAAGCACACAAAAATAAATTAAAATATTTACTTTTTATTATTAATTTTGCTACCCTCTAAATTTTTTTAATTATGGTTTCTTCTAGTAACTCTTAATTATTTTATTCTTTTAATATTTTCCCTCTTTTTTAATTTCAGTTAATTCAAGTTTAAACTACTTCATTTTTATTTAATTTAATATTTCGATTTTGTATATATGTATACATATATGCGTGTGTGTGTGCGTGCATGTGTCAACTTTCATTTTCTGTATTTTTATCATTCGTATAAATCAATATGCTGTCAGGGTATTTTTATTAACGTCTCTAAAACATGTCTAAATATTTTTTTTTTGATATTATTACTTCTTATATATAATGTAACAGTACAACGCATATCCATAAAATAGGATTTATGTTCAACTTTTAAATTTATTGATAGATATTAAATATTTCTCTTCGAATTAAGTGAGAAAATATATAAATAATATTTTTTATTTTCTATTCAACGGTACATTTTGATTTATTTACGGTTTTAACTTCATGACTTCATAGTAGTTAAAATTTTCCACGGTTTTTACAAATAGTTTAATATTACTAATATGACGATTTTATACGTTTCTTAGCATTACAAAAAATTATCTGATTTTCAAAATTTAAGCATTTTACACTTTTTTCATGTCGTTTCATTTTTCATTTATTAGACTTTATTTTTACTACTTCATATTTCATTTAAAATTTATTACTTCTGAAATGTTCTTGTCTTTTCAAAATTTGTTTTTAAATTACAAAAGAAGAACAAATGCTAAAAAAGATAAGGAAATAAATGTTTGAAAATAATCAACCATTTTTTCGTTTCAAAAGAGCGAAAGCATGGTGTGGAAGTTAGGAGAGGGTGGTGCTAGCTCAGTCGTCGTCCTCGTCACTTGACTGAGGTTCAGAATTACGAGGTCCGTCGCCAATAGCCCTCGTGTTGCTTCTGGTGCGACGTTTATAAAACCAAAAAAAAAACTAAATCAAATCGTTTCAAAACATATGAAAATTTATTTAATTCTCATTATTCGGGGAAGTAACTAATACATTTTTTACAGTAAAATAGTGAAAATTAGAAAAAACTTTTTTAAGGATATTTTAGTTAAAATATCCATCAATAATTATGTTTTGTAAGAGTTCCTAATTTTTTTTTAAATGTTTTAATGCTAAAAATAAACGAGATTAAATCTTAAAATATCTCAGAAACTATATAAGTATTTTGGGAAAAACATAAAATGCCTCAGAAAAAAATCATTTCATATATATCTTCACAATTTATACTATGATTTAAGTTTTCAATTTTGATTCAACGGCTTAAATTGATACGAAAATTGCTAATCTATAACAATTAAGAATACATACATAAAAATAAATACCAATTAAATGATTTGACTAAAAATTAACAATTACGCTAACACAGTGTTGTGTGTGAGTGCTCTCTGTAATAACTCACTACACTATTTAGTTATTATTTCTGAGCTGAATAAGATTGAACTCAGAAATAATAACTAAATATAGCAAAAAATTATGAAATATTTGATGTCGTGATTTTCTCAGCATATGTACACAGATATGCATTTTTAAAAAAAATTGCAGTTTACAAAGATAAAAGTTTTATTGTTTTTTTACTAAGAGAGGAAAAAATAAAAACTATTTATTGCTATTTTGTATCTCATAATTAGAAGCGATTTTACTCTGGTAGAAATACTTTTTCCCCCAGAAAGGTTAATTTCGTACTGAAGTAATTTGTTCAAAAGAGAATTTTTCATTTAAAGCAATACTTCGAAAACAGTCGTAAAAACACGATTCATTTCCAAAAGCTGGGAAATATAAAATGCACACGAAAAAAAAATTGATTTGGAGTTTTCTAAAACCATTCCCTCGCAAATTATGTCAAAAAGTACTTCGGGAAAAAATATATTTATTTACATAAAAAAAAAAGTGAACTTAAGCAATTGAAAAGCTCGCCTTACTCTGCAATCAAGTCAAATAAAATATTTGAAAAAAGAAATAAATTCATCCACTTAAAAACGACCAGCATATCCGTAGCACACATAAAAAAATAAACTATGAATAAATTGAAACTGCGTAGCAATCTTGGTTAAAACTTCCGACACGGGTTATAAATAACTATCGGGCACTGTTTAAACATTGTACTAGACACGACTTCTCCCTTAATGTTCAAATATACGTTGACTTATTATGACAGCTGCTTTATTCAAAATGGCGGCGCGCAATACAGAAGGCGGGAAAGAGAGGGGAAAAAAAAGAGTATTCGACTTCATCCTTTTTTAGTGTAAATTACCACCGCGTGAATGGCAACAGTGGATCGAAGAACTACCGGAACGAGGCGACGGAAAAATCAAATAAGCGTTCATATTCTAAATGGGCCTTTAAACCACAAGCCCCCCAGTAATGAACTTCGGGGGGCTCTTTGTATAAAATGGAATGAAAAAAAAGAAATGGCAAATATAGTGGAAAGTTCTCACACTTTCAATCTAGACAGAAGATAAATAATGTTAAATGCTTCTGACACATTTTGGCACTAATGTTACGTTCTATTGATCGAATTAAGTTAATGGAATATCGAACGAGGAAGTTTTTTTTTTTCCTTCCATCTTTTGTTTATTCGTTTTACCTCAGGACCATTTAAATATTCGTGAGGATTATTTATAAGCACATTTTATCTCAATAGTTTTGATAAGTGCTCTCTGAAAATATTTAATGTACAGTTTTATAAAGAAGTGGTCGTTACTTTTACAGGGAATCAAAACTTTTTAAAGAGATAATAAAATAATAAATGAACTAAAGCGTGGTGTTAAAATTTTTAAAAAAATGTTCTTTGAAAATATTTCTATAACGAAACTTGTTGTACAATTAAGTAGAAAAATAAGATTTTCGGTAAGAATTTATTTCAATAGCACGTGTCCTTGCTATTTAACCTCAATTAATAGTATGATTTCAATTTTTTTTGCAAAATCATTTGATTCAGTTTCTAATTGGATCTGTGGCAATATAGAAAACTAATATTTTAAAATGTGAGAATGTGTGTTCTTGCTATCTCACCTCAATTGATAGTATGATGTCCTTTTTTTTTACAGAATCATTTGATTCAGTTTCTTATTAGATCTGTGGAAAAATAGAAGACTAATTGCTGAAAATGTGAGAGTACGAGTTACAATTCTTCCACAAACAATAATGTGGGATAAAATAGTTTGTTACAGGCTTGGTTAATTTGGATGGCTCGAAAACTTATCAGACAGTTAGAGATGTAATGAACATAATGAGATATGTCATTTTTAAAAATAAATTATGTAATTTTCATAATTCCTAAGAGGTTAGATTCATACTAACTAATCCATGAGCTTTAAAACAATTATTATATTCTTATTTTAACAAGCATACAACTTTCTACTTCTGAGGTAAAATAGTAGTAAGCCTCTTCTTCAGGTAAATATCATAATTAAACAACATAAAACGGAAAATGATAAAATTAAGCCCACTAAAACTGTTTCAACGCTGAATATGTATAATAGGAGGGATGGTGGTTGGCGATAACCCTCGTTGGAAAAAAAAGGAATTTAAATGCTCTATCTCTTCTTTACTGTTTACTCCAACGTCGTTCAGAACTAAGATATAAAATGCAGTTCACTTCAACTATTGTTTATGAATGAACGTGGACTGCTTGATACAATCAATAGAAAAGAATAAACTAAAAAAAAATAAAGTTTCTAGAAACATAAGTTATTAATGCATTTTTCTAAAAATTGTTAGCAGCGTTAGTTTGTAAATTGAGATTATTAAATACAACGTAAAATTCTAAGGCAAATTTGAATATCCTAGGGATCAACAAGAGAATGATACATCACACTTAATTGGCATAGTAACTGAAATTTATTTTCCGAATGTAGTTAGAAAAATTCGAGTAAGCTTAAAAAGAAACATTTTTAAGTTATTTCCAGTAAAAACGTTTTTGAACATTTTAATATGAATTTTATGTAGTTTCATCATATTTATACGTATCGTGTTCATTAAACAGGCAAAAACACAAACAGCAATGCTTTAACTTATATTATACTCAGAACAACATATTAGTAAAACAATTCAAGGCCCTTTACTAGTAAATCACAAAGAAATGTAAATAATATAAGATTATTGGTAAAAGTATTACGTAAAAATATTTCTTTTTTACTTTTGTTAATATACATAGATATAGATGAAGATTTTTTTTTAAAAAAAAAAAAATCGCATAATCAAGAAATCAACTGAGCTAATGATTTAAATTTTAGAAGAATGTACTGAACATTATTTTTCTAATGAAAAAACAATCTCACATTTCATATAAAACGAAGAATGTCCTTTATATATTTACTTATACATCTTTTAGGACACTTCACATCTCCCCGAATCGTCAGCCACATCGAAAGAGATAATACAGTATTTTCATGCAGGCCACCATCCCGTTTTTATTGCCGAAAATCAAATCGCACCTTACGCGAAAAGGACAAGGGACAGTCATCGCAATTAGGTAGACGTGATTTTATTGCCTCATTTGGGTCAACTCCCAACCAATGTCCGGCGAGGTTTTCCTCTGCCCCTAGCCTAATCCTCCAAAGTGTGGTCATAAATTAATGCAAGCCACGAGATGTTCACTTCTTCCTTACGCCTGTAATTGTATTTTCCCTTGTACGGAGCACTGGTGGGAAAGAAACCGGTGATTTTATTTCTCCAGAGGTACGTTGTTAAAAGGAATCCACGTGAGTTAATAGGTGACGGGAGTTAATTCGGGATGTTACTTTTAGGGCTATACCATTGCTTCGTGGTCTGTATCTAAGAAATGGCTTTTCGATATAACAGAACAACATAGTCACATCACGTTCACGTACATGCATACAATATATAAATAGAGCGTAATTATGTGAGGAAATGATAACAAGACTTGCTAAAAATACGATCATGGAGCAGTAGCAATGCTCCGTGTTCTATTACAGAATAGAAACTCTAATATAGAACAATTTTTTGATAACGCAATATATTAATGGACAGGGGAAGTATAACGATATGAGGAAGTGATAACAAGACTTTCTAAAAATACGCGATCATGGAGTTCTAGCAATGTTCCATGTTCTTTTCCAGAATAAAAGTTCTAGTATAGAATAATTTCTCGATTACACAATATGGAAATAATTCTTTCAGATTTCGAGAGTACATTTTATTTTGCTCCAATTCCAGTTTTACTGATGTATTTGGACCTAGCTTACGACGAATTTTATTTTGTAAACGAATCGCTTTATCCGTCTTGCTTGAGTAACTCTCTCAAGTTTCATATATACTGGGATGGTAAACTATGCTATCTTTAGGAGCCACATTTCAGAAAGGAATATTTGAAAGAGTCGTTAAGTGTTGCCAGATGGATATTGTGGGTTTTCCTATATTGCACTCAATTTTTCTCCAAAATGATACTATTTTGTGAATTATCCCCCCTCCCCCCGAAAAAAAAAAGAAAACAGCAAATGCGTGATTCAACAATTGAGTTTAGAAAATGGATTTCGGAACAAAAATATCTTAAAGCCTATAGGCTGAGACTGTTCAGTTTTTGGTACTTCATATTATCGCATTTTTATTAAACTCTTCAACTTATTTAAATAATCGTCTATCTCTTTTAACTTATCTGCATTTAACTGAACTTGTTCTAACTAATTGGTCCTCAATCACATTTTTCGGATTCTAATAGCTGAGATTCTTATAGCACCCGCAAGCGCATCTAGCCATTAAAGATTTTTTTTTTTTGCAAAATTTTTGATAGAATTAATCTGTACAGTTATTATTTTAATTTCTTTTTACTATTTTGAATTATATTATCATGTTTCTTAACTAATAAGATTTGAGTGATAAAATAAGTATTTTTTGGAATTTGAAATGTTTACTATAGCTAAAAACATTTAAAAAGAAATGAAAAGAATAATTTGTATATTGGGTAATTTTAGGTTAAAATGAGTCGAACATGTATTTTATTTGCATACGAGACGAACCACTCACCTTCGAAAATTACACATGAGACACGGGCCACGCTGTTGCTACTCCTGATATATGCCAAGAAAGTCGCGCGTGGATCGAAAGCACCCAGCGGTCTCACAGGTGGGTGGAAGGACACTTACGCAAGAAAATATATATATTTATGAAATATGGTAAGCTAAAATTACTCAACGTTCAAAAGTAAATAATTTATTTTATTCATTTTTACGAAGAAAGTGAACTTAATTTTATCAATGTCCAAAAGTAATTATTTTTGAACAGACCTTGTTAGTTAAGAAATTTATGAATGCTATTCAAACATACATTCTCTTTCTCTGTCATTGATCCCTCACTTACTCCCCCCCCATATATGTGTGTGTATATAATTTCTATTTTTTATTTATTTTATTTTATTTTTTAAATGTTGTTCTTCAAAGTTTTTTTTTTTTTTTCATTAAAAATAAATAAGTTTGGTAATGGTGTTGCTTAATTTTAATGTACAGTTTTAAAAAGAAGTGGTTGTTACTTTTACTGGGAATAAAACTTTTTTTTAAAGAGATAATAAAATAGCAAATGAGCTAAAGCGTGGTGTTAAAAAATTTTAAAAAAATGTCCTTTGACAATATTTCCATAACGAAACTTGTTGTACAATTAAGTAGAATAAAATAAAATTTTCGGTAAGAATTTATTTCAATAGCGCATGTCCTTAATATTTAACCTCAATTGATTGTAAGATTTCCTTTTTTTTCACGAAATCATTTGATTCAGTTTCTAATTGGATCTGTGGCAAAATAGAAGACTAATTGCTGAAAATGTGAAAGTATGAGTTAAGCTTTTGTATGACCTGAAATATAGCATTGGACAAAGGACAATTTCGAATAAAATCATTGATGCTGCACAGACATCTAAATTAATTAAAGCACAATAATGATCCAGTGTTATTTGACTCAGCAGAGTATATCGTT
>BMAW01083343.1:32589-43558 GCA_019974015.1 Nephila pilipes | reverse complement strand
ATGTAATCAATACCAAAGTAATTAGGCTGGTTGGTTAAAATCAATGTCGCTTTAGCTTTAACAACAATGGATCTCATAATTTTTAACGAAGATCAAATGACGTGGTTGAAATCTGAGGAAGTATTTCTCTGTTCTAACATCTGAAACAAGTCACTTGAGTAATTTGATGATCATTTAGTGCTAAAAATAACATCACATTAGATATCACCGAATTTCTCCTTAGAGTGAAAAACGATAAAATGTGCAGAAAGAAAAATCAATTTCTGTATAATTTACTCTTGCAACAAATATAATCAAACAAATTGAAAGACATAATCAAATCAATAAATTTTTAGAATAAATTCTAATTAAACATACAAAATTAAATGAAAAATTTTGTAACATAAACATATGAAAAAACAGAAGCATATAAATCAAAAGTGGGATGATAGCCTCTTAGCTGCTTTATATACCATAAAACCAAACAACCAAACCAATCAGAGATAAATTTTATATAATTGTAAGCTTATAATTGGGATGTAATAGCTTTTGTTCCTAAACATCCCATACAGCCAAACAATCAGTCAAGTTTAATTTAAATTTAAATGGGATCTATGGCATTTTAACCTTTACTTTAGGTGAGTGTTATCTGTCTTAGAAAAGGCTATAAGTATACTTGCGTTATAGTAGAATTACGTTATTATTTCAATTAAGGGTCAATTAATCTATAAATCTAACCTAAATAATTTATTTTCCTCTTAAAATCTTGAATTATAATAATTCTCTTCCCTTCATAAAGAGTATAAAGTCGTCCAAAATCGTCCACCAATCAACACATTTCTATTCTAACCATCACACCTCGTTTTTACCGCTCCAGAATAAATCAACGTTTGCTTACGCGAAGAGGGACTAGTAACAGACATCGCGATCGGATGGACATGATTTTATCACCTCGTTTAGGACCGACTCTTGACCAATGTATGGCGAGGCTTTTATTGCTTTTCGTCCTAATCCTCCAATCTACGGCCGCAGACGACAACTCATGAGAAGGGGCCTTTTCCCTCTTCCTGTAATTGCATTTTCTCCTAACGGACGAAAGAAATATAGTTTTGGTTTTATTTCATCAGGAGTAAGTTATTACAGCAACTATATCCTGCGGATTTGAAATTTGGTTTTTATAGATTACATTTGAAGAACAGTTATTCTAATTTAGCGAATCATGGCGGACTGTAGCCTAGTGATCATGGGATTAGCGGGAGCTTAAGTCCTGGTTCCGCTAAGAGCCATTGCGTAGAGAGACATGTTAAACCTATCAGGACTCAAGGCCTTCACTTTGCCAAGGCATAGTTGGGAGAGTGGGGTGCCAACTCTGGTAGCTACCTCGTCATCTGACCAGGACTCAAAATTACAAGGAAGACCGGAGACTTACTTGAAAGAACACTCCAAACCCTTGTTGGCGAGTGAGGGTTCCCAAGGTATAATAATAATAATAAATTAGATAATCAATTTTTACTGACAGTAATTTTGTCACGAAAGGATTGTAAAGACATTATAAATTTTGGGGGGATTGAAAAAATTTCAGGAGTGATTAGTTATTCACGAAAGGAAAATGGGATAAAAAAGATCTAAAAGTCAGAGAAACATACAGTTTGTGGATTTATATTCACCGTAATAGGAAATATTTGTAAAATACGAAAGAAAAAGTTCAAGATTTTGAGAATAAAGGGTGGTACTACAGATAATACATGAAACTTTACTTTACTTTATTGAAAAAAATATATTGAAATCTGCATGCTCATTTTAATTCGCAAAAATAATCGTGGAGCGGGATGTTACTTCGGTTGCAAAATACGCATGGTACATAGTCATGTCTCACTTGTAAATTTATCATCTGGCATCATATAACGCAAATCAGGCATGAAAATCGCAAGTCTATTAAAAAATCCCTAATTTTTACAAAGATTGAAAAACGCCACATGGCATGGGGAACGTATATTACAGTTAATATTGTTCTCCATTTTGAAAATTCCGCGATTGCATTCAGTATTGGAAAATGATGGTGGATATAGCAATTACGGATGTATAATTCATGTTACATAAAATACCTCGTTTCACAATTATTATATCTCCCCCAACCCTTTATCTGCAGAAGTAGCAACAGTGATTTCTGTTATCTATATTTTGAACTTATTTCATGTCAAACAAAATTCTGTTCTGCAGTGTATATAAATGGCCAAGCTGCATGTCTACATGGCACATACATCTTTTTTATCGCGTTTATTTCTGCAAAGAACTTTTGAAACAACCGGTATATATTGGTCCATTAGGGATCCTTGAAATGCTCATGTAGCTGTTAATGATTAGTTAGTTTCAGCATTTGAAGATTTCATTTCAAGATGTATTAAGCACTTTACTACATTAAGAAGAAAAAGGGGGAATAAATTACCGAGAAAAAGTAAATGCTTATAAATGGAAATACATTTCAACAGTTACCAAACTGTGATATTACGAAAAGAGGTAAGAGATAATAGCCTTAACAAAAATTATTTTTGACGAAACCTTCAAAATATTATACATGCACAGTACAAAGTTACTTTTAAAAAACGATATTGAAACATTTCAATATTTGCTTCTAACTTTTTAATTGTGGCATAAATACCCTTCATTTTACTATGTACTCAATGTCAAGTAATATAGGAAAAAAAACTAAATGAAAATATCAGCTATATTTATATTCAAGATATATTCTAATATATATATATATATATATATATATATGTATGTATATATATAGTTCAGCATCTCGTATTTATTAATGCGAATTATCTTATGAATATTAACTAATACGGTAGTAATTCAATAATTCCGAATATAATCTCAAATATTTTTAGTCTCTCCAATTGTAAAAATGGGAATAATATCACTAACATTTAAGCGTTAATGAATGCTGTTGGTAGTGCTACAGGGAATTCTTAAGAAAATCAGAAAAACTGTTGATAAAGTGGCCATTATATTCATAATTAATTTCTGAGCTTCTCAATAAGATTAAATAACTCAATCATTGATTCTAGATTGGTGGGTCAGGTAATTTTAATTGCTTTAATAAAAGATGTAAGATCAAAGTAGAAATGATTGACTCATTGGTTTATTGACGTCGCTCTCGGAAGAAACGCGAGAGCTAATGTGATTGACTTCGTGATTTCGAAACTCGGTTAAGTGACGAAGACACTTTGGCTTTCATATTCCATTCCAAACTTCCACTCCATGACAATGAAAGGACACAGAATCTCTACAGAGTTAATAGGCAGCAGCCCAGCTATCCGACTGGTCTTTAGAGGCATCATGACTCGAACCCATGATTCTATGAAGCAACGCCGTCCCGAAGTTCGTTACCAAGACCATAATATTATCACTGCCATGCATCTAAGCAAAGAGGAAACATACCGAAAGTCACATACTTTGAAGGTATATTACAGATGGTGTTTTTTAATCTGAAACGTTCAAGACCGAAAAGCGATTTTTTCGGATTATCGAATGTCAAATTAGTTTAACGTAGATGCAAAAATCAATCCCTCTATTTACACATGTTTTGAGACTGTGTAGATGATACAAATATCCGGCAAATAATTCCGTCATTGTTGCAACTACAAAATTAAATTCTAAAATTAGAAGCATTAATAGAATTGAATGTTCTTGTATCGATAAAATGTAGAGCATAAAAGAAAAATCAACACAATACTTCTATGGTCAAAATAAGTTGGGACAAACTACTCCAGTCCCATGTTTAAGCTTCTTAGTATGATTAGCACTAAGAAGAGTTGGCTTGAGTCTTGTATTCTAGTGGTCATGCTCGCCAACCTGCAGCCGTTGTTTCCGTAAGTCGTGGGGTTGAGACCAGTGTTTGACCTTCTAAGTGTATGTGTGACTTTTATTAACGATCAGATCAATTGTACGATGAAGAACAGCTGTCGGACTTCAAAAATATTTTACGTAAGCAGTTGTGATTTTGTGTAAACGCGATATATGTAACGCCCTTGAATACCAAGAGCATTGTTCTGAAATGAAAACTAATAGTTGCATAAACACTGGGAATAAATACAAACAGTGCTGTGTCACTACCTGACATTCAAGATTAATAAATTTTTGAATTAACACGAAAAATATGAAAGCGAGTGACTTGATCAGATCTAGATTATATAATATACCGAACAATAGAATGCCGGATTAAAGAGTGATTACTGCAGAACTTTTAGTCAGCATAAGGGATACATCATGAAAATCCTTATGAACAGGGTTCATTGATTAGAAAGTTTGAGAATCCCGATCAACATGATTAAATCATTGAGTCTTTTAATGTTTTGAAACATGTAACTAAATACTAATAAATAAACTGCTGTTTGTAGAAAATGCAACACCATGAAGGAATCATCAGAATCAAATGAAATTCGCAGCAAATGTCAATTATAGGATATTATGCAAATTAATAAAGTTTCAGAGCCATCGCGCGTGCGCGGCGCGCGCAGCGCCCTCTGAATTGATGCTGAAAGCGTATAAATAAAGTGCTGTAGCGGGACGTTGAAAAAAGTCTATGATTATTTGTTAGTGGCAAACGTTTAGTGAGACCTGAGTATGCCTCCACGACGGAAGAATAAGAAATTCAAGCAACTTACGGAGTTTGAACGAGGGAGGATAATCGGCCTTCGAGAAGGAGGATTTTCCTATCGCGCAATAGCAGCTCGTGTGCAGCGGAACAGTTCCACAGTGATGCGAGTTTGGAAGCAGTGGACCGACGAGCACCGAACAACTCGAAAAACAGGCACTGGACGACAGAAGGTGACGTCAGAGCGCGATGATCGACACCTGCTCCGCATGGCGGTGAATGATCGCGCAGCTTCCTCCAGGCAGCTGGCAGCACGTTGGTCTACTGCTACAGGTGTACAATTGTCGGCTTCGTCAATTCGTCGTCGTCTGCTGCGCCGTGGATTGCGTGCAAGGGTGCCTTTATACAGGATTCCCCTCACGGCGAATCATCGACGGCTGCGTCGGCAGTGGGCTCTTGAGCACAGAGACAGGCGAGCTGATTGGCACCAAGTTGTCTTTTCAGATGAATCACGCTTCAATTTGTGGACCCATGATGGCCGTGTTCGTGTTAGACGTTATGCCGGTCAACGCTGCCTTCCTGAGTGTATTATTGAACGACATAGTGGTCGAACACCCGGAGTTATGGTCTGGGGTGCGATTTCGTATCATGGACGATCCAATTTGATACGAATTGAGGGTAATCTCAATAGCAACAGGTACGTCCGTGAAGTGCTACAGCCCGAAGTCGTTCCTTTCCTTCAAGGCATCCCTGGAGCTATCTTTCAGCAGGATAATGCACGCCCACATGTTGCGCGGACTGTTCGAGACTTCTGTTCAGCACAACGCATGCAACTTCTTCCTTGGCCTGCTTATTCACCGGATATGTCGCCTATTGAGCACGTGTGGGATATGGTTGGTCGGCGTCTCGCTCGTGATCCGCGTCCTGCAGTTTCCAAAGACGAACTTTGGTTGCGCATACAAGCGATATGGAATTCTCTTCCTCAAGCAGATATTCAACATCTGTTTGACTCCATGCCACGTCGTATAGCAGCACTTATTGCAGCGCATGGTGGCTGCACCAAATACTGATTTCGGACGCTTAATTTGTTTCTTTTGTTTTGAAAATTTCATCATTTATTTGTATCAGTACAAGTCGTTTCTGCATTAAATTTCATTTGATTCTGATGATTCTTTCATGGTGTTGCATTTTCTACAAACAGCAGTATAGGTTATTTACATAACCTATGATTTATTAAATATGGATGAAAATATTTAAACAAGCGATAATTTTAAATTACGAAAAATTATATGTGTTGAAATATGAAAAGCAAAATCACACAATTTGAAGGATGAAAACGGGTAAGAAAGAGAATTTTGCAATATTTGTTACTTTTAAGCATTTTCTGTTGACTTTGAAGTACATTTATGCTTTAAAACACTGAACAGACAATTTTTCATTTAAAATTTATTTGATAGAAATAAAATGAATCAAATGTGTCAGACTCAACAAAATTATTACGCAGATTTTGGACAACATTTATGTTTTCTTAAAAAAAACAATACTATAGGCTTAGAACTTTGTATTTAAATGGAAAATTTCTAAAGGAAACCTCTATGACAGAACAAACATAATTATTGAAAAGAAGCTCTGCATTTTTATACTATTTGTTTGACTTTTCCGTAGCTTATGATTATGCCTTGATACATTCTCCTTTCATTTGTTTGAATATTTTGCTATCGGTAAATAAAAGGTTAAGTTAAACTAACGGAATTCAAATAGGTTAGGTTCTCAATTTCATTGCTTCTTTCTCAATCAAGTTAGTATTTCTGAGTTTTAAATAAAGAATATCGAATGTTTTTAAGTCATAGATGCTGAAAATTAAGGCAAATGTAATTTTTTAAATTAAAAAATGGAATTGGCAGTTCTGTATAAATCTTTATTTTAGTTTAGTTTAGTTTTAATTAACATCGCACTAGAAGCAACACGTGGGCTATCGGGGACGCATCTTGTAATTTTGAACCTCGGTCAAGTGACGAGGACGACACCTGAGCTGGCACCCACTTCTCCTAACTTTTACATCACCCCAATGGGAGGACTTTAGGCCCCGACAGATTTATCGTGCATCAGCCCTGGCTATACGGCGGGTCTTTAGCTGCCGATGATCGAGCCCGCGACTGAACGAAAACCGCCGGCCACGAATCCGAAAACCGGATCACTAGACTAGCGCGGCCTCCTTTATTTCAGAATAATGTCACAAATTTATGTCAATGCACAATGGATTGTTGATATCAAGGCTATAATTGGGTATTTTATATACAATTACGTAATAAAGAGGACACTTGAACTAATAGTTCACTTCCCTGACACCGCGTAAGAATTTTTACGTCTATTTAGATTTTATTTTTTGCATTCTACATTATTGCACACATCATACTCGATTCAGTTGAAAGACACTTCATTTGTGATCCGGTCAAAATAAGTGTCATTCTTCACCGTTAAAATATAAGACTACAGAATGTATTACAACTTGAAAATATATAAATTAGACATATTTATTAATCGGAAACCTAAGAAAAAAACAGCGATCATCAACTTAAGCAGGCTTACCACGAAGTGTGAAATTTTAATTAGTTGGTTTCGCGCCAAAAGAAGACGATTAAATTAAACTATCTAATGTCTTATATGCTTCTTATTTTTATAAAATTTCAGTTATAAATTGATTTTTTTTTACATTATCTGGTCTTATAAGGTAACCGAAACTTTTCAGCTTCTGTACCATAAAGTATTTTCTTTCCCTTTTTTTTTTTGTTCGAAAATAGCTCATTAAAAAGAATAGGATATATATACTTTTTATTTTTAAATTTGTTTGAAAGTACTGTCTTAGCTTGTTTACTTAAATTATTGACAACTTGCGTCCCTTTAATTATTCAAAATTCGAAAGGACTCTCTATTTCCTAACACTTCCATGCTGAATCATTAGTACGAAATAGAATCTTCAATTACAAAATCTTTTTAACATGTTAATATTCGATCATATGTTCTTAAATCAATTGAATGAACAGTTTTCCATTATTTCAAATCATGTCCAAGTGTGTTACTATATTCACAATGTACTGACATTCAAAATAATTTGTAATAATAAGCACCGTGCACAGATGTCTGCGTCTTATCCAGCATATGTCAAATGTAGAAAAAAATAAGACCATTAGTACGGAGAGGTAAGATTTTATACTTTAGAATAACGGGGATTACAACCTTTATACTTTCCTCAATTTGAGCTAAAACAACGACTTGTTATGGTTTGGAAAACTAACAGTAAAATACTAGAATAATTCGAAAACCCAAAAGTCTGGAGATTCATAAGTGAAAGTTAAAGTATTTTTAAACTTGATATTGTATTTAATATTGCTTACATAGGAATATTAAAACTAACAGAACCATTGATACAGTAATTAAATAAACTTATTTCGAAGTAAAATTAATACATATAAATTTTTTGTTGTAAAGAATACCAAAATATCCATCGATACATAACATGATCCAATTACCTCTGTTATTATTTAATTTCATCATCTTAGTACGAGCGGTGTCTTCCGAAATTATTTACTATATTCACGAGAGATAATTCTATTTTCATTGCAACAATCACATTACTTCCCTTTCGTAGATAAAAATAAACTTATCTTTACTTGCGTGAAGGAGACAAGAGACTGTCATCGCAATCAGGACAATTGTTATGATTTTATTGCCTCATTTGGGGTCACTCCGGACCGATGTCCGGCATGGATGTTATTGCTCCTCGCCCAATCCTCCAAAGTGTGGTCTCAGATGAATGCAACCCACGAGTAGCCTCCTTCTACCACTGCCTGTAATTGTGTTTATCCGTGTACGGAGCAATGGGGGAAAAGCAGATTGCTGGTTTTATTTCTTCGTGAGTTAAATGGTAAAGAGAGTTAATTCGGGTTCTCGTTTTATTTTTGTGATAGCTTTGTACTTGGACTACATTTTATGGAAATCTATTCAGTTAGTCTGATTTGAATCAACGTCTCGCTACAAACAAAAGTAGAGCCATTGACAAAGGACCTCGCTATCATGTACAACGATCAAGGGGAGGGTACCTATTTTCAACGATAGCTAAAACTTTTTATGGGTATATCAAACAGACACACTGGAAGATACAGTACTTGTAAATTTGTGACGTTGAGCTATTCGTGATTTTCTCTTCAATGACCTCGGGGTCGTTCTGTACAGTAAGTTGAATTGCATTAAATCGTAGTTTCTTCCCAACCCATTGAAACGTGATTAGATAAATTAGATAAAGATAGAGATAAGGATATATATATATATATGTGTGTGTGTGTGTGTGTGTGTGTGTGTAATAAAAGTGAAAGAAATGAAGGGAAATAGAGTATAATGATTTGTTGATAAATACTTATGCTAGGATTGAAGCATTTTAATTATTAAGTTCTGTGATTTGAAGTGAATTCTAGTTAACATATTAAGCTAAAAGAATCGTCTGTTTATGTGAAGGGATTCAGTCACAACGAGAGAAATGTTAAGTTAAGAATTTAGGAATTGATACTAATTTTGAATTAACGCATTAAATAGTATTCGGGAGAGATCGAACTTGTCTATCTTTTATAGACAAATTAAGTATTTTATTTTGTTCTTCCATATCTTCTATAGGATCCTCGTATTTAATAAATATTTAATTAAAAGGAACAATGGCCGTTAAATTAAATAAGGAAGTACGGGCGTTTGTTTTGTTTTGGTTTGGTTTTATTAACGTTGCACTAGAAGCAACGCGACAGCTATTGAAGTACAGGCGTCACAAACTGTATATTGAGAATTCATGACGTAAATAGAAAATAAACTCTTGAATTGTTTCATACAGAAACTTGAGCAATATTTCTAAATTGCACATAAATTTTGAGTTTACCATTAGTCAAAGTTATGGAATTATTTACTATGACACATACAGATACATATATATATATATATATATATATATATATATATATATATATATATGTGTGTGTGTGTGTGTGTGTATGTGTGTGTATGTATGTGTGTGTGTGTGTGTGTATGTGTGTGGAAGAAATTTTTACAACAAGATATATAAAATTCTCATAATAGCCATAAATTGGAAAGTAAGATTCAGTTAAAAGGACATATTCAAAAATAGAATTCTGTAATTTTTCTAATATCTGTATTTCAAATGAATTCTCAGAATAGTTCAAAATATACATAAATTCATAAATTAAAAATTTCCATCGTTTCCCGTTACACGAAACGTAAAAATGACTTCAAAAGAAACATTGGCCATTATAGAATAGTACCTGTACTTTTCAACAAATTTTTAGTCTTCGGGAGCAACATACAAATTTAAATATGTACATTCATTTTCACGTCAGCCATCATCTTTTTTTTACAGTCAAAAAGAATTTCACCGTTACTTAAGTCAAGAAAAGAAGGGAAGGGCAGTCCTCAAAATTAAGTAAGGAGGATTTTTTTTTCCGAAACCGTTGTCGTCTAGAATTTCTACCTTTCCTTGTTTAATCCTTCAAAGTTTGATCATAAATTAAAGAGACCCACAAAATATACCCTTTCTCCTAATGCCTGTACATTCGTTCTCTTGCACAGACAATAGATAAATAAAGTAATGCCTTTTCTCCCCCCTCCCTGTAGATGGGTGGGCTATACGGGTTCCATCTAATTTAGTGGGGAACAAGAGTTGACTCGAGAATTTTCTTTTTCGGTTATATATTTGCTACATTTACTGCATTCGGAATACAAGACATACTTTTCTAATAGAAATTCGATAACTTATTGACTATGTGTGAGTGTTCGTGTATATATATATATATATATATATATATATATATATATATATATATATAATATTCTAATTTTCAAGTACTAGAACATATTTGTTGAATGAATTAAAGGATTAAATTTTATAAGTTCAATGGATTTGTTATGTAATGTTGAACTATTTTAGTTTTTTGTCTTGGCAATTGAAACGTTGACTATTTAACAAAATATTAATTTAAGCTAACAAATTTTATTGGATTTCTTTAATCCAAAGGTGTTTGTATCAGGCAGAATACGAGTAGATTTTGTTATTTTTTTAAGCTTATCTTCCAGTTGAAAAAAATACTTAAAAATGCGGCACAAAATGCAGCCCTCCGGTGTGTGATAGACGTATTTAATTATAGAATACATTTGCGTGTGTGAATGAATTTTAATTTTTATTTCATTTACAGGTTTTATTTAATTAACATATAGCTAAAACTATATCTAAGACTAATGGCTAAGTGACATCACTAGCTGACAAAAATAATTTTCTTATTTGTGCATTCTGGAAAATGTTTCAAAAGTTAAACGCTTACGTCTTAAAACTTTTTC
>BMAW01083343.1:0-29589 GCA_019974015.1 Nephila pilipes | reverse complement strand
TACATATGTATACGTACATACATGCATATAAATAATATGTGTGTGTGTGTGTGTTTAGGATACGTCTAGGAAAGATACGTCAAGACAAAGAAGCGTGTAAAATGTGTGAGCCAGATTCATTTCTCGCAGAGTCATGGTCTCGAACCCTGATTTTACGAAAAGCCCATTGTGTAGCGGGTTTGAATGCTCGTTAAATTTGTCGAGGCTCTAAGTCCTCTCATTGGCGTATTGTAGAAGTTTGGAGAGGGAAATTGCCAACTCAGGTATCGTATCCCTCAATTAATGGAAGCTCAAAATTACGATGTCCTTCGTCTATAACCTTCTAGTTTTTTTTTTTTTTTTTTTTTTTAGAACATTAATTAACAATCAACCAATCAAGTGGGCCTGGCCCATATACTTTCTGCTTGGTGTAATCGTGAAATTATTTAATCATTTGAACTCTTGTTCCATAAAGGGACTAAGAGTGAATTTCGAAATTAAGGAAATCTTCATTCAGTAGGGACTGAAATAAGAGCTCAAAATATTTCATTGGAATTTTTTTTATTTCAAAGAGTGTGTCGCATAAGATTTGTGAACAGAATTTTTGAATTTATCAGAATTTGAAATCCATATAGCTTGTGGAATTTCAAGTACAGTAAACACAGGGGAAAAAACCCAGTTTTTAAAGTGTTTATTTTTTAGAACGTAGTGCTTTCCGTAGTAAATTTTGTGTTTGTGAGAAATAGATAATGAAGTTCATGATAATGCTGAAGAAAGTGTAGTAGATATGAGGATATTTTGTCAAAAATGTGTGTGAAAACCTTCGATTGATGAATATTCTTAGTAATTATAAAGAAACCATATTTTATACATATTAATATTTTGTCTTTTGATGAAAATTGCAGTAGTAAATATTTTTCTACTGATTAAGAAAAATTTGAATCAAGTCACCCCAAATGTAAATTGTTAGATTAAAGTACTATTTCACCTCATTTGTTATGTATGTATTATATACGGTATTGTATTATTATTTCTGGAATATGTTTGAATATTTTGTCCATTAGCCGGTTACAAATTTAGCAAACATCACATTTTTCGCTTGGTTGATACTTCTGTAAACCAGTAATAATATAAACACTTTCGAAAATACTAACTACTAAGTTTAATGAAAAGAAACAATTTCATTTAGAATTATTTTCCCACAAATTTAAGAATATTATAAACTAAAGAAATGAAAGCGTGCTATATTTGGTGATTTATCGCTAGAGCGCGGCAGACGGAAAGTACCCGCGTTTAATTTTGTTTTAAAAGTTTTAATTTTATTTTTTATTTATTTTATTTTATATATTTTGTCAATTAGTGGATTCGTATCTATGCCGATTTCTATGATTTAGCTTTGGATAATTTTAAGAATTCTCGGCTTGTACGTGGAAATATGCAGTATCTTCTTTATAACACTAGTGTTTCATTTCGTGTGACACGGATTCGTATAACTCGGTATTTTTAGGAACAAAACAATCGTCTTTTAAATGCTTACTCGCATATGTATATATGAATCTCCTTTTTCTAAATGTTGTTCAGTATTGATCGATTTTATATCCATAATAAGAATCATGTTTTCTCCCAAATTGCCAACCTGTCAGCAAAATTCCCATTTTTGCCTTAACACCCTTTTTTACGACTCGAAGAAATTATCTTTCTTTTACGCGAAAGAGGACAATGAACAGTCATCTCAATCCGTTGGACATGATTTTATTGCCTCAGTCGGGGTCAATCCCAACCGATGTACGTCGAGGATTTTATTTCCCCTCACTTAATCCTCCAATCAGCGGTAGCAGATGAATACCACCGCCTGTAATTATGTTTTGCCCAGTATGGAGCAATGGAGAAAAGGAAATGGCTTGTTTTTTTCTCAAAAGGCAAGTTGTTACAGACATTTCGGCTAGGTTAATAAGTGACGTTTAATGCAGGATGGCTTGATATTTTAGTGATATCTAACTTGTTTGCATTTCATTCGAGACTAATATTTGGAGAAAGTATTTCTTACTGCTGATAGTGATTTTATCTCCCTGAAGATGTGCACATATTGGGAATGATTGGAGGGTTTAAGCACTTATAAATATTAGCTGATATGTGTAATTAGATGGAGTTTGAAAAATTATGCAATTAAGCTCCAAGTTATTGATGCTGTCTAATCATGAAATTTTAATATAGAGCGTATTCTTACCCATAAAAAGTATTTTAAATAATAATAGTTACAGAATACAAAATGGCACTTAAAAACTATTCAGAAAAACATTTCTTAAAAATATTAAGAGTCAGTTAAATGTAGGTTACTTCTTTATTTCCATACTTTTACTTTTCCGTATGAGCCACCAGATAAATGCAAACTCAATTTCAAGTTCAAAGTAAAGATATGATTTCCCAAGAAAGCTGAGACGTTATCTTGCGGGCGTAATGTTACGGTGGAATTGCGAAACTAAAACATTGCCTATGTAAAACGAATGGAATGGTTTCCTAAAGAGCGTTAAATGCCAAGAAACCACGTCCGTGCTTTGCAAAGACACGTATTGGTGATATCATCCACTTTAATGTTAAGGCCGCTAGGTAAAAGCACTAATTGCTTCGGAAAGAAGCGTTTTTTAGCTTTACTGGAAAGAAACGTTTTATTTCCTGCGTCACATATCTCAACATGATAAACAACTAACAGAAGGCGTTGTGTGTTTTATAATGTTCCTGAATCATCAGAACTTGTTTCAATCCAGGGAACATCCAAATGAAAATAAAGAACTTGAACGCCGTCCATCAGAGCTTTCCGCACTGGTATCGCCCATTTCAAAACATTTAGTGTCAAAGAACAAAGTCAAGCAGACCAATTGTTTTACACAATAAAGTGGATAGAAATTTAGACAATTTTTCATGTAGCCCAGAGAAAGTAACAAGTCTCGCTAGTCGTGAACATGGTTTTCGATTCCAATTGGACAATTTTACGTTCATGATTGCAAACAATACAAAGCCACATTTGGGACGAAAATGACATGTTCGAACGTCAATGGCGAGAATTGGTTCACCACATATAGATATTTGTGTTGTTACAGAAGGAGGACATATGAAACATTTGTAATTGTTTAAAGTGAAAATTGAAAAAAAAGTTTTTTTTTTTTTTTTTTTTTTTCATAAAATATTGTTCCTTTTAAATCTGTAACATTTTTTTTGAAATATGGTAAATTTAAATCCTGGAACCACCTTGTATATTTTAATTAATTATTTCTCAGGTTAAAAGAAAGAAATTGCATTTAAAGTAAATTTGAAAATCGCATGGAATGAAATAAATATGTTGAAAGGACATATAACAGACATATATCGACTAAGTAAAAAATTTATAGAAACAATTGTGTATTCTCTATTTGAAAAACTTGTTCTGGTAATAAATATGCCAGGAAATGTACGCTTATTATTAACGAAGATTAAAAGTATATTTATCTCTAAAATTAAAAATACAAACTTTATATTCAGAGTTCCCTGAACTCATAGGCCAAACCTTAAGGGGAAAGTAGTGGCCGCGGTAGCCTAGTGGTCATGGCTTCATGGTCAGCGGTTTTCGTTCAGTCGTGGGTTCGATCCTTGACCGCTAAATACCCCTTGAGTAGCCGGGACTGATGCACGTTAAATCTATCGGGGCCCAAAGTCCTCCCGTAGGCGTGGTGTGGAAGTTAGGAGAGGGGAGTGTCAGCTTAGGTGTCGTCCTCGTCACTTGACCGTGGTTCAAAATTACGAGGTCCGTCTCCAATAGCCCTCAGTGTGACGTTAATAAAAACTAAACTAAACTAAGGGGAAAGTACAATACACATAAAGTGACATTTTTCGTTTGGAAGTGCGGGGTCGGGGAAAAGAAAAGTGTAGAGGATTAACAAAAAATGCTGAGGAAACGAAGAAACACTTCTTTATTTACATCAATGTGAAAGTCTTGCTAAGAATCATCATGTGTGAGAGCCAACTCTAATCCAAACCCCATGTTGTACCTTCACGTGTTTTTGAGAGTTATTTTCTATAATTTGTGGGTGAGTATTGTGAATGATTTCTTCATTGGCCTATACTTGCTACCACATCCACAGAATGATGCGATGTATCGTTTCTTTCTAGAAGAGGTATTATTAGAGTAACTTGATAATGTCCCAGTTTTCATTCAAATTGCCACGTAGTTTCAACATGATAGGAATCCAGTCCATTTGGACATTAATATGCATGATTATATCTCAACGACAAGATATCTCAATTATATCTCAATGCCACTATTGATGAATAAGACATGATGGACCAGTCATTTGGCTGGTATGTTTCACTAATTCTTCAACTGACGATACATGCATTTTCTTACAGGAACATCTCAAGGAACTCATTTACGAAACTTCAATTCACGCTAATGAGAACTTCATTGAAAAACTTTCAGCCGCTGCTGAAACTGTTCGCGAAACTGATGGCATTCTCAAAAGGGTACTCCAATCACTTACTAAACGTTGTCACGCATATATTATTGGGGGGAGGGGGCATATTTAATTATTAATGTAAATAAGAACTCTTTTTCATTTGCTCAACATTTCTTATTTTAGCATCAACACTTCTCATTTTCGACCCCATGTTTCTGTACAAAAAAATGCTTCCTTATGTTTATTGCACTTTTCCTTGAAGATTGTTCCATAAGTCAAGGGACACCCCGAACAGATTTAAGTGACAAGGGACATTTTAATACATAAAATAGGATTTAAAAGTAATGTATATTTAAAATTCTACAAATATATTACACTGACATGAGAAAAACCCACTTATTATTATATATATTTATGACATAATTACAAAGACAAAAATTTTATAAAATGTGTGATAAACATTCAATTCTCGAATTATAAACTTGTGACGTTAGGATATTTGTGATTTTTGCTTCAGTTATCTCGGGGACTTTACAGTAAGTTGAATTGCGTAAAATTATAATTTCATGGGAACTAAAATAAAACGCGATTAATTAAGATTAGGTTAGATGTGGATAAAAGTGAAGTGAATTTGATTAGGAAGTGATACGTGAATGAAATGTAACTGAAAGTAAAATGAAGGTTGATAAAAGATACTGTCAAGCTCATAGGTATAATTAAAAGTTATATTAAAGCATTATAGTTCATCTTTGGGAATTAAGCTAATCTTAGTTTCGTCCGAAACGGCTGTTTGTGTGAAGTGATTGAATTGGAACAAGCAAATTTGTAAGATAAACTTTACAATTTGATCCTAATTTAAAATTGACGAGTTAAGTGGGATTTGTGAGACAGTGACCATATCTAATTCTTTAGAGATAAAAAAGATGTATTTTATCTTGTTCTTTCGTTCTTCAATTGGAGTCTGATATTTGTTGGCTGTTTAATTAGAAAGAACATTATCAGTAGAATTTAAAAAGTATAAGAAAAGGCGTCACAAACCGTGCTTTTTAAAAAAGATATCCAAATTTATTCTATACTTCACAGTGAAAGTTAAATCAATTTTTCCTACAGAAAGACAAAAATTACTGAAAAAAATTTTCTAAATTTCGGAAGAACTACATTAAAAAATTCTTTTTTCTTATTCATTTTTCAAAAAAAGGAAAATAAGCATTTGATCTTGTATAAAAAAGTGTGAATTACTCACAAATAATAATTATTTTACATTAAAGGAAAAGCTTTCGAGAGAAAATATTGAAACAAAACGTTATTTTATGGAACATTTTAGGTAGGAAAAAAGTTGCAAAACAAAGAAAAAATTATGTTACGAAAAATGGTATTTTGAAATGAGCTTTAATTTATTAATTTTACTGTATCTTTTATTGCTCTCAAGTAACAAAGTAATTAAGAAAATAATCTCTGCAACAAAAAGGAAAAAATATAGTATAATTAAAATAATTTTGATATCTTTGACATCAGATTCTTAAAGACATTTATTGCATAAACGGTTTTTTACTTAAAGTTTTTTTTAAAAAAGTGGTCTAATATTTTTAAAACTTGTTTCTCATTCAGTATAATAAATATTGATACTTTCACAGATATTAGGATGGTAAACATTTATTTCTTTGTACTTTAAATCCTAAGTGTGATTCATCATTAACTTCGAATTTCTAAAATCATTTAACGTATTTTCCACAACTGCATAATATCGTTCTATTTATATTTTTTAAAAGTTGAAGAACGGGCACTATTCGCACGGGGGAATTACGGTTTAGCTGAAACTCAACAATCCCACTCAAAAGCACAAAATGCTAACTAAATAAGGAAAGCTAAATTTTAATTTTGAAAGAATACGTTTCAATATGATTAATTCGAAAAATAACAGAAATTCTGCAAGAAAAAATAAGGGAATGAATGAATAAAATGATCTCCGAAAATATCCATGAAGAATAAATTATCGGAAGCAAATATAGATCATGATATGTTACGTAATACAAGCCAATATCATCGGTAGCGAGTAGAAATCTTTCTTAGTAGAGGAAAAGATGTTGAAAAAAATACTGAAGACTCGCTTGTAGATCGTTTATTTAAAAATTTGTATAAGATCCACTAACTATGTTTTCCTCTGTTCCTTTTTAAAAGAGATCCAAATAATCATTCTGTACATTGTATTTCTTAAAAACCCGTTTTCAGGTGCACACCATTTAATTCCGTGAGTCTGAGAATTTCTTTCTTAGCGCTGGGCTGCTCATTCTCACATTTACGCACCCTCACATACTTTTTTTTTCTTTTAACCAGTGTATGAACCCTCAAACTAAGCAATTTTTTTTCATATGACTTTGTTAAATATGTAAACATTTTAATTTGAACTTAATGTGTAATTTAGAGCTTCACTCACATTGTTTATCTGCTATTATAACAACAATAATTTATCACAAACAGCCATACAAAAGTGTATGCTACACAACTGATAGATTAATATTTTTCAATGCTTAATTGACCCATAAAAAATTCCAATCAACATGAGAACAATATCGCTACATTAATTTTTTATTCTTTGCTTTCTCAGATGATACAAATAACTAGTTCAGACTAAGTACACTGAAATTGTTGGTTAGAAAAAAAAGTCATGTTAATAAAGTAGTTCTTCAATATACATCCGCTTCAATGACAGATAGCATTGCTAAATCAAGTTGGTGTTATCATTATGTGTGGCTATTTTTTAAAAAAGTGTTAAAACAAATTTAACATTTATTTAAAATTTAGTCTTGGTTCCACGGGCATTTTCTGGCTAATCTATCAGACCAGGATTCGTCATTATACACAGACAACCGAGTAATAATTGAAACAATGGGTTGCTTCGGTATATTTGCTCCAAAGAAGCGAAGAAGATTTCATCAGTCAGAAAAATTAAAGTGACAATTGTTTGGGGAGAGAAGAGAGCATTAACACATCAATCAATAACTCCCGAGGCTAACATTGAAAACAACATTTTTTTTGCAAAATTTTTTTTTATTCATCAACATAACATCTTTTGTTAATCACCTTTTAGGGTGATACAATCGTTCCAACGCTTTTCCAAATCTTTTTTTTTTCGCAAGAAATCTTTTTTGTTGCGAGTAAATAGCGATAAACAGCTTTCTTAATCATCGACTCGTTGCTGTTCCATCGAAAGCAATCGCAGCACCCACTTGGAAAAAACCTTTTTCATGCTCAATTTTTCATGAAGTATAGTAAATACACTTCCATATGATATCTGTGTCATCTCAGCAATCTCACGGAGCTTCACTTTACGATCTTTCATTATAATTTTTGTCACTTCACTCACATTTTCCGGTGTAACGGCTTCCACAGGTCTACCCGAGCGTTCCGCGTCATTTGTGTCGGTACGGCCACGTTTAAACTCGGCAAACCACCGACAAATCGTTGCTTTTGATGGACAAGAGTCCGGGTAACATTTTTCAATCCATTGTTTCGCTTGCACGGTGTTTTTACCCATTAAAAAACAATGTTTTATCAGAACACGAAACTCGGCTTTTTCCATTTTTTAAACAAACTACAAAACGACTTTACTCCAACCTCGATAACTCAGCTGTTTCTGGTTCGATCGACTTAAAATTTTGACTTGTTTCAAGCAAAGGTTAGTACTCTAGAAAGACCTGGTTACTGGTTTACTACGAGCGCCATCTTTGGGTTAGTCTCGGGAGTTATTGATTGATGTGTTATTCTTATGAATTTCTTAGGAAAAAATAACGATCACTGTTTAATGCTACAATGAGGTTCCTCATTCCGATTTCCCACTCCAATGTTTAATTGATCCATAACATTTATCGATCAATTAAACATTGAAAAATATTAATCTATTAGTTGATATTTTTCAATGTTTAATTGATCGATAAATGCCCCCTTCTCCTTCCGGGTATAACATTACAACAATCCGAGACATTAAAGCACAGAGGGTATCGGAACTGTTTACAAAGACTATTTTTTTTTGTCTTCATATTCCGTGTAATTTTAATGGTTATCATGAAAAATTATGCAACATTTAAAATTTTGGTCTCTAACTCACAAAAATATTTTTATTTTGTAACAAGTACAATAAAAAAATAAATTTTGATGAGATGAAAAATCGAGAGAGAAAGAAAAAAAAATAACTTCTCCTTTTTTTCATCAAATTACGAGGCATACGTAAGAATTATATTTTATGTTTTTTCCTAACGTATTTAATTTTTAATTATATATACTAACAATTTTAATTTTTATTTTCCATCATTTTTTTTTTGTAAAGTCAAAATGGCTAGAAAGAGAAAATGAAAATGTTTCAATTTGTAATAAGAATTTTAAAACATTTTTTTTTTTTGACACTTTGTTATAAAAATTAGAAAGGAAAGTGTTACAATTTGTAATAAAAAAAACTAGAATCTGATATTTAAAAAAAGGGAAAAGAGAAACTTATTTTCATATATTTATCTCTTTTCTTATAGCTTCAAAAAAACTCTCGAAAACATTAATTTGCCTTAAATTTTAATTTTTTAAGCAATTGCGTTAGTTTATGCGTGAAAGTTTGATTTGGTATTGTTTATATTGCTTACAATGCCAAACAAAAGTAATTCAAAATCTGAATATTAAAATAACCTAAAATGTTGCAAATTTTGTGAAAAAATATCACAATTGATTTTAGAGATAAAGTTAATGTTCTTTCTGAATTTTTTTTTAATTTACATTTAGAGATCTTTTTAAAGGGATGCTAAAAGCAAATTTTAAGAAAAGATCAGAAAATCGTGTTTTCTACAAATTCATTCAGCCCTTTTGTATAAGAATCTACAATATCAGAAATTCTACATTTTGTGAATAGGTGCCAATGCCTTTCGTTGCAACTAATTTTTTGCTCAAAGAATTACAAAAGCATTTACAATAAGCTTTGTAAGAAATGGCTCATATTTTTTCCACGATTCCCTCTACCTATTTATAATAGATAGCTGTAAAGTATAGTATTCCAGTGTAGGAAAAAGGGATAAAATTCCATGTTGAATAACATCAAAAAAAGTTATCTAACAGTTAAGATTAATTTAATACAGGAAATACAAATTAAATTTAAATGTGATTTTTGGCATGCTGATAGAAAATTTGACGTATTTTAAACAAAATGCCAATTGGGCTTTGTCCATTCATACAATTCTTCTATCTATCTCTCCACCTTTATTTCAGTTATTGTATATTATATTATTTTCATTCATTGAATATTTTATATGACGTTTCCTTCTTTTGAACGAAAATATTTGCAATTAGTGGTCTTTTACATGAAAAAGAATTTCAATAACTAGAAATATACATCTCTGCAAGACAATTGTTTTTCAGATGTTTTAATTATTTCCGCTTTTATTCATTCATCTGTTACCGACTACTCAGCGAAAGTTACTTTCAAAACAATGTATGAGATGGGATATAAAACAATTATTTTTCATCGTTCGAAAAAGTTTTAAAGATCAATTATCGATATTAAAAGTAAACAAAAAAACCTCTGGTTTCGCATTCTATACTTCGTAACACAATATTAAGTATTGTATAATGTTTTTTCTAACTAATTAATATGTTGGCTGCCCATACAGAAGCAAAACTTTCTCCAACAAAACAACCTCCTCATATCTTTATTTTTTCCCGTAATTCTCAAGGACGCTGCACAAACAAAGCGTTGTAGAAAAGGAACTTCATTTAAGATTTGATCCTTCTAAACTCTAGAATAGCAATTTTAATTAAGTTTTTTTATCCCACAGTTAAGACATAACGGAAAACCGTTGAAAAGATTCCTTGTTAAAATTCTGTGGCGAATCAGATAATGAAGAATTTTCTTCATTAAAACAAATTTTTCCCCTCTTTAGAAAGGCAGATGTATCCTGTGTTTCCAAACTAGATTACTTATTATTTTCAGCGTTTTTTAATACTTCCGACTGTATGCTATTGTGTTCTTTTGTTTAGAAGAAAAATATTTTATAAACGAGCGACTTGACTTTTGAATTTTATCTAATGGCGACATAAAAATGTTTCACCACGCTAAAAAGGTGACTCTTGTCTTCCATTCTTCTTTTTTCCTTTTTTGTATCATTAAAAGTTATTTCAGCGTGAAAATGTATTTAAATCCATGCCCGTAGGTATATAAAAAGAATTTGAGTTCTCAAAAATATTCTGTTTGTATTTCTTCAACTACGTCTTTCACTTTTCTCGAGAGTTGTATTATTCTATTTTAATGAGTGTGAAAGGTGACAAGAAAACGTATCCTATTCATTTATTTCCAAAAAAAGAAGACTTCAAAAATGAAAAAAGAAATAAAAGACTTTATAATAATTTCTCCATTTCGGATAAGGAATATTCCTGACATTATCCATCAATTATCGCAGTCTTTCTCTTTTATTATTGCCAGAAAACAAAATGGCATCGCAATTTAACAATATTCTCTTCAAACAAAAACAAATTACGTCTTTTGTTTGGAATACACGACTCGAGAAATGAACAAACATACAAAGAATTCAAACGATTTTCGCGTATTTTCTTCAGTACAATGATGAATAAAATGGTATATAAACACGAAACAATGAATTGCAAAATAAAGACAGTCAATAGAAAAAGAATTTGTTGTCAGAAAAATATAGCGGTTTGTTTTCTAAATTTATTATTTAACCTCGTATTCGCGTGTATCATTGAATGCGTGCATTAATTTAAAAAATAGTTTAATAATCATTTAGGTCACATTTTTGAATATTAAATTAGTTAATTACTCTTTTACAATTAAATTCGAACAACACAGATTAGGAACTTTTTAAACCTTGTATGATTAATTCGTTGCTTCGAAAGTGTTATAAATAAAATGATTTAAATTCCGGGTTTTGAAATATCTGGTGATTTAAACAAAATACACAAGTCGTCTATGATAAATATTCGATTAGAAAAGCCAATGTTTTTCAAATTAATCTTCTAAACTCAATATTCTTTCCAAAATTCAATAAATATGTGCACAAAAGATTAATCCTAATATATATATGAACTATTATAAACACAAAAAGGCAACTTTGAAAGTACCTTTATAAAAGGTCTCAAATAGAAATCAAGTTGATAAGTTTGGAATTTATCGCTTAAAGAGGGGAGTTCCATTTTATGTTAAATTTTTTTAAAACTTTGACGGACTTCTAAAGTATCGAAAGGTTAAAAGCTCATCATCAATCATTTCAAGCAGTGCAATCAGGATAATGGTTGAAGTTTATTTGAAAACGACTGGTGATTCAGAATTTTACAGCAGTTTTTTATAGCGACGCTTAAGCAAGCCTTGAATGAAAATTAATATTTATGATCAATTTGGAAATCTGAGAATATAATTGTAAAGTTCTTTTAGATGTTTTTTAAGTAAAATATTTTTTGAGGAAGAGACAATGACACTCTTGGAAAAAACCTTAACTATAACTTTAAATATATATTTTTTAAGCAATCGTGACATTTTAATAGCCATCTCGAAACAAAATCTACCGGAAACTTCTTGAAAGAAATGATACATTCGCATACATTTAATAATATTTAGTGTGCAACAACATTTCCATCGTTATTTATGACCTCTTGGCAGCCTGATGGTAAATTGTGAATACCATTTTTGGAAAATGCCTTGTCTTTAGAGGCGAAGATTTCATGCAGTGATTGGTTGACGTCGGCTTCCGTTTTGAAATTTTCCTCCTTCAAAAAAAATTTGCAGAGAGAGAAACAGGTGATGATCGGAGGGTTCTAAGTCTGGGAAGTATTCTGGATGCGACAGAATTTCTCAGCTTAGTTGTGTGATTTTTTTGACGAGTCACCAACGCAGCACGAGGTCTAGGATTATCATAATGCAGTATGCTATACTTCCTACTGAATATCGCCAAACATTTTTCTTTGAGATCTTATTTTAAATCATCTATTTGCTACCAGTATCTCACCGATTTATAGTTTTCGTATTGTTTCAAAAATTTGTATTTTATTGGTCCTTAGGCGTCCCATCATATACACAGCATTCTCTTATTCAGACACAAACTCGATTTACGAATTCACTTCTAAATTAATAATTCATTATTATCAGTCTCACACAGAGTATCATCACAATGGTATTGACAACTGACGTCATATTTTGAACCATAGTCAAGTAATTAGGTCGATACCAGAGCTGGCAAGTTTCTCTATTAACCTTTATAAATCGGCGAAACATATATGGAACCAAAAACTTTTCCTCGCTTACTTCGGATACGGTATAACTGCTGTACCAAACTATTTAGAGACAGTTCATTTTCCCTTTTTCCAGAAGAGTTTTCTGGACCCTGTTTTACGATTGCTTTACCGTGGTTTGTAGTTAGGTGGGGAAATTTTTCGCCAGTGTTATCAAGTTTGGTGCATAATCCTTATCATTGGCGACTTATAGAAAAAACTTGTTCCGATTTTGAAAATAAATTCTCCATTTGGTAATATTACACTATCCATGATAGACGGAATATTGTTTTCTCTTGTTTTAAAATCTATAAGGCATGCAGTGTAGCACTTTGCGTCGGCTAGAACTATTTCAAAGAATATCACATAATTTATTTAAAAATGACTTAATACATAAACCAATGAAAAACTTACGATCAGAATAAAAAATTGGAAATACTAACAAACAAAAAAATGACTCTTTTAATAGCCTTTTAAAATGTAGAGCTCATTTTTTTTTTTTTTACATTTTTAAAACACACATTTCAAAAGCATTGTTTACGACAATTTTTTAATTTATAATAATTCTAATCATTTCTTAATTTAAAATATATGTTTGTTAAAAAGACAAGAACATATTCAAAAATTTTAAGATAATCAATTAAAATATATTTTCCTTAGATTAAAGATTCAGAAAAAAGATTTATGATATAAAATTGTTTCACATTACTTTCAAAGAATATAAGAAATTTGTAGAAAGCTTTGCCTTTGTTTCTGTATATTAGATTTACTCAGTATCTTTGAAACGTATTCAATTAAGTGTGGGGGGGGGGAATGTTTTGATCTCACTTTCTCATATTTGATCACAAATGGACGACGGTAGCTGAGTGGTCATGGTCACGAAGTCGTGAAAAAGAGAAGAAACACAGGAGCTAGATTGAGTTTAAAGTAAATTCTAACGAAATTGAAATAGATGAATGTCTCTAAGCTACTTTTTTAAGAAAACGCATTACATTTCATTTACGCAGATATATATTTTTTGTGTTATTCATAGACATATTAAAAGGGCCGCGGTAGCCTAGTGGTCAAGGTCGTGGACTAGCGACCGACGGTTTTCGTTCAGTCGCGAGTTCGATCCTTGGCCGCCAAAGACCCGCCGTGTAGCCGGGGCTGATGCACGTTAAATCTGTTCGGGGCCCAAAGTCCTCCCGTTGGCGTGGTGTGGATGTTTGGAGAGGGGGTTGCCAGCTCAGGTGTCGTCCTCGTCACTTGACCGTGGTTCAAAATTACGAGGTCCGTCGTCAATAGCCCTCGTGTTGCTTCTAGTGCGACGTTAATGTAAACTAAACTAAACTAAACTAAGACATATTAAAATTTTATCTTCTTTATTGAGTGGTTGGTTTTATTAACGACGTTTTAAGATAGAACACGAGGACAACTAATGACGAACCTCCCATTTTAGAACTTCGGTCAAGTGACTCGGACGACACCTGAGCAGGCGCTTTCCTCTCCGCATTATGCCATTGAGAGGACTTAAGACCTCGACATATTTAACGTGCATCAGCCCCACTAAATGGCCGGTCTCTTATGACATCAGGGCTGGATCACACAACTCGAATAAAACAACACTAACTGCGAGTTTGCGACCATAAAAATAGGCTACAACGGCTACCTGTCAGACGACGAGGACGACAATTGTGTTTTAACCAAAATTTCCAAACTGTCCCCGCCTTGTAAATGTTAGGAATTCGAGTTTCCGATAGATTTAACTTTCATTAGTAATTTCATTAATTCATTCAGCTACACGACTGGTTTTTTACTTGTTCCTACACTTTTCTACAACCGATTTTTAAGTGTGAATTCTATGGGTCATGTACCCTATGGTTTTTTACTTGACCTGTAAGATTTCTCGTTACAACGTTGAGTTTATTACTACTTCGGAGATGGCTCAGAAGCTTATAAATTGCAACTTAAAACTGAAGGCTGGAATATGTTTGTAGCATACTTCACTCCAAATCAATATAAACTGGTGTCCATTACATTATTGTATAAAATAGTAAATTATTCATAGAAATTATTGGTTATTAATGTTTCTTTTCTTTCTTTCTTTTCTTTTTTTTTTTTTTTTTTTTTAAATTTAAAAAACCTTTTTTCGATGTAACAGAAGTTTTTTCGCGAAGACTCTGTCTTTTCTTCTTTGGGTTTTGTCTTTTTCATTAGAAAGTCATTTTTCAAGTACTGTAGAAAATCAGATACTATGAAAATTAGAAGAACAATTATAATTTTCTCACGTGTGATTTATATATAACCTCATTTTATTCTCTCTAAATATGCTGGTTTATTACAAAGTTCCAGAAAAAAATGTTTGAAAGGAGTTAAATTTTATTTCTTAGTTAATTTTGCAGAAGAAACGATCCACATATCATAAAAATTAATATTCCAAAGACATCATTTATGTTCGTTTTTAATTTCAAAGAATATCATAAGCTATAAAATAAAAAAGCATGTTAAGAAAGCTAATTCAAAGAATTCCTTTGGCGTGGTCTTCGGTGAGATACAAGAAAAACATTTTGTTCCTATCAGCATACAAATTATTTTGAATAACAATTTAAGCTTATTGGAGCAAGTAACATTTTTTTCCCATTAGCATAATTTAAGAAGCACAGCACAAAGAATTTAAATATTGAAATAAAGATTTATGAGACAACAAATAGAATTCTTAAAAGCGCTGCAGGAAAGCAGCCCATAAGGTTTGTAAGAGGATTAAATTTTTGACTTTGTATTCATTCGGCACTCGAACAAGAACTTCCCATTGATATTTGAGAGTATTCCACACCAAATTATGAAAAAAGGGTCAGAGTATCATTGGATTAAGCTATTTTGGGGAGCTAAGCCACCAATCCGATTTGTTTAATTTGATCAGATTAAGTCAACAATGAGGACGAAGAGGCTAAAAGGGAAATAAAAATCTTTGCATAAAGTAAGCTACGAAAAAAGAATTCAGAACTATCAAATGCAATACGCTTTGTCTTTTTTTTATTTTGCAAGGAATAATGGTAGAAGTTCTTTTCGAAGAAATTATGTTATTCATTTTAACTCATATTTTTAAAAAAAAAGTTGTCCCCGAAAGAATAGACTTTTGTGGTCATTTGAAATCAATTTTAGGAACATTTTAATGATTTATTTTCATTTACTTAATAAGGTATAACGAAATCAATGCTATCTAAAATTTTGTAGTTATTTAATACATAGATATTTTTTCACAATTTATAGTTTAAAAATATCCAAATCAAAATTAAGTCCAATACTTCTGATTGAAATTTGTGTTAGAAATTCTCGGATTACAGAGTGTGGTTAGTAGGATGATTAATGTTTATTGACCAATTATTTGCAATTTTGGACTCAGAAATTCCAGTAAAGGTCACAATACCTCAGTCACTCCTTAAGTATCTCGGGTCCTCAAATTTTCCTTGATGATTTGGTTTGAGCTAATGTGGTTCTGGAGTCATAATGATATATTGAAGATTAACTTCATAATGCTGAACCACAATCAAACCTAAAAACGACCCTTGGATTGGTACTAAACTCTTCTAATTTGAAACTAATTGTCATGGAATCTCATACCAGTTTACATTGAAAGTGCAACACATTCAACTATTCCTGAAGCATCATAATTAATATTTTGGATGGAAGTGGGATCAAAACTGGAGAATGTCAATCATGAAACTTAGTACTTGTGCTAGTAAGATCTCCTCCACGTGTTAGAGTCGCATGGATGCTTGAGAGTGAATTAAATAGAACGCTGCGGCGTTTACTTTGTAATCTGATTGTAGGAATAAATTAAATTCCTAAGATGCTTGACTGCATCAATTCAGAACCTATTCAAAACGCCAAAAACAGTCGGGCAGAAACTTTAACACATTTGAACCAATAATTTTGGAAAGGAGTCATCTACAATTTTGTTTTTACAAATTTACGTTTCGATTGTTCCGTAGTCATCCAATGTCGATTCAAGTATTCCATATGAAATCGAGATACATTTCATCTGTAAAAACACTTCTAAATAGATCTCACTGCAGCTCTCATTTTCAAACGGGGTTATCTCCCAGAGGGCGACTTTCCTCTCCTACACTCCTCATGAGCTGATTACTTCTCATAGCTTCAATGCGCTCTAATCCAAGACATCAGGAAGCTCTACCAGTATATACCACCCAATTACAAAGACTTCTGCAATGAAACAACCAATGAGAGGTCCATAACTATAATGGATGAAACATCTGAACACCTATATTTTTCTCTCACACATATTGTGCCCATTGTTCTTAAATCCAGTAAAGTAAAGGGGATATTTGCATTTTTTTTTTCACTGATATCACAAAAAAGTGGTTTTATAAATTAATGTGAGTGACGTCTTTTCTTCATTATTTAATTCTGCCACCATCTTGCAGCCTAATTAAATAGTCAATATTTAATAGAATATAATTGAAGTTACGTAACAACAAGACAAAGTTATTTATTAACCAACAAAAATAGATAGGGTCGCTCTCTCGTTTATCCCTCTTAACTCGTCAATTCTAGATTATGATCTAATAATAAAATCTTAACTTACCACACCACTCGTTCTGATCCACATACTTTTCGACAAAAATTGAACCTTATCTTAGTACTTTATCCAGAATTCGCTTCGATCAAAAGATTGATTACCATGTTTTAATCTAAATTACAAATATGTATCAGCTAATCCTTATCATATATCTCCCTTCTTTTCTTTCAATTTTATTTCCTTAATATATCAATATCCTTAATGTAGTTCCTTTAACCTTTGTTTTCATCTGATCCACATAATCACGTTTCATTTCGGTTGGGAAGAAATTGTAATTTTATGCAATTCAAATTATCATAAAGTCCCCAAGGTAAGTGAAGAAAAAGGGGCGAGTAACCCAACGTCACAAGTAGACTTGAACTTACAGAAACCAAGTTTCTTTTAAGACAATATCTGGGCAGTAAAAAATATTTTTTTCTGTGCTTCGTATGGGAACAGTATCAAGTTTATTTTATTTTCTGGAAACATTATGGAAACTTTTTTTTTTTTTTTTGCATCTCCTTGAAAATTTATAAAATTGGAGATGATCCCTATTTAAAATGACCGTTTCATTTATGAATAACATTAAAATAAGAATAATTAAAAGTATTATATGAATACTGTTCTTTAATCACCTTCATTAACTTTATTATTACATGATAAAAATGACTCAGAATATAATGGCGCTGTTTTGTATCTTATTGGGTGGAAATAAAAAAAAATGAAATGATTATCCGATAAAAATAGCATTCAAATACCTTACAAGGCGTGGAACAGTCGTATCGTATTTTTTTCAGTATGTATATTAATGAGAAGTGAAGATTAAATTAATATAAGTATGTTATAAAAAGTTATTCATTTACTACACTTCGTCTGAAACATTCTTGTGTAATCTGATATTGGTATTTATTGATTTCTTGTCTTGTATTGAAGGCATTACCGATGATTATTTTGTTTGTGCGTAAAAAAAAATTATGGATTTTTTTTCAGGGGGAAGGGGCTCTCTTAATTCTTGATCGGCCATTTCTTGATTCATTTTATCTTATGAAAAATGGATACTAATTATAGCATGTGCATACTTAAGCTATCGAATTTTTAAAAAGAGGTAACTTTTAGTTTTATTATTAAAATATATTTGAAGGGGAGGAATATTTTCCATATGCGGATTATTTGTCTTGTTATTGTGACATTAATTCTTTAGGGGAAAAAAAGTACTTATCTTATATTCATTCCTTTGTAATAATAGATTCTCATCATTTGATCATTTATTCTCGGGCTACTGGCAAGAGCAATAATGAAGCGAAATTCCTGTAGCAACAGAGAAAATTCCTTTCTAATGCAAATTTAGAGATTATCGTGCATCACGAAGGGAAAAACAACAAAATTCAAATGCAAATTCACATACATCCGATCTCATTTTAATTATATTGACAGAAGTGCAATTCATAACATGAAATAGCTAGGAAAATAATAAGAACGTGGATACATAATAACGTAGATAATCATGTAACAAGATTACATTTAGTTGGAAACTTTCTATATTAGAATTATCATCTTTATCGTGTACAAATTTTCACATACGTGAGTTTCTAGTATTTTTATTTAATATTAGTCTATATGCACTCTCTCTGAATGTAAGAGGAAGATTAAAGAATTATTGATACCGAAAATTGAGAAACTTTCATTCCTAAAATATAAGGGACTTTAAATGGTTCGTTAGATTACGTGGATATTTCCTTTTCTATGCTGAAACTATTTCTTTCAAGTAAATAAGTGCAACTGAAATATGTATATTATATGTTTTGGTTAATGACTTTCATAGTTTTCTTTTAAAATAAAAGTAATTACATTTACCTATTTTGAAAATGTAATTAATTTAAATTTACAATCGTTAATTTATAGAATTAATGTAAGATAGTGAATGAGCCAATTTAGAAATCGTTAGGCTAAATGATTCTATGATCTATATATTTTACTTCAATCTGTGTAAGACGACTTGCACTCTATAACAAAAAAAAATGACGAACCAAGAAGGAGTTATCGGACGGAGACAAAAATTGACGGATAGGAAAATTATGTGCAGAATAGAAAATGATTTAAAATTTCAGAAAAATGGAATTATTTACTTCAGAGTTACATAGTTACAAAGTAACGAGCTCAGAGTTACATAGTTACAAAGTAACGAGCTCAGAGTTACATAGTTACAAAGTAACGAGCTCAGAGTTACATAGTTACAAAGTAACGAGCTCAGAGTTACATAGTTGAACCACCTCTAGCCTGGATGTACAAGCTGCCACACGACGTGGCTTGGTGATAAAGCTCCCTGATGGTCTCCTGCGGTATTTCTTACCAAATTTGCTCCAATTGTTGGGCCAAGACATCAACATTCTCTGTTACATGCAGCCGCCTTCCCATTATATCCCAGACATGCTCGATTGGAGAAAAACCTTCCTGGCCCTCGAAGTGTTTGACAAGTTGTAAAACAGTTCATACCAACACATGCCGTATTTGGTCTGACATTATCTTGCTGAAAAATAAGACCAGGGTACTGTAAAAGGAACGGTAGCAAAACAGGTCTCAGAATGTCGTCAACATACCGCTATGCTATAAGTGTACCTCTAATGACAACCAAAGGGGTCTGACTATCAAGGGAAATGGCACCCCTGACTATGACTCCTGGTTGAGGGCCTGTGGGGAGTGCAAAAGTGAAAACAGCATCGGCACGCTGCCCTGGACGTCTCCAGACACGTCTTCGATGATCGTCGGGAAACAGTTTGAATCAGGATTCGTCGTTAAACACTATACGTCCCCATTCAGCATCATTCTAACCTAATCGAAAAAAGCACCGCTGTAATGTGGCTCGACAGTGTGCAGGAGTTATGACAGGTGGCGTAGCGGTCGGTACGAGCGTAAATTTCTCTCTATCAGCCGTCTGTGAATGGTCATGGTGGACACTCGTGTGACGGTCACACGTCCGATGATTGATAACGATGAATCAGGCATTGTGACAGCTGATCTAACTATTCCTCTGTCCTCCCGATCTGCTGTGGCCCTAGGGTTCCCAGTCTGCTTTGTAGCCCCTAAGTCACTTTAATCTAATGCCAATCACCATTGTCACTATTCACTTAGCATCTCTTCATCCTTCAACCATATTACAGGCAATTCTCCGTTTCCCAAATCTGCCTCTTTCAATCCAGTACGACTTCTTTCAAGCTCTGGTACGGCGAGGCATTTTTTCAGTCGTTGAAAAGTATCCTAAATCGCAATGCAACAGAGAATTTGACCATCAAACTGAGAATAGCTTCTTATATACACTTGTTGAATTCCGATGCGCTGAGCTCCCGCTATTCATTCATTGGACACAAAATTTTAATCATTTGCCTGTTCGATCCAAATGTCTTTGCATATGAAATTTCAATATAATCGGCAACTTCTTCTTGGTGCGTCGTTTTCTTTTGTTATAGAGTGTACATTTTAAAATGGATTTCTTATATATATTAAGAAACTAATAATCCGTTTTAAAACGAGGATTTCTGATTGATTTTCACAGATTGCACTTGGGTGCAACATAATAGAAATTGACGAAGAACCCCGCAATTTTGAAGCTCAGTCAAGTGCTGAATACGGTACCTTAGCCGACCCATCCTTTCCAAACTTCTACACCATACTAATGGAATGACTTTTGGGTCTCGGTATATTTAACGCGCATCAGCCTCTGCTACACGGCGGGTTATTAATGGTATGAGGACTCGAATTCCCAACTCGATGGAACCAACAGCGAGTTCGACACCATAACAACTAGACAGTCGCGAAGGCATGGGGTTATTGGAAGTAAATATATATGCGGAAGATAAGCTCTGTTTTGTAGTGAATTGTGGCTTAAAAATCGGAATTTGGAGAGCTGTGTTTCTTAACAAATGTTCAAATTTTATTCAATAAAAATTCCATATAGATGTTAGCGTTATTTATTACGTGCTTGTTACTCTAAAAATCAGTGTGATGTCCTTAACTCTCTGGTGGGCACAAGATTTGTTTTTCTTTCAGAGAGAACCGCTGCATCGGATGCACAGATATACCAAAAAATATCAGTAACTGTGATTTAAATAATAGAATTCAATAACTTCTTTTTTTCATGCATGTCTTATATATAATTAAAGGTCATTATTCAAAAGTTTGACATGAAATATGCATTATTTTCCTTTAAATAGGTAACATATAAAAAATACAAATACTAGGCGCTAAAACGAGTTTTCAGTCTTGATAGTTATACATTATTAAAGTTGGCGCATTTCTTGTTAGAACTGCTTTCTCTTTCCAGGAAAATATTTCAATTTGTTAAGGAATTGAAGAAACTATAAAACCTTCTAAAAATTATTTTAAAAAACAACAAAAATAAACGCATAACAGATGAGTCAACTCTCTCTCCTAGAAGGTTAGAAGCATTCTGTAGATCATAAGATAGACAGTGGAGTTTGGATTACTTTTAAAGCCCTAAATGATGTTAATTAGAACTAGGCCTGCTTGTCAGGCTAATAATTCTACTTATGTTAAACTGGGGTATGAGCAGTTAAGAACTAAATTTTTCAACAAACTATATATATATATATATATATATATATATATATATATATATATATATATATATATCTTTAATTTTATAATTACGATTACTATAAAATATACTCAATTTAATATTTTAGCGTACGTTTGAATTTTAATATCTGAAAAGAATATTATTGTCTACTTTAATATTTTTATTTTTTGCTTCACACACATACACACAATGGCAATATTTAATTAAATCATAAATATAAATTTGAATGTTTGTCTGTTTGTCCACAAATGTTCTGTCTGCTTGTATACAAATCCACACCATTAACCCTATTACTTCAAAAGGATTTACGGAGTTTCGCAGATGCTTCCTGTGGAACCTGGTATACCAGTTAGTAGTTTAATAATTATTTTAATAGGTTCCAGGACATATGGTTGAATTGTAGAATAACATATCTAAGACTTCTTATTTTTATGATATATATCTTACCATATTATTAGTAGCACTTAGATTTTTTTTTGTGCCTAATAATGAGATTTTATTCATTTAATAGAACTTCAAACGTAATTTTTTAATCAAAATGTTGTTTTCTTCTCAGTTGAATATGGACATTATTTTTTAGATATATTTGCATTTAGATATCATTTTAAAGAAAACTGTTATACAATATGGCTCCAAGTTTCTTCTGCTTCCGTAAAGGCACTAATGCATGTAGGGAACCTAAAACATTTTTTCTCTAAGTAATACCAACATTTTAAGAAATAATTTTTCTGAAAAAGAGAAAAGAAAATTAAAATTTACAAAATTATAAAGTTCTGTTACTTTTTCATAGTAAATATATAGTAATCTCATTCAAAAAGTTGGTTCGCTATAATTTGTGTATTGTTTTCTACATGAGGAGTAAAATATTATGATATTTGGGGAATATTATTTTTAAAAATGGTACCTAAATACAAATATATCCAAACCAATCATGTCCATATCCAAATCAAAGGGAGAGTAAAACTTTTTGACCGAAAAAAATACTTTTGTAGTTCAATAAAATGACTAAAGTATCAATCATTATTATGTACAACTCTACTAATAATTTTTAAGACATAAATGTCACAAAAAGGAAGAGCCTTCAATTCGGTACTTCATTTTGCCCCTTTTGCCCTTGCACACCTAAACAATTAGTCTGTTCTTTGTAAAACGTTACATAGAACAAAAGTTCTTCATTATAATTTTTGATTTTGCTTTATAGCGACAACAGTTATATATATATTAAGATATAATTTTTATGTTGTTTTAATTTCCACTGAATAGATCGTTTTTATTTTTAATTCTTGTTTCCTATTACCATATATATATTATATTACTTATAAATCTACTCTGTTTTGTATTGAGTGCAAACGATTCTTTTACTCACAACCTTCAGAATGACATGTACTTCCGCGGATGCCAACCATCGTCAAATAAAATATCCAGCCTTTGAATGCAAAATTTATAGCGCTCAGTGAAAAACTTGTTTTTTAAATAACTCTGGGATATCATTGAGCTAAAAAAACCGTCATTTATACTTGTTTGCTACACGGAAAGCTTTCAACACTTAAACGGATACTTTGTGTTCATATTGAAGTGTTTCGGTGTGTATAACAAAAGTATCATGAAGCAAAAGAGTAATATTTCAACTTTTTAAGCCTCAAGAGCTGTTTAGATATTGAAATTAAAGAGCGCCGATTTATCAGGGACTTATAATAAGATCTTATACACGCAAATATGACACGGATGAAAAAACAACCTTCAGCTCTATTAATAAAATGCTAATTACTCTAGATATAAGTGCTTTGGAAGAAAAAAAGGAAAAATAACTCTTCAAGTAGATATTGGATGGTATGAAACAACCATGTTTTTGATAAAAATAAGTTTGCCTGACAAACAAGATGAAAGTTCTATTTATACTTAGTTTTTATGACTAAAAATGCATAAAAAATGAGGCGATAATAGCGTAATCTTGTCTCACCGGTATTCAAAAGAAAGCGAAAATGGAGCAAGTGTGGGACGGTGTATTTGGGATATGATAAGCATTGGAATATCGGATAACAAAAAAGGATGAAAGTATTGTATCAAAGGGTCAAACTTGAAACAAAGTTACATTTCTCATGCTTTTTTAATTATTTTATGTTAATTTTTTCCACTTATATTTTTGAATAGTATTTTTAGAAGAGTGTTACGATTTCTTTCCAAAGCAGGGTGGAGAGACAGGTATATAACATAATTTAATCATAATTTAATCATAATCTTATTTAAGTTAACTTAATAAATAAATAAATGCAAAAGTATATCCTGCATTTATAATTAATAATATGATCCAGTGACGTGCCTCTGTCAATTTTTTATTGTATGAAATTTAGATATCTAAAAACTGTTTCCTTCTTTACATATCATATTCTTAAAATACATGCGGTCAAATTCTATAATTCAATTTTCTATTTAGACTAATTTAAATACACTCTTCATACATATATATAACAGTATTCTCTAAGTGAATGTCAAGCCTGTAAAACATGTTTAACTCTGCTTCTCTGTCATAAGCCAGATTCAGAACTAATAAATGTTACATTTAATTTTCGGTATTGGTCTATCTTCTTAATCTATTTTTATTTGTTTCATGCCTTGATTACTTTTTTATGCTTTGAAGTTCCTTATATTGCAGTTTTGCTCATGTAATCTTTCATGCATTTGTTTATTTTCTTATTAAATTTGTGGGGTAATTTTCTTTTCCCTATGCTTTTTCAATTAAAATTATATTGATTTTTCTCTTACATTTTCTGTATCGTAAAAATTCTTAAAGTAAGTTTTCATTCTAATTTTAAGGAATTTTGATCAGTTGTATTTTATGTTTCAATAATTTTTTAAATTATTTCTTTCCAACTATTGTGTTATATCATTGAAATATAAATGCATACACACGCATAAGCACGCACGCACGTACACACACACACACACATATATATATATATATATATATATATATATATATATATATATATATATGAGTGTGTGTATTTCAAAAAACTTGTTTAATCATCTAGCTATTAAATTAATTTCCTAGTTCAAGCATTTAATGAGTACAAATAGAATGCTACATTTATAAAGATATTAATGATATAAATTATGAAACTAAAGCTGGTATTAAAATAAAAGATAATACAAAACCAATTATATATTTACAGAAAGACTTTATGATTTGCTATTTTGGAAGAGTTTTAAATAATAATGAAATTATTTGCAAATATTATTATAATTTATTGATTAATAAACGTATAGAAGAAAATTATGCTTATTTAGAAAAAAAATTAACATAGAAAATAATAATAAAATTACTGCTGTATATAGAGTAATAGGGTTACTAATTAATAAAATTAAATTTCCTCATAACTTAATTATTTTAAAATTTCATAAAGAGCCTATTATACAATTAGTAAAGTCAGTAATGGTTAAAATACTTACATTACAAAAGCAGATGTAATATTACAAAAGTTTTACAAGACACTAGTAAAATGTTTAATAAAGCTACTATAATTAAGTGCTGTCAAATAACTTGAATGCTATTCGAAAAGTAAAAGACAGCTGTTCTTCAATTCAATAGACATTGTTGATATAGTTAATAGTAAGAGACAATAATATAATTTTCTTCATTTTGGCATTATTTAATCTAATACAGTTTTTACTTTTAATATAGTTTGATATATAAACGGGGAATAACGTTATATACAAATAAATTATGTTCATGATTAGCAAATCTCACGACCACTTAAAAAGTTAATTTCGCAATCTTTTAACTAGCCACCATAGTGCTATTGTTTTAGTTAACCCCACAAGTAGTATCTGAACACTTTTCAAAATGTTATCGTAGAAAGTTTTGCTTATAGGTTTCATTTCTGCTTTCGTTAGGAATGAACTTAATTTTCAAAAAAAATGTCACCTAAATTTCTTTTTAATTTTTTATAGGAAAGAAATATAAAAAAATATAAAAATTAAGTATTTTATTTACTTATCGAATGATGTATTTACCTTAGGCCATATGTAATCAGGAATAATGAAATGAATGAAAAAGAATAAAGTTATTCAGAATTTTAAGACGGTTGTAAGGCAGCCATTTTTTTTTTTTTTTTTTTCTTCAATATTTTCTAATTACCTTTTTTAAAATTTGGTTTCTCTCTCTCTCCTTCTTAGAATGTTTTGGAATCAAACGATTTTAATATCAGTTTTCCATTAATATCTAACATAGGTTAATTTGAAATAGATCGCGTAATATATTAAATTAAATTAAAACAGAAGAAAATAGTCCCATTGGTGACGAAATCTGTTTCTTCGCAACGCATTCCATAGCACATTTTTTTATTCGGATTCATTGATTGTTCATCTGCAATCATGTTATATCCCTCCCCCCCCAAAAAAAAAAAAAATTCATTCTAAATAATGAAGAATAAATTTAGTTTGAATCTAACATTTGGCAAAGTACTGTATTTGTGTATTTTATCGCTGAGTTAGAATTCTCTTCGCACAAATCAGATTCCACAACGACTTAATTGCTCTTGGTTTATTTAAATAATGTATTTTTGGAAGAACAAGAACCGTTATTCTAAACACGATTTTCACAGTCATTTATAATGTATGAGAAATTATCTCTGCTTCAAAATACATTTAACCATCAAAACAACAATACAAAAACAAATGTTGAAACTTACAATAAATAAGTTCGAATACCCACATAACATGAGCTGAATAATAAAAAAAAAAACTACTTTTATATCGTGCTCTTAATAACACAATCCCATTTTGAATTCAAAAATCAGAAGCAGGCTGTATTATTTAACAAATTTAAAAAAAAAAAACTATGCAGATTGAACAAGAACGTCTTTGTTGCCGAGACATATTACAACGCCTCAACGAAATATAAATATTGACAACGAAGCTCTTTGCTAGCGATCTATTGTCGTCTGCATCCGAATTAATGAAGAACAAAAATATCGTTTGCTGATTGTAAGCGATAAGTTTTCAGACGACTATAATTTAAATGTATTTATTTTAAAAGAACTTTCAACAGTTCATGAACTCTGAATAAATAACGATACAGTTCTGTGTAGCAGAGTGCATCGTCTTGGAAATTAATGAAGGATGTTTGTGTTTATGTTTTTACGAATGCCCAGTCAATTCATCTTATCAGAGATTCCATCGTAATTTATTTTCGCTCTATGTGTTGGATTGCATTGTTTTTACACGAACTGATTTTTTTTTTCCAATTATTATTATTTTTTACGAAGTGATGAAGTGTAGAAAGACTTCGTTAGAAATATCGCGAATTGAGGTTGTTTTGTATAGTATTTACTAGGGTTTGTTGATTTCCGGATTTTAATTGGATCATTCGTACGTAGAATAAATGTTAAATAAGTGTCAGATTGAAGAGACATGTTTGTTTTCATTACGATCCAACCGGGGGAGATATACAGTATTAAAACAGGAAATTAATTAAAGTGATCAATATTTCAATTTCATTCATAAAATGCTCAAGTTCCATTTACATCAAATGTGATAAAAATACGGAATACTGTGTGAAAAAATTTCTTGTTAATAATAAAAAAAAAGAATGATTAACTTTATTATACTCAATAAGTTTCCTGTTAATAAATAGATTATTTACTGAACTCCATTAGTTCTAAAGCAAATTTATTTGCTAAGGTCACTGTGTTTCATATGCCAGGTTTCTTGATTCTGTAAATTTATTGTCATGATATTTAATTCATTTTTATAAGCTATTCTTGTTGTACTCGTATTTCATTCTGCATTTAGTTTTATTAGAAACAATTATTTCCATGAAAACTGATTTCTATTCTATTTTGTGAATAAAATATATGAGATTGTATGTTATAAATCTGTAGAAGTGAAAATAAATATAAAATACTTTAAAATTCTTTACACCTTTTGTCACATAAATAAAACTTCAAATGTTAATAGTATATATCTAAAATATTGTTAGCATAGTAATAATTATTTTATTTAATAACGTAATGTTTTCTGTAAAATTTTACTATACTTCTAACTTTTGCATATTATTATGAAAATGTTAAAAGAAAAATTACTTTTTAGATATCTTAAAGACTTTAAGTCTTTTATATACTCCGAATTTAATTTATTACTGTTATTTTAAACATTTCGTTTTTAAATTACACTCATATAATGATAAAAAAAAATAATTCCAAGAAACGCCATTGGAATAATGAATTTTCTGAGTAATACAAAATAATTTCTTAATTACCAACATCAAATTCAATTCAAATGACCTTAAAATTAAGCATAAATAAGAATATTTAAAACTGATTAAAAATAAATATTCATGTATGTTTTTTCGACAAAAATATCAATGGAATTTTTGATCTATTTATTATTGATCTACAATATTAATTATTGATCTACTTTACTTTTTACTTCAGAGTCTTTCGGTAATATTCAAAGCTGCATAAACAAAGTCATCAGAAAACACATACCTGGGAAAAAAATTCACACAATTAGGAAAAATATTAAAAATTAACCAAAAAAAAAAAATTAAAAAAAAAAAAAAAAAAAAAATGAAAATTTTAAAAAATCAGCACTTAGAAATAAAAAAAAATCTTATATATTTTTCTACCGCATTTCAAGTACTTATAGTTTAGAGTAAAAAATTCTCAAGTTCATTTTTCTTGTTTACAAAGATCGTTTGGCATTAATTTAATTAACTCTACTTTATTTTATTATATTTATTATAATGTTTAAAATTTATGAAAATAAGATGTGGTATTTAAAATATATTATATAAGAAACAAGCAATTCTCAAAAAGAGCTTCCTATATCTTTTTAAGAAATGATACAGAATTCTATAACGAATCGATGATATTCGAGATCTTTTACAAAAAATCGTTCACTGTTTTGAGAAAGTAATAGTTCTTTTTGTCGAATTTCATCAAACAAAAATGTCGACATTAAATGTGACTTTGTGTATCAACTCATTTATTATTCAAACAATAATAGATATTTCTTAGAATAAATAGGCTTCATTTTACAAATAAATAAAATCACTTCATTGCTACACACACATTTAAGTACTGAAACAAAACCACCAAAAACTAAATCTCCTGTTGTTATGAACATGATTTTTTTCTCGAATTCAAAACCTTTTTTTCCCTCCCCCAAATGCATGATTTAAAAAAAAAAAAAATCAAAACCATCCTTAAAGTATCCACTGCAAACCAACTACATGAGAGCCACCGTTTTTCCACTCTTCACCCAAAACCTGATAACATTCCAAATAAAGACATAAAGACCTGTGGAACGTGCCATAATCGATTTGGGATACATTTTATCAGTGTTTTAGGCACATCGGGGAATCCATATAAGCCTCAGAGAATAATACTTTCATGCATTTAACGAAATTTTGTAACAATCAATATCAGACAATAAGAATAACGTTTTTCTATCGGTATTCGAGGTCTTCTGTAACAGGACAATAGAGAGTCGCGTAACGGTAAAAAAAAATAATAAAATCGAGAATTTTTGGTGAAAGAAAACGATTTCTTTGATATGTATCAAACATTTTACTGCTATTCGTTTGTAATACAAAGGATGGAATTGATACTAAGGAGTATATTGTATATATATAGTATATATGCATATATATGCTATATATATACAATATACTCCTTAGTATCAATTCCATCCTTTGTATTACAAACGAATAGCAGTAAAATGTTTGATACATATCAAAGAAATCGTTTTCTTTCACCAAAAATTCTCGATTT